>SJYV01035768.1:654085-862938 GCA_006410875.1 Neotragus pygmaeus
GGGGCCCTGCAGAAAGTCTTCTTATAATGGTAAGCATCTACATTCTGATGGATCAAGGCACAAAGGCGGATGAGATTTCCAGAGCTGGCTTGGGGCACAGCTCAAGAGAGTCCTGGCAGGTCAGAGCCCCAAGGGGAAGGGCTAGTCTGTGCATGTACCTGGCTGGGCCATGGGGACCCAAGCGATGCCACACCCAGCCCTACTGTTGGCCAGACTCTTATATGTCCTGCCAGTAGAAAACATCATGAAGAGATCAGAAGGCAGGAGTAAGAGAAAAAATGTCCAACTTCTGGCTCCAACGGCATGGGAGTGCTGGCGGCAGCTTGCTTTTGCTTGTGGCTGCAAGTGCTGCTAGAGTGATGTAGTGCAGTGTGATACAGACAGTGATCTGGTTGTAGACATACAGTGATATGCAGAGCATTGCTATAGTGACCTAGATAGAGATATAGATAGGATGACAGGTCCAGTGCTAATAGTGATACCGTGCAGTGCTGGGGTGCTTTCTGACTAGCAGCCGCTGTCAGCAGTCACACTGTGGCCAACGCAGCACTGCTTCAGCACACCCAGAACTGGCTGTCACTTTCTCACTGCAAACCTGCTCGGCTCACCTGCCTCGGGGACTGCAGTGCTGTGCCCTTAGGAGCTTCTCATCTGTGGGTCTCTCCCCTGCTTCCTGCTTGCCTCTCCAGTCTCCCTCATTCTTTCTTTTGTTTTAGTCTTTAGATCATCTTTGTCACTACTCCCCTGTGTTAGATTTCCTCTGCTTTAGGTACTGTATGGAGGTTTGTTTTCACCTGATCAGTTCAGACACTGATTAGTTATAGTTTCTTAAGGTCAGGGACTGTCTTGTTCATCTTTTCTTTTAACCCTACTGCCTCGTATGCCACACAGAAGCAGTAGTTTTGTAAATGTGAGATGTAGATTGTGGAAAATTCTTGGAATTTGTTTTGTTTTGGTAAATGGGGGTTATGCAGTTTATTTAAATGTATTCACTCTAATGCTTCCTCCTGAGCCAGACTGCTCCCCACTCTTAATCAGTGTGGTTTGGATGGGAGTGGCTCCATATGAGTGCCTATGAACCACTTTGGGCCAATCAGAGTCCATATAAAGAGTTTTCTGGAACAGTTGGAGGAGGGTCTCTCTTTCCTCTTAGCTGGGCCTCTAACAGACTTTCTGGGAAAACCTTAGCTCAGTTCTCCTGAGGCTGATATGTCTTTTCCATTCAAAAACTTTGCCATTTGCTCCTGGAAAAAAATGAAGTTTCCATGATTTTCGAGGCCACAAAGAAAAATTATATTCATAAAATCTGAGCTGTAGCTACTGCCAGTGACCAGCTGCTGAGGTTATTAAAGTCATTTTTCTCTATTAAATGAATTTAAGAAACTTCAGGTACTTTGGGAAGAAAACTGTAATCCAATATGTTTCCAGCAATCTTGAAAAAGTATAATCATGTGTTAAGGGTGTAGCCTTAAAAACAGGGTCATCTAAAGGTTATATGGCATGAAATCAAAGATATTTCAGCCAGGACAGAGGTGCGAAGAAGAAACCAAGCTAAAACCAAGCAGCTTGGTTCCTCTGTGGGTTTTCCATACTGTGCCTCAGTCAAAATGGTGGCCCTCGGGAAAGTGCCCATTTATGAATACTTTTTGGATGACCATGAGGTCAAATCATTCTTCTGTCTGGCTCTGCTTCTCTATCTGTCAGCAAGATGAGAGGACTAGACAGTGACAGCCCTTAGCAAAGCTGTATCAGCTCCCTTTGGAATATTTGAATTAAAAAACATGTATTGAGAACCACTGTGTTTAAAATCCTTTGTTGGAAGTGAAGCGCAGAACATTCTTCATCTTTCGTTCTTCATTTTATTCCTGTGACAGGGAGGCATGTGAATAGAAATTTAAAGTACAATATGAAAATGGGGAGCTTGCTTCTGACTTCTGACTCTGATGTTGTCTGGCTTGGGCAAGTCATTCTGATCCCTTTGGGTCTCAGCCAGCATCTTTGTAAAATGAGGGTGAAAGCACTTATCTCATAGGATTATGATGATAATTACATGAGGTAGTATATGTGCCTGGAAGAAAGAAGTGAATGTGGCAAAACATCCTAATTGTGCTTTGAGGGGGCAGCCTTGAATAAAGGATCATCTAAGGTCAGAACACACCCAGCTATCTTTTGTACTGTTGTCATCTTCAGAGAGTTCTTGTATATCAC
Source organism: Neotragus pygmaeus (assembly GCA_006410875.1). NCBI lineage: Eukaryota > Metazoa > Chordata > Mammalia > Artiodactyla > Bovidae > Neotragus > Neotragus pygmaeus. The sequence goes on from SJYV01035768.1 coordinate 656,294, forward strand.
ATATGTGTATCACATAATTTTGGCTTCCAGAGTTCCCATTCCACTGGAGCTGATAGGACACTTCAGTACTATGATATGCTACGCCAAAGATGTGTACTAGATACTAGTTGGGCACGGAAAGAGGAGAGGTAAATTCTAACATATTCTGGACCTAGAAAAGCCAGGGGTTCTGGAAAACGGCAATTTTAAGGAAAGCAAACCTTTAACAGAACTGCTCTATCATTAGAATATCACAGCTCACCAGATACTGATCTCTTTACTACACTCTATAGAAGATCTGGATTTCCCAATTGAAAGGCCAATATTATTTTCCTCTTTCTTCCTTCTTCACCTTACCCATCTTTCTCTCCTTTCCTCCTCCTCTTCTGCCTCTTCTACCTCCTGTTGTTCAGTCACCAAGTCATGCCCGACTCTTTGGGACCCCATGGCTGCAGCATACCAGACCTCCCTGTCCTTCACGATCTCCCAGAGATTGTCCAAGTTTATGTCCATTGAATCAGTGATGCTATCCAACCATCTCATCCTCTGCTTACCTCTTCTTTTGCCTTCAGTCTTTCCCAGGATCAGGGTCTTTTCCAATGAGCCGGCTCTTCACATCAGGTGGGCCAAGTATCGGAGCTTCAGCATCAGTCCAATGAATATTCAGGGTTTGTTTCCTTTAGGATTGGACTGGTTTGCTCTCCTTGCAGTCCAAGGGACTGTCAAGAGTCTTCTCCAGCACCACAATTCAAAAGCATCACTTCTTCAGCGTTCAGCCTTCTTTATAGTCAAACTCTCACATCAGTACATGACTACTGGAAAGACCACAGCTTTGACCGGACCCTTGCCAGCAAAGTGATGTCTCTGGTTTTTAATATGCTGTCTAGCTTCATCATAGCCTTCCTCCCGAGAAGCAAGGGTCTCCTAATTTCATGGCTGCAGCCACCATCTGCAGTGATTTTGGAGCCAAATAAGAGAAAATCTGTCACTACTTCCACTTTTTCCCCTTATATTTGCCATGAAGTGATGGGACCAGATGCCATGATCTTAGTTGTTTGAATGTTAACTTTTAAGCCAGCGTTTTCCACTCTCCTCTTTCACCCTCATCAAGAGGCTCTTGAATTCCCCTTCGCTTTCTGACTTTAGAGTGGTTTCATCTGCATATCTGAGGTTGTTGATATTTCTCCCAAGCAATCTTGATCCCAGCTTTAACTCATCCAGCCTGGCATTTCGTATGATGTACTCTCCATAGAAGTTAAACAGGGTGACAATATACAGCCCTGACATACTCCTTTCCCAATTTGGAACTTGACAGTTGTTCCCTATAACATTCTAAGTATTGCTTCTTGACCCACATACAGGTTTCTCAGGAAACAGGTAAGATGATCTGGTATTCCCATCTCTTTCAGAATTTTCCAGTTTGTTGTGATCCACACAGTCAAAGGCTTTCATGTAGTCAATGAAAGAGAAGTAGACGTTTTTCTGGAATTCACTTGCTTTCTCTTATGATCCAGGGAATGTTGGCAATTTGATCTCTGANACCCACATACAGGTTTCTCAGGAAACAGGTAAGATGATCTGGTATTCCCATCTCTTTCAGAATTTTCCAGTTTGTTGTGATCCACACAGTCAAAGGCTTTCATGTAGTCAATGAAAGAGAAGTAGACGTTTTTCTGGAATTCACTTGCTTTCTCTTATGATCCAGGGAATGTTGGCAATTTGATCTCTGATTCTTCTGCCTTTTTGAAACCCAGCTTGTATATCTTGAAGTTCTCCATTCAAGTATGCTGAAGCTTAGCTTGAAGAATTCTGAGCATGACCTTATGGGAAGTGAGTGCAATTGTCTGGTAGTTTGAACATTCTTTAGCCCTGCCCTTCTTTGGAATTGAGATGAAAACTGACTTTTCCAGTCCTGTGGCCACTGCTGAGTTTTCCAAATTTGCTGACATGCTGAGTGCAGCACTTTAATATCATCATCTTTTAGGATTTTAAATAGATCAGATGCAATTCCATCACTTCCACCAGCTTGTAATACTTCCTACAGCCTACTTGACTTTACACCACAGGATGTCTTGCTCTAGGTGAGTGACCACACCATCCACCTCCTGCCCCTCCTTTAACGTCCCTGCAGCTCAGAGAGGTTCATGCCTGATTCTTTGGACTCTCTCAAAATCACACTATGGATGGTGGTACATTTGACCATTTGAACAGAGAGAAGGAGAGACTGAATGAAGATTGTGCCAGATCAGGTTCTGCAGGGCCACCTTCAGCTGCTAGATCTGGGGTAGCAGACGGTAGCTGATGCAGTTAACTCTACTGTTGTCCCACTAGTCAGTGAATTTGAGTGTCTTTCATATAAATCTCAGGCACTAATCTAGGCACTGGGGATAGACACTGTGTTAATGACACTCCTTGCTATCTAGGAATTAATAGTCTAATGGGAATCAAATGAATAATTAAATTTCAGGAGTTCAGAAGTCTTTGGGGAGGTCCAGGTTGCTACAGAGTCACTTATCAGGGAAACCAGCCTTACCTGGAAAGGCAGAGAAGGCAACTCTGGGGAAGTGATGTTTAAGCAGAAGGATGGGTAGGAAATAGCCAGGAGGCTTCAGGGGGTACCCCCATTCCTATCTGCCATCACTTTCTCCCCAGTATCACTCATTGAGGGGAGTGACCCCCCCACTCTGGCTGACACTATTTATAGCTGAGAAGCAATGTGTGAACATGTAGCTTCAAGCACCAGCTCAAATACTGGGACTTGCCCATGCCCATGGTAAAGCTGTTCCAGGCACCCAGGGGTTCTCCTAAGCTCCCCAGTGTGTTTCTCTGGATGGCACTGGGGACATGGACTGTGGGTGCCATCAGCTCCAGGAAGTCAGCCTTGTCTGTTCAGGCTGTGTGAGGTTTTCCTTTCTGATAGAGCACTGGCCTCACCAGAGTCACAGTGTCTCAGGCGCACTCCCCCCACTTGCAATCCAGAGACTTGACTAAGGCAGTCATGTTCCTGAATGTTCATAGGGATGACAGTTCATATTTTGAACCTAAATTTTTGCCTTTGTTGTTGTTCAGTCACCTAATCATGTCCAACTTTTTGTGACCCCATGGATGCAGCCCGCCAGGCCTTCCTGTCCCTCACCATCTCCCAGAGTTAGCCCAAGTTCATGTCCATTGCATCGGTGATGCCATCCAGCCATCTCAGCCTCTGACACCTTCTCCTTCTGCCCTCAATGTTTCCCAGCATCAGGGACTTTTCCACTGAGTCGGCCATTTGCATAAGATGACCAAAATACTGGAACTTCAGCATCAGTCCTTCCGAGTATTCAGGGTTGATTTCCTTTAAGATTGACAGGTTTGATCTCCTTGCTGTCCAAGGGACTTTCAGGAGTCCTCTCCAGCACTACAGTTCAAAGGCATAATTCTTTGGCGTTCTGCCTTCTTTATGGTCCTGCTCTCACAGCTGTACATGACCACTGGGAAGACCATAGCATTGACTATACAGACCTTTGTTGGCAGAGTAATGTCTCTGCTTTTCAACACACTGTCTAGGTTTGTCATAGCTTTCCTGTCAAGAAACTATCTTCTAATTTCACAACTTGTGATCATCTGATTTCATGGCTTCAGTCACCATCCACGGTGATTTTAGAGCCCAAGAAGAGGAAATGTCACTACTTCCACCTTTTCCCCTTCTATTTGCCATGGAGTAATGGGGCCAGATGCCATGATGTTAATTTTTTTTTTAATATTTAGTTTTTTTATTTTTATTTTTTACTTTATTTTGCTTTACAATACTGTATTAGTTTTGCCATACATTGACATGAATCCGCCACAGGTGTACATGAGTTCCCAATCCTGAGCCCCCCTCCCACCTCCCACCCCATATCATCTCTCTGGATCTTCCCCGTGCACCAGCCCCAAGCATCCTGTATCCTGCATCAAACCTAGACTGGCGATTCATTTCTTGCATGATAGTATAATGTTTTCAATGCCATTCTCCCAAATCATCCCACCCTCTCCCTCTCCCACAGAGAGAGTCTCTTTAAGCTGTCTCACTCTCTTCCTTCATCCTCGTTAAGAGGCTCTTTAGTTCCTCTTNCATCAAACCTAGACTGGCGATTCATTTCTTGCATGATAGTATAATGTTTTCAATGCCATTCTCCCAAATCATCCCACCCTCTCCCTCTCCCACAGAGAGAGTCTCTTTAAGCTGTCTCACTCTCTTCCTTCATCCTCGTTAAGAGGCTCTTTAGTTCCTCTTCGATTTCAACCGTTAGCATGGTATCACCCGCATATCTGAGGTTGTTGATGTTTCTCCTGCCTTTCTTGATTCCAGCTTGAGTTTCTCATGATGTGCTCAGAATACAGGTTAAACAAACAGGGTGATGGCAGACAGCCCTGTTGTACTCCTTTCTCAGTCTTGAACCAATCAGTTGTTTCCTACAGGGTTCTAACTGTTGCTTCTTGACCTGCATACAGGTTTCTCAGGGAACAGGTAAGACAGTCTGGTATTCCTATCTCTTTAAGAGTTTTCCACTGTTTATTATGATCCACACAGTCAAACGGCTAACATAGTCAATGAAACAGATAGATGTTTTTCTAGAATTCCCTAACTTTCTCTATGATCCAGTGAATGCTGGCAATTTGATCTCTGGTTCCTTTTCCTTTTCTAAACCAGCTTGAACATTTGGTTCACATAATACTGAAGTTCTTGGTTCACATAATACTGAAGCCTAGCATGCAAGATTTTACGCATGCCCTTACTAGTATGGGAGATGAATGCAATTATTTAATGGTTAGCACATTCTTTAGTACTATCTTTCTTGGGAATTGGGATGAGGATTGACCTTTTCCAGTCTTGAGGCCACTGCTGGGTCTTCCAGATTTGCTGACATATTGAATGCAATGCCTTGATGGCATTATCCTTTAGTATTTTAAATAGTTCTACTGGAATTCCATCACATCCAATAGCTTTATTAACAGTAGTGCTTCCTAAGGTCCACTTGACTTTGCTCTCTGGAATATCTGGCTCTGGGTAACTGACAACACCATCATAGTACAACCATTAAGAGTGGTATCATCTGCATATCTGAGGTTGTTGATTTTTCTCCCACCTTTCTTGATTCCAGATTGTAACTCATCCAGTCCAGCTGGATGAGTGGATTACTCATGGTAATCCAGTTCATTAAGATCTTTTTTGTACAGTTCTTCTGTGTATTCTGTCCATCTCTTCTTGATCTCTTTAGCATCCACTAGGTCTCTACCATTTCTGTCCTTTATTGTGCCCTTATTCAGGTGAAATATTCCCTTGATATCTTCAATTTTCCTGAAGAGGTCTCTAATCTTTCCCCTTCTGTTTTTTTTTTTTTTTTTTCCTGCTAGTTTCATGCACTGTTCATTGAGGAGGGCCTTCTTGTCTCTCTGTGCTGTTCTTTGGAATTCTACATTTAGTTGGATATATCTTTCCTTTTATCCCTTGCTTTTCATGTTTCTTCTTTCTTTAGCTATTTGTAAAGCCTCCACAAATAACCACTTTGCCTTCTTGCTTTTCTTTTTCTTTGGGATGGTTTTGTTCATTGCCTCCTGTACATTATTATAACCAAAGAGTATACATTAAACTGGCAAAAAATAAAAAGAAGCAGCAAAATGGTCAGATGGGAGAGATAAGTGAATTTTGAGAGGTAGGATGGGAGTAAGGACCCTGTAGTGACACTGAGTTAATAAGTCAGCCATAGATGTGGGTATTTAGACACACGACAGATGGGAATGGGATCTGAGCATAAAAATAACAGAGCATGAGAGGAACTGATTAAATTTGCTGTTTCTAGAGGGATTTAGATATGCTTAGATTGGAAAGGGGCTTTATAGACAAACTTCTAACAGGCAGCCTGAAAGTCAGCCAGCTGCAGCCCTGGTCAGAACCAGCCCCTCTCTACCAGAGCAGGACCCCACTGAGAGGGGCATAGGCATCTGCTCTTACATTATGGACACTGGACTATTCTCTTAGGTTGAGTTTACATTGCTCTGGTATTAACTTTCACTCAACTAACTTCAGCAGTTGGACTTCTGAAGCAACATGAATGCATCTTCTTTGCATGTGACATCCTTGTGAATCTTGCAAATTAGCCCACCTCTCAATTTTCACATCTTTGGAGCAATTCCTTCACTTGTACCTTAAATAATATGACTTCAAAGTCTGTCACACTTCCAGCTACTCCTCACTACTTTGTCAAAATCAGTTTAAAATGTTCTGATTTGAGAGAATAGCGTTGAAACATGTATGTTACCACATGTGAGATAGATGACCAGTCCAGGTTCGATACATGAAACAGGGCACTCAAAGCTGTTGTACTGGGACAACCCAGAGGGATGGAATGGGAGGGAGGTGAGAGAGGTTTAGGACGGTGGGTCACATGTATAACTGTGGCTGATTCACGTCGATGTACGGCAAAAACCACCACAATATTGTGATTAGCCTCCAATTATAATAAATAAATTAATTTTTAAAAATGTCCTAAACAGAACTCTTCCATGGAGAACAGAGAATGCTGCTTTCTGTGAGTAGAAAAAATAGGCCATGAAAATATCACATTAGATTTCTTTTTAGCAGTCACTGATGGTCCTTATCTGTGGGAAAGCAACAGCAAGCAGACTAGGTGTTAGTTAGGTACTGCTGCATAACAAATTATCCCCAAATTTAGCAATGTACAGCAAGAAGCATTTATGATCTCACACAGTTTCTGAGATCAGGAATCCAGAAGTGGGTCAGGTGGCTGGTTCTAGCTCAGGATCTTCTAAGAGTTTGCAATCAAGTTGTTGATTGGAACTGCAGACTCTGAAGATCTGACTGATGCTGAAGAATCACTTCCAGGCTCCCTCACATGCTGCTGGCTGTGGGCTTTTGTTCCTCACCAGGTCTGCCTCTCCATTCAAAACCTGGCTTCCCCAGGCAAGTGGTATCAAACCAGTGTCTTTTATGACCTAACCTTGAGTGAGGTGCCATCAACTCTGCCATATTCTGTTGGACACATGCCAGTCCTGGCGACGGTGGGAGTCACAGGAGCCATTTTGGAGGCTAACATTTCTGAAGCATTTGCAACATACTAGTTGCTTTCCTTGTGCATGTATTATCTGAAACTGTATTACGCATCACTTCACTTAATGCTCTCAACATCTCCAAAGTAGGTGCAGCCAAGGCATAGAAATGTTAAGTAACTTTCCCAAATTGTTTCTTATCAACAGACCATGGATTAAAACCTAGGTCTAACTTTAGAGCAAATATATCTGTTTTTTTTTAAGATTTTTTTTAATGTGGATCATTTTAAAAGTCTTTTTTTGAATTTGTTATAATACTATTTCTGTTTCATGTCTTTGTTTTTTGGCTGCAAGGTATGCGGGATCTTAGTTCCCCTACCAGGGATTGAACCTGTACTCCCTGCATTGGAAGGTGAAGTCCCAACCATCAGGATGCCAGGGAAGTACCAAAATGCATCTGTTTTTAACTTGAGGTTTCTTTTCATTTGGATGACTAACCAGGTCTCTCCTGATATATCCTGGTACAAATGACTTTTCTGCACATAACTGAAGAACTTTGCATTTCACTTCCATTAAAATTTGGCATACTTCTTTTATTTTAAATTTTTGCAGTCTACCTAATTTTGGCATACTTCTTAAATATTACAAGGCAATTTTCTTCTATCATTTGTGAATTCCTTGCACCATCTACAAATCCTCTTCCTTGCACACAGAACATGATGGAAAACAATCTTGAAGAAACCAGAATGCACAGATGTGCCTACAAAATATGATACGTTGTCAGGATTAGAATAAAAGCCTAGTGACAAAATATACATAGCTTTTGAAATAAAATTAGCAAAGAGATTATTAAAGTTGTACTTACTCCATAGCCAAATTTTTTAAAAGAAAATTTCTGCAGTATAGGTTATATTTAAAATGTTGAGTTAGTTTCAGGTGTACAGCAAAGTGATTCAGTTACACATATATNATGTCTTGCTCTAGGTGAGTGACCACACCATCCACCTCCTGCCCCTCCTTTAACGTCCCTGCAGCTCAGAGAGGTTCATGCCTGATTCTTTGGACTCTCTCAAAATCACACTATGGATGGTGGTACATTTGACCATTTGAACAGAGAGAAGGAGAGACTGAATGAAGATTGTGCCAGATCAGGTTCTGCAGGGCCACCTTCAGCTGCTAGATCTGGGGTAGCAGACGGTAGCTGATGCAGTTAACTCTACTGTTGTCCCACTAGTCAGTGAATTTGAGTGTCTTTCATATAAATCTCAGGCACTAATCTAGGCACTGGGGATAGACACTGTGTTAATGACACTCCTTGCTATCTAGGAATTAATAGTCTAATGGGAATCAAATGAATAATTAAATAATTTCAGGAGTTCAGAAGTCTTTGGGGAGGTCCAGGTTGCTACAGAGTCACTTATCAGGGAAACCAGCCTTACCTGGAAAGGCAGAGAAGGCAACTCTGGGGAAGTGATGTTTAAGCAGAAGGATGGGTAGGAAATAGCCAGGAGGCTTCAGGGGGTACCCCCATTCCTATCTGCCATCACTTTCTCCCCAGTATCACTCATTGAGGGGAGTGACCCCCCCACTCTGGCTGACACTATTTATAGCTGAGAAGCAATGTGTGAACATGTAGCTTCAAGCACCAGCTCAAATACTGGGACTTGCCCATGCCCATGGTAAAGCTGTTCCAGGCACCCAGGGGTTCTCCTAAGCTCCCCAGTGTGTTTCTCTGGATGGCACTGGGGACATGGACTGTGGGTGCCATCAGCTCCAGGAAGTCAGCCTTGTCTGTTCAGGCTGTGTGAGGTTTTCCTTTCTGATAGAGCACTGGCCTCACCAGAGTCACAGTGTCTCAGGCGCACTCCCCCCACTTGCAATCCAGAGACTTGACTAAGGCAGTCATGTTCCTGAATGTTCATAGGGATGACAGTTCATATTTTGAACCTAAATTTTTGCCTTTGTTGTTGTTCAGTCACCTAATCATGTCCAACTTTTTGTGACCCCATGGATGCAGCCCGCCAGGCCTTCCTGTCCCTCACCATCTCCCAGAGTTAGCCCAAGTTCATGTCCATTGCATCGGTGATGCCATCCAGCCATCTCAGCCTCTGACACCTTCTCCTTCTGCCCTCAATGTTTCCCAGCATCAGGGACTTTTCCACTGAGTCGGCCATTTGCATAAGATGACCAAAATACTGGAACTTCAGCATCAGTCCTTCCGAGTATTCAGGGTTGATTTCCTTTAAGATTGACAGGTTTGATCTCCTTGCTGTCCAAGGGACTTTCAGGAGTCCTCTCCAGCACTACAGTTCAAAGGCATAATTCTTTGGCGTTCTGCCTTCTTTATGGTCCTGCTCTCACAGCTGTACATGACCACTGGGAAGACCATAGCATTGACTATACAGACCTTTGTTGGCAGAGTAATGTCTCTGCTTTTCAACACACTGTCTAGGTTTGTCATAGCTTTCCTGTCAAGAAACTGTCTTCTAATTTCACAACTTGTGATCATCTGATTTCATGGCTTCAGTCACCATCCACGGTGATTTTAGAGCCCAAGAAGAGGAAATGTCACTACTTCCACCTTTTCCCCTTCTATTTGCCATGGAGTAATGGGGCCAGATGCCATGATGTTAATTTTTTTTTTAATATTTAGTTTTTTTATTTTTATTTTTTACTTTATTTTGCTTTACAATACTGTATTAGTTTTGCCATACATTGACATGAATCCGCCACAGGTGTACATGAGTTCCCAATCCTGAGCCCCCCTCCCACCTCCCACCCCATATCATCTCTCTGGATCTTCCCCGTGCACCAGCCCCAAGCATCCTGTATCCTGCATCAAACCTAGACTGGCGATTCATTTCTTGCATGATAGTATAATGTTTTCAATGCCATTCTCCCAAATCATCCCACCCTCTCCCTCTCCCACAGAGAGAGTCTCTTTAAGCTGTCTCACTCTCTTCCTTCATCCTCGTTAAGAGGCTCTTTAGTTCCTCTTCGATTTCAACCGTTAGCATGGTATCACCCGCATATCTGAGGTTGTTGATGTTTCTCCTGCCTTTCTTGATTCCAGCTTGAGTTTCTCATGATGTGCTCAGAATACAGGTTAAACAAACAGGGTGATGGCAGACAGCCCTGTTGTACTCCTTTCTCAGTCTTGAACCAATCAGTTGTTTCCTACAGGGTTCTAACTGTTGCTTCTTGACCTGCATACAGGTTTCTCAGGGAACAGGTAAGACAGTCTGGTATTCCTATCTCTTTAAGAGTTTTCCACTGTTTATTATGATCCACACAGTCAAACGGCTAACATAGTCAATGAAACAGATAGATGTTTTTCTAGAATTCCCTAACTTTCTCTATGATCCAGTGAATGCTGGCAATTTGATCTCTGGTTCCTTTTCCTTTTCTAAACCAGCTTGAACATTTGGTTCACATAATACTGAAGTTCTTGGTTCACATAATACTGAAGCCTAGCATGCAAGATTTTACGCATGCCCTTACTAGTATGGGAGATGAATGCAATTATTTAATGGTTAGCACATTCTTTAGTACTATCTTTCTTGGGAATTGGGATGAGGATTGACCTTTTCCAGTCTTGAGGCCACTGCTGGGTCTTCCAGATTTGCTGACATATTGAATGCAATGCCTTGATGGCATTATCCTTTAGTATTTTAAATAGTTCTACTGGAATTCCATCACATCCAATAGCTTTATTAACAGTAGTGCTTCCTAAGGTCCACTTGACTTTGCTCTCTGGAATATCTGGCTCTGGGTAACTGACAACACCATCATAGTACAACCATTAAGAGTGGTATCATCTGCATATCTGAGGTTGTTGATTTTTCTCCCACCTTTCTTGATTCCAGATTGTAACTCATCCAGTCCAGCTGGATGAGTGGATTACTCATGGTAATCCAGTTCATTAAGATCTTTTTTGTACAGTTCTTCTGTGTATTCTGTCCATCTCTTCTTGATCTCTTTAGCATCCACTAGGTCTCTACCATTTCTGTCCTTTATTGTGCCCTTATTCAGGTGAAATATTCCCTTGATATCTTCAATTTTCCTGAAGAGGTCTCTAATCTTTCCCCTTCTGTTTTTTTTTTTTTTTTCCTGCTAGTTTCATGCACTGTTCATTGAGGAGGGCCTTCTTGTCTCTCTGTGCTGTTCTTTGGAATTCTACATTTAGTTGGATATATCTTTCCTTTTATCCCTTGCTTTTCATGTTTCTTCTTTCTTTAGCTATTTGTAAAGCCTCCACAAATAACCACTTTGCCTTCTTGCTTTTCTTTTTCTTTGGGATGGTTTTGTTCATTGCCTCCTGTACATTATTATAACCAAAGAGTATACATTAAACTGGCAAAAAATAAAAAGAAGCAGCAAAATGGTCAGATGGGAGAGATAAGTGAATTTTGAGAGGTAGGATGGGAGTAAGGACCCTGTAGTGACACTGAGTTAATAAGTCAGCCATAGATGTGGGTATTTAGACACACGACAGATGGGAATGGGATCTGAGCATAAAAATAACAGAGCATGAGAGGAACTGATTAAATTTGCTGTTTCTAGAGGGATTTAGATATGCTTAGATTGGAAAGGGGCTTTATAGACAAACTTCTAACAGGCAGCCTGAAAGTCAGCCAGCTGCAGCCCTGGTCAGAACCAGCCCCTCTCTACCAGAGCAGGACCCCACTGAGAGGGGCATAGGCATCTGCTCTTACATTATGGACACTGGACTATTCTCTTAGGTTGAGTTTACATTGCTCTGGTATTAACTTTCACTCAACTAACTTCAGCAGTTGGACTTCTGAAGCAACATGAATGCATCTTCTTTGCATGTGACATCCTTGTGAATCTTGCAAATTAGCCCACCTCTCAATTTTCACATCTTTGGAGCAATTCCTTCACTTGTACCTTAAATAATATGACTTCAAAGTCTGTCACACTTCCAGCTACTCCTCACTACTTTGTCAAAATCAGTTTAAAATGTTCTGATTTGAGAGAATAGCATTGAAACATGTATGTTACCACATGTGAGATAGATGACCAGTCCAGGTTCGATACATGAAACAGGGCACTCAAAGCTGTTGCACTGGGACAACCCAGAGGGATGGAATGGGAGGGAGGTGAGAGAGGTTTAGGACGGTGGGTCACATGTATACCTGTGGCTGATTCACGTCGATGTATGGCAAAAACCACCACAATATTGTGATTAGCCTCCAATTATAATAAATAAATTAATTTTTAAAAATGTCCTAAACAGAACTCTTCCATGGAGAACAGAGAATGCTGCTTTCTGTGAGTAGAAAAAATAGGCCATGAAAATATCACATTAGATTTCTTTTTAGCAGTCACTGATGGTCCTTATCTGTGGGAAAGCAACAGCAAGCAGACTAGGTGTTAGTTAGGTACTGCTGCATAACAAATTATCCCCAAATTTAGCAATGTACAGCAAGAAGCATTTATGATCTCACACAGTTTCTGAGATCAGGAATCCAGAAGTGGGTCAGGTGGCTTATTCTAGCTCAGGATCTTCTAAGAGTTTGCAATCAAGTTGTTGATTGGAACTGCAGACTCTGAAGATCTGACTGATGCTGAAGAATCACTTCCAGGCTCCCTCACATGCTGCTGGCTGTGGGCTTTTGTTCCTCACCAGGTCTGCCTCTCCATTCAAAACCTGGCTTCCCCAGGCAAGTGGTATCAAACCAGTGTCTTTTATGACCTAACCTTGAGTGAGGTGCCATCAACTCTGCCATATTCTGTTGGACACATGCCAGTCCTGGCGACGGTGGGAGTCACAGGAGCCATTTTGGAGGCTAACATTTCTGAAGCATTTGCAACATACTAGTTGCTTTCCTTGTGCATGTATTATCTGAAACTGTATTACGCATCACTTCACTTAATGCTCTCAACATCTCCAAAGTAGGTGCAGCCAAGGCATAGAAATGTTAAGTAACTTTCCCAAATTGTTTCTTATCAACAGACCATGGATTAAAACCTAGGTCTAACTTTAGAGCAAATATATCTGTTTTTTTTTAAGATTTTTTTTAATGTGGATCATTTTAAAAGTCTTTTTTTGAATTTGTTATAATACTATTTCTGTTTCATGTCTTTGTTTTTTGGTTGCAAGGTATGCGGGATCTTAGTTCCCCTACCAGGGATTGAACCTGTACTCCCTGCATTGGAAGGTGAAGTCCCAACCATCAGGATGCCAGGGAAGTACCAAAACGCATCTGTTTTTAACTTGAGGTTTCTTTTCATTTGGATGACTAACCAGGTCTCTCCTGATATATCCTGGTACAAATGACTTTTCTGCACATAACTGAAGAACTTTGCATTTCACTTCCATTAAAATTTGGCATACTTCTTTTATTTTAAATTTTTGCAGTCTACCTAATTTTGGCATACTTCTTAAATATTACAAGGCAATTTTCTTCTATCATTTGTGAATTCCTTGCACCATCTACAAATCCTCTTCCTTGCACACAGAACATGATGGAAAACAATCTTGAAGAAACCAGAATGCACAGATGTGCCTACAAAATATGATACGTTGTCAGGATTAGAATAAAAGCCTAGTGACAAAATATACATAGTTTTTGAAATAAAATTAGCAAAGAGATTATTAAAGTTGTACTTACTCCATAGCCAAATTTTTTAAAAGAAAATTTCTGCAGTATAGGTTATATTTAAAATGTTGAGTTAGTTTCAGGTGTACAGCAAAGTGATTCAGTTACACATATATATCATTCTTTTTCAGATTCTTTTCCCTTATAGGTTATTAGAGTATTGAATAGTTATCCACTGAAATATAAATATCTGTTAATCTCAAACTCCTAATTTACCTGCCCTCCACACCCATGTCTACCCTTTGGTAGCCATAAATTTGTCTTAGAAATCTGTGAGTCTGTTTTTGTTTTGTAAATAAGTTTATTTGTATCATTTTTAAAAGTTAGATTCCACATAGGAGTGATATCTATCAGTTCAGTTCAGTTGCTCAGTCGTGTCCAACTCTTTGCGACCCCATGAATTGCAGCACGCCAGGCCTCCCTGTTCATCACCATCTCTCGGAGTTCACTCAGACTAGCATCCATCGAGTCCGTGATGCCATCCAGCCATCTCATCCTCAGTCGTCCCCTTCTCCTCCTGCCCCCAATCCCTCCCAGCATCAGAGTCTTTTCCAGTGAGTCAATTCTTCTCATGATATGGTAATGGTCTTTTTCTGTCTGACTTCCTTCACTTAGTATAAGCTCTAGGTCAACCCATGTCACTGCAAATGGCAGTATTTTGCTCTTTTTTATGACTAATATTCCATTGTGTGTGTGCGCGTATGTATCTATAATGTCTTTAAGGATTCCTCTGTTGATGGACATATTTCAAAGTCAATCACACTTCCAGCTACTCCTCACTACTTTGTCAAAATCGGTTAAAAATGTTCTGATTTGAGAGAATAGCTTTGAAACATGTATATTACCATATGTGAGATAGATGACGAGTCCAGGTTCGATGCATGAAACAGGGCACTAAAAGCTGGTGCACTGGGACAACCCAGAGGGATGGAATGGGGAGGGAGGTGGAAGAGGGGTTCGGTACGGTGGGTCACATGTATGCCTGTGGCTGACATGGTTGCTTCCATGGCTTGGCTATCTAGTGCTGCTGTGAACATTGGAATGCATGTATCATTTCAAATTATGGTCTTCTCTGGACATATGCCCAGGAGTGGGAATGCTGAATCTATTAGTTCTATTTTTAGTTTTTAAAGGAACCTCTATATTGTTCTCCAAAGTGACTGTACCAGTTTACATTCCCATCAACAGTGTGGGAGGGTTCCCTTTTCCCCATAGCCAAGTTTTGTCCATAGAGATGTGAATATGGACCTCAACACAGCTGTGGTCACCCAGTCTGTCCTGTGACATTTATATAAATTGTCTCAAGGCCTTTATCCATTTCCTTTAGGAAGGTCAGTCTTCTGCCATCATTTCAGCATATTTCAGTGTTCTTAAATTCTTGTCACTTGCGAGTCTGAACTCCTGTTCCCAGGTAAGTCAAGCTCTTGCCTCTGGCCACTGTTTACTTCTGTTCTTCATAGTCTTAGATGTAGAACACAGCTCCTCTCTGTTCCCTAAAAACTGTTCACAGATACATTGTTTATTTACAGAACGTTACTGAATATTTCAGGGAGATGAAATGATCCAGTATCGATTTTCCTAAAATCGAATATTAAAGTTTCCTTTGCTTAAAAGTCCTTTGAGCATCCAGGTTGCTCGGTCACCTTGTTCCCTAAAACCCTCCCCTTTCAACTGCATTCACTTCAGAAAGCAGAACCACTCAGATCTGCATCCTCAATAGAGCTCTGGGCTAATTTCACTATCTAACAAGTCAATAATTAGCTCTGCTTTGTGGTGAGGAATTGGAAGAGGTTTTGAAGCTTTCTCTCTATCACCCCCCAAGTACACATGGAAGTGAGCAGAATATTTCTTTTTAAAACTGATATGACTTACACAATTTCCCTAGGGGGCAGAACCTAGTGTCAGTTTTGTCTTTAAGTTAAACATTATTTTCATCCTCTGTTATGTGTAGGATTGAACCAGTAGTACTGTGAGTCATTGAGAAAATGACACAATTCTGAGGTCATCAGGCAGAGTCCTGTTGGCTGGGAGTAGTTTCTAATAGTGCCCATCTCATTTTCAGAATTCTCTGGTTGTGAAACACAAATTATCTGACTACAGTCTAGTTCAAGAGAAGTTGACAGAATCGTGAAAATGTATCATTGATGTGCCAACACCAAAGCAAAAGGGAAGACAGAGGCTATCGAGAACAACTGGGACAAAAAGCTAGATTCATTTTAGAAAAAATGTATTTTACTTAAAAAAAGTTTTCAATTTTATCTATATTTTCAGCTGGGCTGGGTCGTCATTGCTTTGATTAGGCTTTGTCTAGCTGCAGTGACTGGGGCCACTGTCTTGTGCTGTGCAGGCTTCTCACTGTGGTGGCTTCTCTTGCTGCAGAGCACAGGCTCTAGGTGTCAGTAGTTGCAGTTCGTAGGCCCTGGAGTGCACAGGTTTCAGTAGCTGTGGCACACGGGACCAGTGGCTGTGGCACACGGGATCAGTGGCTATGGCACACGGGCTTAGTTGTCCCACAGTATGTGGCATCTTCCTGGACCAAGGATTGAACCCGTATTCCTGCATTAGCAGACAGATTCTTATGCACAGTACTACCAGGGAAGTCCCTTTATTTTACTTTTAATTCATTTGAATACAGCAACCTGTGGTGATCTGACCTATTCAGGCATTTATAGGGTCTGGAGCTAAAGACCTTACCAGTGTGTCTTTTTATGATATTTTACTGAAGTATGGTTGACCTACAGTGTTGTATTAATTTCTGTTCGATAGAAAAGTGATTCAGTTATACATACATACTTTTCACATTCTTTTCCATATGGTTTATCATAAGATACCAAATGTAGTTCCCTATACAGTAGTAGTCCTATACAGTAGGACTTTTGTTGTTCATTCATCCTATATACACTAGTTTGCAACTGATAATCCCAAACTCCAATCGTTTCTTCCCTCACACCCTCTCTATCTTGGTGACAAGTCTGTTCTCTATGTCTGTGAGTCTGTTTGCTTCAAAATATGTTCATCTGTATCATATTTTAGATTCCACATATAAGTGATATTACCTGGTATTTGTCTTTTTCTGACTTCACTTAGTATGGTAACCGCTAGGTCCATTCATGTAGCTGCAAATAGCATTATTTCATTCTTTTTTATGGCTGAGTAATATTCTACTTCATATATATGTGTACACACCAAATCACACACAACAATTCTTTATCCATTCATCTATCAGTGGACATTTTGTCTTTTTTTCATGTCTTGGTTACTGTAGATAATGCTGCTATGAACATAGGGGTGTATGTATTTTTGTGAACTTTAGTTATATTTGGATATATGCACAGGAGTGGGGTTTCTGGGTTATATAACTATTTTTAATTTTGTGAGGGACCTTAATACTATTGCAGACTTTGATGATGGCCATTCTGACTGGTGTGAGGTGGTACCTCATTATCGTTCTGATTTGCATTTCCCTAGTAATTAGTGCTATTGAGCATCTTTTCATGTACCATGTACCTGTTGGCAAATGTATGTCCTCTTTGGAGAAATACCTATTTAGATCTTCTGCTCACTTTTCAATTTTTTTTTTCCACTATTGAGTTGTATGTGTTGTTTGTTTATCCAAACTACCTGGGTTTAGTCAGTGAATAGGAAGGTTTGATTTTAGAAAGCCACAGCATGAACAGGGAACTACAGAAAGTGATGCATCCATGGATTTCAGGAAAGAGTTCTTGAAACCTAACAGGTTTCAAGAAAGATGAGTCACAGGAGCTACCCGAGCTACAAGGCTCTCTATACTCTCACCCTGTCATAATACTTCCACTACTGCTTCCTAAGGAAAGAACCTCACACCCAGAGGGAGAATGAGGTCTTGCTTAGTCTATCAGGGGACATTCAGTGAGTGTCCCTTCTGTAATATATCTTTGGAGGTTCTAAGATATTAAAAAAAAACTATTTATTTGGTGAGATAAGACGTATATACAGGATAATGTATCACATAAATAGCTTTGTTATGTTTGGGCCACAGTATTGGAGGTTGGAGTGAAAACTGCTTTAGGTTGGGGACAGAGTATGTTGGGGAAGAAGACATGGAGATAAGACATTAAGTTGGACTTTGAAGGCTGGGTGGACCTGAAATTGATGAGGAGGTGGAAGAGGGGATGTGAAGACTTGGAGAAAGGTGTATCAGAAGAAATTTCAAGCATTGTGAGTGGGAGACTATCTGGGAACATGATTGGACGAGAGTAGAAAAAAGATTAATGTAGTAGCTGGGTACAGAATACATCAGAGAACTGTGGATATTGGAGGCAGGAAAATTGGGAAGAAATCGCTTATAACCCATCCAGATGCTAGATATTAGGAATCTGGGTTCAAAACTGTGGCAATGAGAATGCAAAAGACAGAATGATGGCAAGAAAAGATGGCAGACTGGATGGGGACACAGAGGAAGAGGGGTATTCGTTTATGAAGCTACACCTAAGGTGAACTTGAGATGGTAGAAAGGAGGCAAAAGAGGCTTTTTTCATGGTGGTGGGGAGATTCTCAAGGGAGGAATACAAGGAGGTGAAATGACAGCATGTCTGTGATGTGAACATCCATCAGGAGAGGTTCACATTTACAGGATATGTCACTCATGTCACAGAACATTATATATAAAAAGGATATATCTCTGTGTGTCTGAACAAGAGAGGAAGACTGGCAATCCTTTCATTCATCCAATAGACATTTTGTAGTGCCTCATTTGTGACACTCTATCATGGGAAAGACAAACAAGAGATGCTCCTTCTTCTTTACTGAATTCATAGTCCATACTCCAGGACAGACACATAGTGGAATTGGCAGGATGACATTTTGATGTAGTAACCATGGTAGGTTGTTTTCCTCTTTGTAATTTCTGCTATTGTTCCCTTGTTCATAGAAAGGCAGGGCTGATATAGCAGAGAAGCAAAAGTTCTAAAAGAGATTTTTAAAAATTTAGAGAATCAATAGTTTGCAAAGATGATTACTCCTTGGAAGAAAAGCTGTGACAAACCTAGACAGCATATTAAAAAGCAGAGACATCACTTTGCTCACAAAGGTCTGTAGAGTCAAAGTTATGGTTTTTCTAGCAGTCATGTATGGATATGAGAGTTGGAGCATAAAAAAGGCTGAGCACCAAAGAATTGATGTTTTTGAACTGTGGTGTTGGAGGAGACTCGTGGGAGTCCCTTGGACTGCAAGGAGATCAAACCAGTCAATCCTAAAGTAAGTCACTCCTGAATATGCATTGGAAGGACTGATACTGAAGCTCCTATACTTTGGCCACTTGATGTGATGAGCCAACTCATTGAAAAGACCCTGATGCTGAAAAAGATTAAGGGCAAGAGGAGAAAGGGGTGACAGAGGATGAGACGGTTGGATGGCATCACTGATTTAATGATAAATCTGAGTAAACTCTGGGAGATAGTGTAGGACAGGGAAGTCTGGCCTGCTGTAGTCCGTGGGGTTGCAGAGTCTGACATTACTGAGCAACTGAACAAAAACAACAGCCTTTTGAGTACCCAAACCCAAGTTTACAGTAAAAATAAGATGTGATTATATAAGAGCTTGTTTCACTGCACCAATAAGGAAGTGTTCCGCTGCATTGACATAAAGCAGGAGGATGAGACAGGCTCTGGGAGAAGGGAGCTGAAAAGGAAGGGATGCCTTCCTCTGTGCCCCAGGAGTGAGTTCTTGGGTCAGGATGTGACACAGATGGATGCTGCAGAGAGGCCTAAAACTCAGAACACAAGGACCTCACTTTCTCTTTCCTTTGAGAGATAGTGAGTCTTGCAAACCAAATGACCACCTTCTCCCCACCCCCACTAATCACCCTCTTGGATGTGGTGAGGAAGCCACAGAGAATGACCACTTCATTGGGCAAATCTGAATCTTCCAGAGCTACAAGGTGTGGGGATGCTGAGAGAAGCTTAGTGGTCAGAAGAGACTCAGGATGAGGACCAAGGACCAGAGATGAGCTGGCTCTGCAGACAGCAGAGATGCTGGCAGCAGATGCAGGTGATGGAAGGCTGTGGGGATGACGGCATCTCCACCAATGTCAGTGTGGACAGAGGACAGTGATGCCTGGATGACTCCTCACTGCTGCTGGACAGAAGGAGACTATCCCCATCACCAGCCCTAAAGTCAGAGACAACCAGCAGGGAAGAGCTCCCTGAGAAAGTCTGGAAAAGCGTGATTCATCTGAGTTAACAATGAACTAACATAAACATGTACCCCATTGTTCATCGCAGCACTGTTTATAATAGCCAGGACATGGAAACAACCTAGATGTCCATCAGCAGATGAATGGATAAGCAAGCTGTGGCATATATACACAATGGAGTATTACTCTGCCATTAAAAAGAATACATTTGAATCAGTTCTAATGAGATGGATGAAACTGGAGCCTATTATACAGAGTGAAGTAAGCCAGAAAGAAAAACACCAATACAGCATACTGACACATATATATGGAATTTAGAAAGATAGTAATGATGACCCTGTATGTGAGACAACAAAAGGACACAGACATAGACAATGGACTTTTGGCCTCAGAGGGAGTAGGAGAGGGCGGGATGATCTGGGAGAATGGCATTGAAGCATATATACTATTATGTAAGAAACGAATCACCAGTCTATGTTTGATACAGGATGCAGGATGCTTGGGGCTGGTGTACGGGGATGATCCAGAGAGACGTTGTGGGGTGGGAGGTGGGAGGGGGATTCGGGATTGGGAGCTTGTGTACACCTGTGGTGGATTCATGTCGATGTATGGCAAACCCAATAGAGTATTGTAAAGTTAAATTTAAAAATAAATAAATTAATTAATTTTAAAAAAAAAGAACATACTTGCAATTAAAAAAAAAAAATGTATGCTACCAGGTAGAATATGGACTCAAGAGAAGACTTAAGGGTTCTTATTTTTCAGACTTGAGTTTGTGGACTAAGATGCTGCTTGCTACAGAGACAAGCATAGTGTGACAAAGATGGAGCCCTAGGTGTTCCATGAGGATGAGAGGTGTCCTACCCACCATCTGCAGAGGTCGGGGTGAGCGAAGAATCACACTGAGCAGAGTGTTGTAGGATGAAGGACATAGACAGAAAGCGAGGGGCACCTGAAGTCAATTTCCTGATGGTCAGAGAGAGTGCAAAGTGAAATGCAGTGGGTAGCACAGGTCAAGCCAAAAACCAAAAGTCCTTTCACATGCAAGGCAAGAGGTTCCTGAATGATGTGATGGTGTTTTCATTCCAGAACCACTGTTCTGGGTGAATGTTAAGAAAGTCCTGGGAGTTGGCTCCCTCCTGGATTCCTGCTTCTGGAAGCTTTTTCTTTCTTCTCCTGCCTTACTTTTACTACTAACATCATACTGCTTCTCATCAAACCCAAACCTGCATTGTGGGAGAAAAGCAGAAGGTATTTCTTTCTAGATTTTATAAAGTGACAGCTTCACATCTAGGAATAAGTGTTTGGGAATGAAAGTTAGCTTCTTATAAAAATTGGTGCCGTTTCTCTTGACAAGAGAAACTGGTATCAACTGGTGTGATATTTAGTACACAGAAATGTCTCCTTACACAAATATGTACACATAGAATATTTATTGCTATTGAGAATGAATTTGAAAAGAAATTGAGAAACTACATATGCTTTCATTTATATAAAGTTTACTTGAAAATGATTCACACTTCTCTGTGCAGCCTGTCCCCTGATGGAGTTGGGGTGGAGGGTTCTGGCAGCCCAGTTCAGGGGGCCTGGGTGAGGCATTCCTGGAAGCTTTGCCTCCTGTTTCTTCAGCCTTCTCAGTGATTCTGGAAGCTCTTTGATATTTATGATAAATCACTTTCTGCTACTAGAATGGATTTTGTTTTCAATACACTGACCAAAAACAGGTTCAAAAAGAGCTTTTTTTTTTTTTTAAAGGATCAAATATGCACTGGTTATGATCACGGGGCTCTGAAGGCTGATTGCATGTTTGAATTCCAGCTGTACTCCCTGCTTGCTCCTTGACCTTAGACACATTGTTTAAACTTTTAAGTGCCCCAGATTTTCCACTGTAAAATGATGAGGCTGATGATGATAATAATAATGCCTGTCTCATATGGTTGATATGATAATACATGCAAAGTGCTTCAACAATGCCTGACACAGTGAATGATCAGTGTTTGTTTTCATAATACTAAATATGTAGACGTTAGCACTGAAATCACAAAAGTAATTAAAGATTTATTGAGAACATCTCAAATTCTCCAAGATGCACATACTTAAACTAGAATAAGATTCTTTTGGCTGAAAACAAAAGCAAAATAAAACCACTATCACAAATTAACTGATTCTCTTTAAGGAGGGGAAGGGAAAAATGAAATCCACAATGGTGTTCCTTTTCTCGCTGGAATCAAGATTGCCAGGAGAAATATCAATAACCTCAGATATGCAAATGACACCACCCTTATATCAGAAAGTGAAGAGGAACTAAAAAGCCTCTTGATGAAAAGTGAAAGTGGAGAGTGAAAAAGTTGGCCTAAAGCTCAACGTTCAGAAAATGAAGATCATGGCATCCGGTCCCATCACTTCATGGGAAATAGATGGGAAAACAGTGTCAGACTTTATATTTTTGGGCTCCAAAATCACTGTAGATGGTGACTGCAGGCATGAAATTAAAAGATGCTTACTCCTTGGAAGAAAAGTTATGACCAACCTAGATATATTCAAAAGCAGAGACATTACTTTGCCAGCAAAAGTCTGTT
This sequence comes from Neotragus pygmaeus, assembly GCA_006410875.1. Taxonomy (NCBI): domain Eukaryota; kingdom Metazoa; phylum Chordata; class Mammalia; order Artiodactyla; family Bovidae; genus Neotragus; species Neotragus pygmaeus. Next base: position 678,676 of record SJYV01035768.1, read on the forward strand.
CAGTCAAGGCTATGGTTTTTCCTGTGGTCATGTATTGATGTGTAGAGTCCTACAAGGAGATCCAACCAGTCCATTTTGAAGGAGATCAGCCCTGGGATTTCTTTGGAAGGAATGATGCTAAAGCTGAAACTCCAGTACTTTGGCCACCTCATGCGAAGAGTTGATTCATTGGAAAAGACTCTCATGCTGGGAGGGATTGGAGGCAGGAGGAGAAGGGGACGACCGAGGATGAGATGGCTGGATGGCATCCCGGATTCGATGGACGTGAGTCTGAACTCCAAGAGTTGGTGATGGACAGGGAGGCCCGGCGTGCTGCGATTCATGGGGTCGCAGAGAGTCGGACACGACGGAGTGACTGAACTGAATACAAATGGTATACCTTTGCTTTTCAGCTATGTTTCATATTGGGCCCACGTGTAAGGTTTCTGTGTATGTCTGTGTATGAAGTAGGAGTTTCTCAGCTTAAAAAAATGTAGCAGCATAGCAGAAAGATCCCTAGATTTGGAAGAGAGAAGTACTGAGAGGGCTGACAGTAACAACAAAGACTTTCTAGTTTTAAGTCTTTAATACCAACAGAAATTCTGTTGTCTGCTACCCAATATTCTTTTTAACTCCAGTGGAAAGAGATGACCTGTGCATTTGCTCTGAATTTGGACATGTAATATCTTTTTTACTTTCTTTTTTTAAAAACTGAAGTATAGTTGATTTACAATGTTGATTTCTGCTGTGCAGCAAAGTGATTCAGTAATAAACACACACATATTGATACACTTTTTTATAATCTTTTCCATTATGGTTTATCATAGGATATTGAATATTGATATTGTGCTATATCATAGGATTTTATTTATCCATTCTCTATATAAAAGCTAACATCTGCTAACTCCAACCTCCTTCTCTATTCCTTTGCCAACCCCCTCCCCCTTTGCAGGCACAAGTATGTTCTCTGTGAGTTTGTATCTGTTTCATAGATAAGTTCACTTGTGTCATATTTTAGATTTCACATTATCACTTCACTATAAGTGATATCATATGGTATTTGTCTTTCTCTGATTTACTTCAACTAGTATGGTCATCTCTAGTTGTATCCATGTTGTTGCAAACGGTATTTTCATTTTTCTTGATGACTGAGAAGTAGTTCATTATATGTGTGTATCACATCTTTATGCATTATTTTGTTGACAGACACTTAGATTGCTTCCATGTTTTGGCTATTCTGTACAGCACTGCTGTGAACATAGGGGTGCATGTTACTTTTCAAATTACAATTTTGCTGGATATATTGTTACCCTGCTTATTTAACTTATATGCAGAGTGCATCATGCAAAATGCCAGGCTAGATGAAGTACAGGCTGGAATCAAGATTGCAAGGAGAAATATCAATAACCTCAGATATGCAGATGATNTCTGCATATCTGGGGTTATTGATATTTCTCCTGGCAATCTTGATTCCAGCTTGTGCTTCCTCCAGCCCACCATTTCACTTGATGTATTCTGCATACAATATACAGCATTGACGTATTCCTTTCCCAATTTGGAACCAGTCCATTGTTCCATCTCTGGTTCTAACTCTTGCTTCTTGACCTGCATACAGATTTCTCAGGAGGCAGATGAGGCAGTCTGGCATCCCCATCTTAAGAATTTTCCACTGTTTGTTGTGATCCATACAGTCAAGGCTTTGACATAATCAATAAAGCAGAAGTAGATGTTTTTCTGGAACTCTCTTGCATTTTCTATGATCCAATTGATGTTGGCAATTTGATCTCTGGTTCCTCTGCCTTTTCTAAATCCAGCTTGAACATCTGGAAGTCCTTGGTTCACATACTGTTGAAACCTGGCTTGGAGAATTTTGAGCATTACTTTGCTAGTGTGTGAGATTCCCCAGTGGGCCAACTTATCCCTAAAGACTAATTTATTACTCAATTGGCTCCAATTATTTGGAGGAAACTTCAAAAATTGGCCTTTGGCCCCAATATGGATTTAGAGTGCCTCCTAAGAGCCGCCATATCAGTATTCTTTAACAGAGATCAAGAGGAGCATAGGGAAAAAGAGAGGAGAGGAAACAGAAAGGCTGAAGCTCTCTTTATGGCCCTACAGGGAGTTAACTTTAAGGCTCCAAAGGTGGGAGGACAAAACCCAAACTCTAGAGTCTGTTTCCATTGTGGCAAGGATGGACACTTTAAAGCACAATGCCCTCAAGGCAAGCAGAGGCCACCATTGTGGCCTTGCCCCACTTGCAAAGGAGATCACTAGAAGAATAACTGTCCCCAGGGATGTAGGTTTCAGGGCTCAGAAACTCAGACCCAAGATCAAGACTGATGGAGCCCAGGGCTTCCCATTTTGGCTCCTGGCCTCATCATCGCACAGGCGCCTCGCGTGACTCTAACTGTTAAGAGGCCATCCTGTTAACTTCCTACCCAATACAGGAGCCAATTTTTCAGCCCTCCTCTTTAAGTCAGCTGCTATAGGTGGCATTTCTGGAAAGCCAAGTACAAAATTCTTTACACAGCAGTTGAGTTGTAACTGGGATTTTATTCTTTTTTATTATGCCTTCCTGATAATACCAGATAGCCCAACCCCCATCCTAGGAAGAGGTATTCTATGTAAAATTCATGCTTCCATTCATATGGAAGTGGAATCTACAGAACACTTCTGCTTATCCCTGACAGAAGTAGAAATTAACCCTGAAGTATGGGCAACCGGAAGAAAGATAGGAAGAGCCATCTCTCTCAACTAGTACAGATAATTCTTAAAAATCCTAATAACTTTCCTCATAAGAAGCAATACTCTCTAAAGCCAGAAGGAAAACAGAGACTCATTCCCTTGATTAAAAGTCTCAAAGGACAGGGGTTCTTAATCAAATGTAACAGCCCGTGTAATACACTTATTCTGGGAGTCCAAAAGCTTAATGGGTAATGGTGTCTAATTCAGAACCTCTGCCCCAGTAATGAAGCAGTAATTCCATTACATCCTGTCATGCCTAACCCCTGTACTCTACTCTCCCAAATCCCAGAAACAGCCACTTATTTTACCATTTTAGATTAGTAGGATGCCTTTTTTTTTTTTTTGCATACCCTTAGCTCAAAGTTCACAATTTTTGCTTCCTTTTGAGGATGCAACTGACTCCTCTACTGAATTAACTTGGCAGTGTTGTCTCAAAGATTTAGAGATAGCCCTCATTTATTCAAGCAGGCTTCAGCCAAAGACCTAGCTGCCTTTTGGGCAACTGAATCTATCAAACTCATTCCATATGTAGATGATATTCTCCTTTGTGCTGACACAGAGAAAAAATGTTACCAAGCCACCTGTGACCTTAACTACCTAGCTTGATGTGGCTACAAGATATCAAAGTCCAAAGCTCAAGTGCGCCAAGAAGTCAGATATTTAGTATTCAAGCTCTCCCATGGAGCAAAAAAAATAATGGAATCCATTTTACAACATACTCTCCCTAATGCTATTAGACAATTCCATTGTTTCCTTGATATAACTGGCTACTGCTGGATTTGGATTCCCGAATATGAAGAACTGGCTCAACCTTTATATAAGTTACTAAAAGAGACTCAACAATCAGAACAAAAGATATTGCAATGGGAAAATGGAGAAATACATGCCTTTAAGACTAAAACAGACTTTTCTTCAGGCTTCTGCTGTCAGCCTGACTGGAGGAAACCAATTTAATATTTTTGTAACAGAGAGATCAGGAATAGCACTGAGAGCTCTAACTCAGCCCAAAGGAAGCCCACAACAACCTATTTCTTATTTAAGAAAAGAGCTTGATTCTGTAGCCCAAGGCTGGCCATGTTGTCTATGAATAGTGGCCTCAGTAGCTCTATTAATTCCTGAAACTACTAAGTTAATTACAGGCCAAGATCTGACAGTCTATATTCCACATGATATCTCTGGAATTTTAAACTCTAAGTGAGGACTATGGTTATCTGACAATCAGAAGAATTATACAAAAAAGATCTTCACAACAAAGATAATCATGATGGTGTGATCATTCACCTAGAGCCAGACATCCTGGAATGTGAAGCTAAGAGGGCCTTAGAAAGCATCACTATGAACAAAGCTAGTGGAGGTGATGGAATTCCAATGGAGCTATTTCAAATCCTGAAAGATGATACTGTGAAAGTGCTGCACTCAATATGTCAGCAAATTTGGAAAACTCAGCAGAGGCCACAGGACTGGAAAAGGTCAGTTTTCATTCCAATCCCAAAGAAAGGCAATGCCAAAGAATGCTCAAACTACCACACAATTGCACTCATCTCACACGCTAGTAAAGTAATGCTCAAAATTCTCCAAGCCAGGCTTCAGCAATACATGAATTATGAACTTCCAGATGTTCAAGCTGGCTTTAGATAAGGCAGACGAACCAGAGATCAAATTGCCAGCATCTGCTGGATCATGGAAAAAGCAAGAGAGTTCCAGAAAAACATCTATTTCTGCTTTGCTGACTATGCCAAAGTNAACCATCCAAGTGCGGCCCAGTCCGGGGTTGTGATTGACCTGGGGTCGTGTTTGGTGAAATACCTAATTATTTTCATTCACTGATCACCTCTACCTATTGGTCTCCTTCAAGAAATAATAGCTATTGCTATTTTCCTATAGCTCCATGATCAGAATTAAGAGCCAAGAGCTGAGCAAAACATTGTGGCAGGAAAGAAGAATGAGCAGAGACACAGGAAGAAAGGGCATGGAGAAGAGAGAACGTGGATACGAGGACAGAGCTGCCCAAGCGAGCAGAGGTGGCCTGGAGGATGGGGGGCCTGAGGCCCTGGGACCCAGCCCCTCAGCTCTCCACAGCCGGCCTCAGCTAGGAATGCTGGCGGGCAGGAGTCAGAGTGCACAGACCATAATTCACGGCCATTTTCATATCCACAGGAATAGGTTTTCATCAGGAGGGAAGCGAGGCCTCTGGTCATAGGCGAGTTTCAGCAACCACAGAGGACCGACCCGGGCACAGCTGCACCCCCAGGAGAGCACGACCAGGGCCCGCCGGAAGGAAACAGATTCCACTTTAAGCTCCTTCAAATGATTGCAAACAGGCCTGGCCAGTTATCTAGGGCTAATGAGGCCAAGGTCATAGTTCCGACCCCTGTGTGCTCCTCACAGAAGCAAACACAGCTTTCCATCCACAGACCAACTCTGCGTTCTGGCTGCAAACTAGTGCCCAGCCCAGAGACAGCTGGCCCCTAGTCCCACCGGTCATCTGAACAACACGTGCCTCTGGTGGCTGGGAGGACCAAGCTAGGGGGCTGCCAAGCAGCCTGGTTCCCAACCACACCTTTTTCACTAATTGCCTCATTCATTCACTGGTTTGTTCCGCAAACCTAACAGGCACAGAATGAGGCATGGTAAGACAGGGCCCTGCCGACAGCTAAGGCCAACGACTCCTAATCCGGGGGCAGGGTCCCAGGTCTCCAGGTGTGAGGATCATGCTGTGTCTGCAGACAGCTCATAAAGTCAAGGGCAGAGTCATCAGAGAAGCCACCCAAGACAAAGCCTCTATTTAGTCCTCACCACTCTTCTGCCAAAACACAAGTGTTCTGGTGTGTTTTCCCTAAGCCCAAGGAACAGGGGCTGGGGAAGCCCCAAGACACAGATGAACNTTGGTAGTCCAGTGGTTAGGACTCAGCACCTTTAGTCAGGGAACTAAAATTCAACCAGCGGATCACTAACCCCTCCTTCAAAAAAGAATAAAATAAAATAAAAGATAAAATAAAAAGAAAGAAAGTTAGTTTTGTTTCATTTTTTCCATTTTTCTTTCCCTTCCTCCTTCTCGCTCCCCATCCCTCTCCCAACCCCAAACATTTCATTATTGTTTTCCATTTCAATAGTCCTAATAAATCTTTATTTTACTTGCAGTTTACATACGGTTTTGATAGCTCACAGCCTTGGTCGTTTAGCCTAGGCTCCAGGATGATCTCTGAAGAACCCTTGGAAGAGATCCATATCAAACAACCAGGACTGGGTAAAGTGTGAATTCCTATACTTTGAAAGTGATAAAATGCTAAACAGTCTATTATCCTGGGATTAAAACAGCAGGTGTTACAAATATAAATTCTATGCTGAAGCTCAAGAGACACAAGAATAAAACAGGCTGGATAAATGTTCAGGTTTATTAATCCTGTAAAATACATATTGTCATGATACATATCTAATTAATAGTTTGCATCTTTCTCTAGGGAGTTTCAAAAATTTCCAGAGGTATCAGCATTCTGGCTTCTTACTCCTACAATGATTTCAAGACAAATATTGCTCATTAGCTGTAGCTTTAACCAGAGTAGATATCCACATGAACGGTGCCCAAAGGTACATTCCACCAAAAAAAGTTTTTAACCAGTCTGCCAGAGATCCTTAAATAGCATTAGTTTTTTTTTTTTTCCCTGCATTTAATAACTGCTTTTGAGCATCTACTCTATTTCAAGATCATTGAACAGTGGAGATGTAAACAATTCTTACATTGAAAACATTTACAGTCTTATTAGGAACAGCAAAGGAAATGAAGGTTACAAATCAACATGGTAAAGGTTATGTGGGGAGGGGCATGTAAAGTTGCCTAGAGAATGGGAGAGAGAGAGAGAGGCAGAAAATGAACGAAGAGTACCACCTCTCAAATCTGCCTGGGGTAAATGGGGAAGGTTTCACAGGCATCTTAATGTTTGGACTTCATCTCAAGGAAAAACACACATGCATCCACCAAACAGGAAAAAGAAATACACAGGAAAGCATGAAAGAACATGGTTCACCAGAGGAAGTGCAAATATTTGAGCACATCTAGGGCTCATGGTGTAAAAGAGGAGAGAGAGCTAAGGAGGGCTGAATGAGCAGAGGCCAGTCTAAGAAGATTTCTCTGTGTATCACTAATAAGTTTCACCCACATCCTATAAGTGACAGGGAGTTAGGGAAGAATGGAATTAGTTCTTTGAGTTAAGGTGTCAATACCCTTATTTAAATGTAAATGTTTTACCCAGGAATATTATTGTAATATCAGCTCAGTAGAACCAGTTAATATCTTTGTAAAAGACTAGCCAATTGTCACTTTAGGAGAGAAGCTTAACTCAGGATTAAAAGGCAATACGGAATTGCACACTTTAAAATAGTTGCAGTGCTAGTGCTCAGGCACTCAGTCATGTCTGACTCTTTGCAACCCCACGGACTGTATGTAGCTGCCAGGTTGCTCTGTTAATGGGATTCTCCAGGCAAGAATACTGGAGTGGGGTACCATTTCCTTCTCTGGGGGATCTTCCCCTGGAAGATCTGGTTAAAGCCATGAATTTTGTATCAGTTAAAACCAGGGGGGAAAAAAAGACAAGACATTTTAGTAATTGTAGGAAGAGAGTGAAAGGGCAGAAAATAAGGTATTGTGAGAAAGTTTAAAATACAACTTTCCAAAATTTAACTTGGAGAAATGCAAAACTCCTCCAGTAAGAACACTGGTGTTTTTTTTTTTTTTAATTGAATGATTAGGAAAAAAATGATTACTGTAAAGTTGAACAGAATATTCATCCCTGAATGGCATTTCTCATTTTCCTTCTGAAATCAAACTGATGCTTATCATGAAAGCCTCAAAGCCCCAGTGGCGATGTCAGCTTCTTTCAGCTTCTTTGTGAAGCAGAGCAGAGAAGCATGGGTGCAGGGAGGGCCTCTCGTTTCAGAGTCTCTTATACTGATGAAACCCAAAACGTTAATCAGGCTTTCAATGCTTCTTTTTACGTCCTCACTTTCATTAGTTTGTCCCCAATCCAATCAAATGATGGAATCTTCCAGTCTCCACTCCAAAGACAATTTCATTTATTTATTCATTCATTCAGGAAAACACACTGTGTGTTCACCCTGCAGAGACCATGCCCTCTGCATAAGGACATGATCTTCTGCCCTCAAGAGACCTTTGGGGTAATATGAGATAAATTTAAATATTTGCAATACCATGTGGTGAAGGATAATGATAGACACATATATAGACAGAGACAGATTTGCCTAAAAAGGGAAGTAATCATTAAGTACAGAGAATTGGCTTCTCAAAAAAAAATAAATAAATAAAAAAGGAAGTCGTCAATAGTCAACCCCCAGGATTTCTGAAGGATTTCTGAAGGGCTTCCCTCATAGCTCAGTCAGTAAAGAATCTGCCTGCAATGTAGAAGACTCGAGTTTGATTCCTGGGTCAGGAAGATCCCCTGGAGAAGGAAATGACAACCCACTTCAGTATTCTTGCCTGGAGAATCCCAGGGACAGAGGAGCCTTGCAGGCTAGAGTCCACGGGGCTGCAAGAATCAGACACTTAGCACCTAAGCCACAAACAGGATATCTGAGGAGGGATCCTGTAAGGGAAAGCTTTTCATTTGTCCTCAAAGGATGGATTAGGTAAACTGGTTTTGGGTTTTGTGCCCTGGTGATCCCTTTAGTAATATGACTTCCTTTAATTGTTAAATAACTTACTTAGATTTTCTAAAGATTATTTGCTCATTGTAGAATATTTAAAACAAGCAAAACTGAAATAAAATTCCAGAGGTAGACACTATTTTAATTCTATTTTAGGAGTAAGTCTTCCTGAAATAATTTACTTTTCTCTTTGCTCCCAATCTCTCTTCTTTCTTCATGTAGATTCTTAAATAAGGAACACATTGCACGCAGAGTTTTGCCTCATGCTTTCACATTTATTACATTACCCCAAGCAGTTTCCTATTCATTAACTATTCTCTAATTCAGAATTTAACGTTTTTAATGGTTATGTATGATTTCACTCTAGATTTGCTATGTTTTAGGGTTACCTGGAAACAGACTCTGAGATGAGGTTTGCAGGTTGGAAGTTTCACTGGGGAAAACTCTCAGAAGGCTGCCTATAAAGCATTGAGGGAAGCAGGATGGGGCAGAGACAGAGCTTGGAAAGTGATGCGGCTGCAATGGAGGCCTCAGCCCATCCTACGGGGAGTTTAGCTGGGTCCTTCAGAGTTGTGATGAGCAGAGCTGCCAACCCACAACTGTCACTTGCCATCTGCTCCTACAAGGATGAAGTCACTAGCCAATGTGGTTGCTGACCTTCAACGCACCCTCAAAGGAGTTCTGGATGAAGATCAAAAATGAGTCACTCAGAGCTCTAGGAAAACCTGGCAGAACAGGTCTTCATGTAGATATTTTCAGGAAGTTTTGTGAGTCCAATTTCTTGTATTTTCTTATATCTAGAAAAGCACTCAAATCATTAAAGGAGACATATGCTCCTGGTGACTAGCAGCAACATTTTGCAAAAACATGTGCCTGACTGACTGCACATACTCCCTTCACCAAAATAACATATATATACTGATCCCAGCCCCCTTACACACCACTTCCTTGGAGCAGTTCCTCAGAGCTATCTGAGGGGCTGTCTCCTGGGTTACGCTCCTCATTTTGTCCCAAATAGTACTTAATGGCACCCCACTCCAGTACTCTTGCCTGGAAAATCCCATGGACGGAGTAGCTTGGAAGGCTGCAGTCCACGGGGTCGCTGAGGGTCGGACATGACTGAGCGATTTCACTTTCACTTTTCACTTTCCTGTATTGGAGAAGGAAATGGCAACCCACTCCAGTGTTCTTGCCTGGAGAATCCCAGGGACGGGGGAGCCTGGTGGGCTGCTGTCTATGGGGCCGCACAGAGTCGGACACGACTGAAGTGACTTAGTAGTAGCAGTACTTAATTTACAACTTTCACATTGTGCAGGCTTCCTTGTGGCTCAGCGGTAAAGAATCCACCCACAATCCAGGAGATGCAGGAGACACAGGTTCGNCTCATTGTAGAATATTTAAAACAAGCAAAACTGAAATAAAATTCCAGAGGTAGACACTATTTTAATTCTATTTTAGGAGTAAGTCTTCCTGAAATAATTTACTTTTCTCTTTGCTCCCAATCTCTCTTCTTTCTTCATGTAGATTCTTAAATAAGGAACACATTGCACGCAGAGTTTTGCCTCATGCTTTCACATTTATTACATTACCCCAAGCAGTTTCCTATTCATTAACTATTCTCTAATTCAGAATTTAATGTTTTTAATGGTTATGTATGATTTCACTCTAGATTTGCTATGTTTTAGGGTTACCTGGAAACAGACTCTGAGATGAGGTTTGCAGGTTGGAAGTTTCACTGGGGAAAACTCTCAGAAGGCTGCCTATAAAGCATTGAGGGAAGCAGGATGGGGCAGAGACAGAGCTTGGAAAGTGATGCGGCTGCAATGGAGGCCTCAGCCCATCCTACGGGGAGTTTAGCTGGGTCCTTCAGAGTTGTGATGAGCAGAGCTGCCAACCCACAACTGTCACTTGCCATCTGCTCCTACAAGGATGAAGTCACTAGCCAATGTGGTTGCTGACCTTCAACGCACCCTCAAAGGAGTTCTGGATGAAGATCAAAAATGAGTCACTCAGAGCTCTAGGAAAACCTGGCAGAACAGGTCTTCATGTAGATATTTTCAGGAAGTTTTGTGAGTCCAATTTCTTGTATTTTCTTATATCTAGAAAAGCACTCAAATCATTAAAGGAGACATATGCTCCTGGTGACTAGCAGCAACATTTTGCAAAAACATGTGCCTGACTGACTGCACATACTCCCTTCACCAAAATAACATATATATACTGATCCCAGCCCCCTTACACACCACTTCCTTGGAGCAGTTCCTCAGAGCTATCTGAGGGGCTGTCTCCTGGGTTACGCTCCTCATTTTGTCCCAAATAGTACTTAATGGCACCCCACTCCAGTACTCTTGCCTGGAAAATCCCATGGACGGAGTAGCTTGGAAGGCTGCAGTCCACGGGGTCGCTGAGGGTCGGACATGACTGAGCGATTTCACTTTCACTTTTCACTTTCCTGTATTGGAGAAGGAAATGGCAACCCACTCCAGTGTTCTTGCCTGGAGAATCCCAGGGACGGGGGAGCCTGGTGGGCTGCTGTCTATGGGGCCGCACAGAGTCGGACACGACTGAAGTGACTTAGTAGTAGCAGTACTTAATTTACAACTTTCACATTGTGCAGGCTTCCTTGTGGCTCAGCGGTAAAGAATCCACCCACAATCCAGGAGATGCAGGAGACACAGGTTCGACTCCAGCTTGGGAAGATCACCTGGAGGAGGAAATGGCAACCCACTCCAGTATTTTGCCACTCAAGTATTCTGGCCGGCTACAGCCCATGGGGTCACAGTGTCCAACGCGATTGAGCATGCAGTTACATTGAGCATTTTTTTGTTGTTCTTTTTTTTTCAATTGACAGAGGCAAAGGGGTCAAGCCTCTGTATCCTTGTATGCAAATAGTCACTGAAAGTCGGCTGATAAAACCTGGGGTAAAACAGCTTTCTTCAACCCACATCTTTCCTGGCAGAGGGACTCAGCTGTGTACGGTCAGTAGCCAACCTTTCAGACAAGAGGGGGATCAGTGCCTCGGCCCTGCAAGGGAGAATGGGTGTCAAACCACTTTAACTACCACGTATTATAGTTCATTTATCCCTTGTCCTGTTCTTGAACATTTAGAGTGTGTTTAGAGGATGAACAGAAAGGGAAGAAAAGAGATCATTCCAGGTCAATGAGACAGTGAAACAAAAGCCCAGATGCATGGGGGAAAAAAAAACACAACAGAAAATTAGGAAAACATACAACTCCTCAGAGTAGGGGAGAGGACTATAAGCAGACAGTGATGAGATGAGTGGGAGGGGAGGGTATGAGCAGAGCCAGGTCACGGGTGGGAGCTGATCTTCTAAGAAATGGAAGATACTGAACGATTTGCTCTGGTTGCATCTGTTTAGTGAGGGCTGTTTCTGCTCAGGGACACGACATTCTTTTCAGTGCCAGGCTGGGAGACTGAAAGGTGGATAGTTACTGCCAGAACCTTTAATGCAGTCATCATTTGCAGGGACCTCTCCGGCTGTGTCTGTCTTTAATCAACTGTAGAGAGAGCCTTGTCCAACACAAGGGACCTCCAGTCTCAACCCACCTCTCTTCCCTATGTGGACAAGGGTGGCCTTGTAGAACTATAACCAAGTTCACTGAAGCACAGAAGGGGCCTGTGTAGTCCCAGACAAGAGGCCATCAGACAGTCAGTTCAGTCGCTCAGTCATGTCCGATTCTTTGAGACCCCATGAACCGCAGGACACCACGCCTCCCTGTCCATCACCAACTCCTGAAGTTTACCCAAACTCATGTCCATTGAGTCGGTGATGTCCTCCAACCATCTCATCCTCTGTCATCCCTTTCTCCTTCTGCCCTCAATCTTTCCCAATATCAGGGTCTTTTCAAATGAGTCAGCTCCTCACATCAGGTGGCCAAAATATTGGAGTTTCAGTTTCAACATCAGTCCCTCCAAAGAACACCAATGACTGATTTCCATTAGGATGGACTGGTTGGCTCTCCTTGCAGTCCAAGGGACTCTCAAGAGTCTTCTCCAACACCNATTGGCATATAGTTGCTGATAGTAGTCTCATGATCCTTTGTATTTCTGTGTTGTCTGTTGTGATCTCTCCATTTTCATTTCTAATTTTATTGATTTGATTTTTCTCCCTTTGTTTCTTGATGAGTCTAGCTAATGATCTGTCAATTTTTTTTATCCTCTCAAAGAACCAGCTTTTGCCTTTGTTGATTTTTGCTATGGTCTCTTTTGTTTCTTTTGCATTTATTCACTTTCTGTTTTCTTTTAGAGGGAGTGAGTCTGCAAACTGAACACCCACCCTCTCACTCTCCTGCCACCTACCCACCCTCTTGGGTGTGGTGCGGAAGCAACAGAGAAAGACTACCTTAGTGGGTAAGTTGAATGAGTTTTCCAGAGTCACAAGGTTGACAGATGTGTTGGGGGCTGGGAGAGCTGTGGTGGTCAGGACAGCAGGGTCAAGTCGAGGACCAAGGACCAGAGACCAGCTGGCTCTGCACACATCACAAGAGATGCTGGCAACAGATGCAGGTGATAGGCGGCTACGCGAATGATGACATGTCCACCAATGCCAGTGTGGACAGAGGTTAGCCAAGGCCCAGATGAGGCATTAAGATGCTTTAGAGAAATGACATGACCAGGTTTTTATTTCAGCACCACTGTTCTGGGTGAATGTACAGAACGGCCTGGGGACTGGCTCCCTCTGGGGTTCCTGCTTCTGGAGGTTGAGTATTTCTTTCTCTCTCCTGCATGACCTTCACTACTAACATCACACTGCATCTCATCACCTCTAAACCTGCATTGCAGGACATGGGCGTTTCTTTCTAGATTTTATAAAAGGACACTCGGCTCCATGTCCAGGAGTGTTTGTGAAGTCAAAATAATTGTTTCATATGAAAATTAGTCTTGATTAAAATTCATCAAGCCCAAGTCCTGATAATCAGGCTCAAGTGGTGTGAAATTTAGCACACAGAAATGTCTCTTTGCACAAATAGGTACATACATAACATTCCTTATTTAGTGCTACTGAGTGAACTTGAAAAGACACTGAGAAATGTGTACACTTTTATTTATAGAAAGTTTACTTGAAAAGAATGATCTGCACTGCTCTGTGCAGCTTATCCCCTTACGGAGGTGGAGTGCGTGTGAGGGCCCTGGCAGCCAGTTCTGGGGGGCCGGGTGAGGCATTTCTGGAAGGTCTGCCTCCTTTCTGTTTCTTTAGCTTCTCAGTGGTTCTGGAAGCTGTTCCATACTTCATGATAAATCTGTTTCTGTTCCTATAGTAGATTTTGTTTTCTATACACTGACCAAAACAGGTCAAATACTTTCTTTTTTTTAAGATCAAATGGGTACTGGTTAAGATCATGGGGCTTTGAAGGGTGACTGCATGGGTTTGACTTCCAGCTCTACCCCCCTCCCTGCTCCTTGACCTTAAGACAAATTGTTGAAGCTTTATGTGCCCAGCTTCCCCATTTGTAAAATGATGCTAATGATAAATGCCTATCTCATATGGTCCATATGAATGATAATACATGCAAAGTGCTTGTTATCAGTTGCTGACACATGATGTGGATGCTCAATGCTTGTTTTCATATATTAAATATATGTATTTTAGCAATAGAACCACCAAATTAAAAGCTATTGAGACTGTTTCAGAAATTCTCAAAGACAGACATACTTAAACTAGTATAAACATAATTGCTCAATTTTTTGTTTTCATAACATTAAATACAGATCATTTAGCACTAGAACAACCAGTTACATTTTTATTGAGAACGCCTGAAAATTTTTCAAAGATGGACATACTTAAACTAATATAAAATCTTTTTGGCTAAAAACGAAAGCAAAATAAAACTGTTATCACAAAATAACTTTGAACTTAGTGGTTTCACACTTAAGAAACCTTTTAAGGAAAGGACGTGAAATTTGAAGTCAGCAGCTACATTCTTCTCAAATATAAGTGGAGTAGCTTTGCTTTTCAGCTATGTTTCAAATTGGGCTCACTTGTAAGGTTTTTTTGTTTTTGTTTTTGTGAAGGAGGAGTTTCTCTGGTTAAAAGTAAAACCTAGCAGTGTAGCAGAAATATCCCTAGTTATGGAACACGGAAATACCAAGAGGGTTGATAGTAACCTCTAACACTTTCTAGTTCTATATATTTAAGGCCAACCAGTGAAGTCTGTTGTCTTCTACTTAATATTCTCTTTAATCCCAGTGCAAAAGATGTACTGTGCATTTCCTCTGAACTTGGCCATGTGATTTCTTAAAGCAGAGCCCTGCTCTGAAGTGAGAGTCACCTTTGTGATAACATCTCTGCACTTTCTCTGCTGGTAAACTTGGGGATATAATATCTTCTTCTTGGGGTCAGGAGGTAGTCTGGGGAGTCCTATAAGAATGAAATGAGATGCTGCTCATGGGAACGACCGTACCAAGTTCCGTAGTTGGTATGTGCTTGGCAGTCATTAGCACCACCCACCCACCCTCTCCCCAGAAAGGCAGACACAGCTGTATTTATTCCCTTTTTTTTGGGACAAAGAGAGCAGGAACAGTGAATACATGTTTTTCACTGGTTAGAGGATGACAATGTGTAGCCCAAGGAATCGAAACCATTAACTATGAGACATAGGCACAAGTTTGAATTCTCTCCCNTATAAGAGACAGCAGCTGTATTTATTCCCTTTTTTTTGGGACAAAGAGAGCAGGAACAGTGAATACATGTTTTTCACTGGTTAGAGGATGACAATGTGTAGCCCAAGGAATCGAAACCATTAACTATGAGACATAGGCACAAGTTTGAATTCTCTCCCTTTGTTTTATGCTATGTTCTACAAGGGCAAAGGAGGCTACAGGAAGCATTGTTATGCCCATCCTCCAGCATCAGCTGCCTTTCTCCTTAGCATCTCAGATTCCACAGCATCACTCCTATCCTCCCTGCTACCAACACCCACCCACACTCCCTCACACTCTAGGTGCTGAAACTCTCTTCCATTCCTTACGAGGGTGCCAGAATGCCTGATTAAAGTTGTACAACCCAGTAAAAGTGAGTCTTTCACAGTGGGAAGAGCTAACATTTATTCAATCAACAAACACTGAATGCCTGCCAGGGGCAGACACTGCTGGTCATTGGGACACAGAACATGTTATCAGTCAACATGAAATTGCATGGCATCAGACTGCAATTGTTATTCCCAGACATCACATAGTCAGTGACAATACACACAATGTTTCATTCAGTGCCAATTAAGAAGGTAAGCACAGTTGATGACATACAAAAAAAAAAAAAAGCCAAACCCAGAATCTCAGAGTGGTTGCTGGCAGAGGATACGAAAACAAGGTCCAAGGTGTTGCTAGACAGCCTCAGTGGTGAGGCACTCAGCCATCTGGGACAACTCAGCAGCCCATGTTATGGCTGGACAGTTTTACTGAAATGTCACTTCCAACTCCAAGACTTCAGTTTCCCTTCCTAAATAATGAGTCAAACAAATAAATGATAAAATACTGACCGTGAATGCACATCTTTCAAGGTATGGGTGGGGAAAGCCCTAACTTCTTTGTCAACTGCAAAGAGAAACATCTAGTAGACAGAAGAAGATGCAGAAGCTCTTCTTAAGCATAATCTAAACATGTATGAGTCTCTTAACAGCACTGGTGTCAACAAAAGCTTCTGTTGCTGCAAAAGCAGTCCTCAAAGAGCGGCGAGGAAGAGGCTGACAGACAGAACCGAGCTATTTTTTCATCTCCAAAATGGCACTTCCTGGTCCCCGGTGCTTCGCGCTGCAGATGTTACAGAACTGTGCAGGAGAGGTCTAAAAAACACAAGTGAAGATGCAGACTTTTAAAAGATCATCTCCTACTATCATATCAGATGGGATGCACTGGTGGAGGATGGGGAGGAGGCCATGCAATGTCGTTCCTTTCCTCGGAGGGTACAGCTGGTTCACATGGGATTCTGTCTAGACCAGCTGTTGCTCTGGGACTCAAAGGACGCCCCACAGAAAGATGAGCCTAATGTGACCCAGGGGCACCCCGGGAAACCTGCCTTGACACTAAAAAAACAGTAGTGTTGTGATACAGAAATCAGGGTGAGAAAGTCAGACACAGTAAAATATGGTTCTCCCTGTAGTTCAGATCTGTGGAGCGCAACAGTCATCGATTTTATCTGAACAAATTTACATACATGAGTATGCTTTTATAATGTTTAGTGTTGTGTACTAAGCATTTTTACATTTGAGAAATAGGCTCATCACTTTTTCTGATGTGACAAACTAACTGTGAGACATAGATGAAGGTTATAACTTTGAACCAGAGGATGTCCTAAGAGGATGGTTATCATTTTAAGCACATCCCTCTGGCCGCACCAACTGCTTTCACGTTGGTGGTGGCCAAGCCACCCACTCACCATGCTGGGCACGGGCAGGCACTCCTTGTGGAACATATGCCGGCAGTGGAAGACCACCATGCTGAAGGGCTTTGCTGCATCTAGGGGGAGAGGGCAGGGAAGAGAGAAGCGCTCAGGGCAACAGCAGTTTCGTTTTCCAGCCAGCAGCTGCCCTGGGAGGACTGGTAATTTATAATCGCATCCCAGCCAGACGGCGTGGTTGAACACAGGGCGGGCATGAGTCCTGTTGCTCTGCGGTCCCCAGTTAGCTGCCTGGCTTCCCAATCAGTTATTGCAGCTACACACTGGGAATGATTTCAGGGAAGGCAACAGCATTTGTTGTTAAAAAAAAAAATCAGCATGTGTATGTGACTGTACAAGGTTCTCCCTCCCCCAGCCCTGTGAACACAATCGTGACACACCACATACTGAAGTGGATTCCGTGGTTTGTACAGATGCTTTCTGCCTGAAAGAATCTGCGTTTGCCGAGACCCTTTGCTGACTTCAGGGCGGAGCTGGGCTAGCATCCTTGGTGTGACCTTGCCCTGTGCTGGAAGTCCGCTTGGACACTGTGCCTCATCTGCTCCTGCTTGGTGTAGCCAGCTGAGTTCCGGTAAGATTTAACCTTTAACAGATTAAACTAGAAACCTGACTATACTCTGCAGGTGCATGTGGTTTCCTTCCGTTAAAACACTGACTAAAACACTACAAAAGCTCACTGCTTTTCCTACGCCCACTGCAGTTTTTTTTTTCTTCTATTTTTTAATATAGTGGATTTACAGTGTTGTATTAATTTCTGCTCTACAGCAAACAAGAAGATCGTACTGTGTAGCACAGGGAACTACAGTCAATATCCTAGGGTAATCCATAATGGAAAAGAACATGAATGGATATGTGTATGCATGCATGCTAAGTTGCTTCAGTTGTGTCTGACTCTGTGCAACACTATGGACTGTAGCCTGCGAGGCTCCTCTGTCCATGAGATTCTCCAGGCAAGAATATTGGAGTGGACTGCCATGCCCTCGTCCAGGGCATTTTCCCAACCCCAGGATTGAACCCACGTCTCATTATGTTTCCTGCATCAGCAAGTGGATTCTTTATCACTAGCCCCACCCGGGAAGCCCTGGATATGTATATAACCCACTGAGATTTTTAACATAAGCACTTAAAATCCAAACCTCTACAGACCCCAAGTGAAATGACCTCCTGTGCTCCTGCCCTATTACATAATCCCTCAAAGCAAAGTAAATGCTACACAAACTAGGTCTTGTAGTGCTTCCCCATGTTGAATTTACACATATGAAGCATTTTCTTAGCATCTCAAAAACTGCTTTAATTTCTACTTCAAAATATGGAAATCTCTCTTTTCACATCCTGTGTGTTATTTGCTCAATCATGTCCAACTCTTTGGAACTCCATATTTTGTAGCTCGTCAGGCTCCTCTGTCCAGGGAATCCTCCAGGCAAGAATACTGGAGTGGGTTGCCATTTCCTTCTCCACGGGATCTTCCTGACCCAGTTGGGTTTCTTACATTGGAGGCGGATTGCAGATTCCTCACTATCTGAGCCACCAGGGAAGCCCAACACATCCTAAATGAGCCGTATGTAAAATGCTTAAAAAAAAAATCTGTTTGGCTGGGCCAAGTCTTAGCTGTGGCATATCAGGGATTGAACCTGGGCCCCCTGCATTGGGAGCACACAGTCTTAGCCACTGGACCAGCAGGGAAGTCCCTAAAATGCTTTGACTGTAGTTGGTGATAGATATATATGTCTACATACAAATAAACAAACGTGCACATCTTTTAAGGAACCACAGTTTCCAATTAAAAGGTGAGTATCCATTTCCGTTAAATGCATATGAGATGGCTCGGGTGCCTAGAGCCACACAGCAATGAAAAGTTTAAAGAACAGTGAAAGCTACCTATAGTTTTTTTCCCCAAGTATACATATGGTTCTTCTACCTTGGAATCTAAACAAGCAGATGGTAAGTTTTCATTTTGTTTTGTTTTATACTAAGGCAGTGGATCTTAAAGACTGTCCCCTGAACCAGTAGCATCCACATCACATGGGAACTTGTTAGAAATACAGATTTTTGGGTCCCACCCTGACAGGGGGTGGGACCAGCAATCTGAGTTTTAACAAGCCTACCCACAGATGCAGACTCACTCTAAAACTTGGGAACTTTACCCCTAAGGAATTGGCAGCCCCAGCATGCAACTGAGTAGGGATATGGCTGAAATTCTTCTCTAAGCTGAATTATCCCAAAAGTTTGGTGAAAGTGTAATTCGCTAACTTCAAAATTTTAACTGCTCATCAATAACACATAACTGGGAATTTTTTTCTTCCACCCAGCCATCTTACCTGATGGAAGAATAGGGGAAAGGCAAGACTCACAGATGTTCTCCTCTGCAAGGAAACGCACACAGTAAGTCCCTTACATACGAACCTTCAAGTTTTGAACTTGCAGAGATGCAAACGTGCCTCTGGATGCAAGCTGTTGTACCACACTACTGTACTTTTCAAGGTAATGTACTGTAGATATAAAATGTCTACGTTTGGGTTTGATGGTTATGTATGATTTGTGTGAAAAAGCATCATAAACATATTACAGTACAGTACTACATAGCCGATTAAAATTAGTTGATACCTAAGCTAACTTTGTTGGATTTACGTATGTGCTTACTATATGTAGGGGACTTACTATACACTTGGGATTATACAATGTTTCTCTTTGTCCTGTCTGAAAGTGCATGCAGTTCCAATGTGATTCTTTCCATTTTACTCACCATCAACCAGAATGCCTTTCATTTGAGTTCGGTGCATCTTCTTTAGTAAGGACAGTGAGTCGGCTACGAGAATCTTCTTACAGCCTTCACGAAGCAGAATCTAATGCACACAATGTAAAAGAAAAACCACCTTAAAAAGATTCAAATATCAGGGAGAATCCTCTTACTATTCTCAGGTAGGGTCAGAGAGAGGTGGTTCCTTTCCCTTTTAAACCAGTTCCTCTGGCCACACTGTGAGCTTCCATTCTGGGTTTGATGGGTAAGTATTGTATCGGAAATTGGGAGAAGCTGTGTGAGGTATGCTTAAGCCAGATGTTGTTTTTCACTAGAACTCGCTGCTTTTCAAAGAGGAAAACATTCAAGGCCTTCTGGAAGGCTCTGGTGCAGCATCCACGTCTTCTTCTTCTGGACTAATGGGTCTGAGCGCACATGGTTCCGTGGGGCTCCATGGAAATTCACACGTTGGAGACATCGCCGCCTCCCTGCTGCCCAGCTCTGGGTCATGACACAGCCGTATCCTGCCCTTCTTCACATCAAAGTCACCCTCGACTCTGAAGCCTCTGTGGCTGTTCTGCTTTCACAGTTTCAATCCGTGCCATCAGGGAAGGAAACTGGAAGCGGCCAACTTCCGATCCATCCCAGATGGATATCACGTCTTCCTCTCAATCCCAAGGAGTACCGGTGTTTGATGCACGCAGCCCGAGAGCTTCCCCCCTCATTATATGAGGGNCATCCTGCCCTTCTTCACATCAAAGTCACCCTCGACTCCAACTTCCGATCCATCCCAGATCGGCTGTAATATCACGTCTTCCTCTCAATCCCAAGGAGTACCGGTGTTGGATGCATGCAGCCCGAGAGCTTCCCCCCTCATTATATGAGGGCAAAGAGCCAATGGAAATGGAAGTGATGTCCAAAGTTCTGCACCCACCATTTCAAGAGTTGATGAACAGGAAACTACATGATTTTACTGTTTCTATGTTGAGAAACTGCCTATGAAGTTTTATTCTTCAAAATGCTGCTGGAAATTGAATTTTTCAGATTCATTTAAGAAAACAAACTTTAACTGATGTCATGAAAACATACAGAAAGAAGAGAAAAATACAGTAGAAAAGATCTAAAAAATACTGATGTTGGGAAACTTTAAAAAAAGTTATTACCAAACATATCTAGCTGCTCTAATACTAAAATAAAAGCTTAACAAAATAGTGTCAATCAAAAGCAAAATGTTTCAAAAAGTCAGTTGTAGCTTCTATAATTGTTACAAGCATACTTTGTTCTACTATAAGATTAAGAATGTATTTATGAGATAGCTGTTGAAAACTGACAAAACTCTAGATTCTCCCTATTTTTCCTTATTTCTCTGCAGTTCATCATCATTGATAATGATCCCAACCAAAACCAAAGTGCCAGGCTCACCTTTTATACAGTAGTAAGAAGAGTGTACATCAGCGATGTTGTTATGGTTCATTAGAAAGAGCTGCCATGGGAAAAAAATGTCATACAAGGCTGCCAAGTTTCTGAAATTCTATCTTAAAAGACTCTTTGAATATTGAACTTTTTGCTGACACTGTCTTGTTTGTACTGTAATGCTTTTTGTCAGCATGGCACATGAGATAGTCACCTGGTTTCATAAACCCCTGATATGATACCAGAGCCAGACTGGGAAACCATTTTACCTACTTTCTAATCTATCATTTAAATCACAATGCAATGGGATTTCAATTCTATTTGAAAAAAGCTTTGCCTTTTGTCAGGTTTATTATCAAAGATGAATTGCAGAGAAATAAGACAGAAAGACTCTTAAGTTCTCATGTTGGAGTTGAAAAAATGATTCAAAGTATGCATGTAACTAAGTGATTAGAGAAGCTATAATTGGTTGTCATAAGCACCCATGTGATGAGGCCAAACAAATAATTTTAAAGGAGAAAATAGATCTTAAAGGTTTATATAACTTTTATTTTCAAGAATATTAAAAACTATCTCTTAGAAGAAATTATGAGCTTATATACTGTGAGTCAAAACCCACGTGAGACCAAGGTAAGAAAGCAGCTACTGCTTCCTCTTAATTTGTCTCTGGATTTCAAAGTAGAGACCTGTGGGGAAATGACAAAGTCATAGGGGACTGTGTGTACATGTGTGTTCAGGTGTGTTTGACTTTGTGACCCCGTGGTCTGTGGCCCACCAGGCTCTGTCCATGGAATTTTCCAGGCAAGAATACTGGAGTGGGTTGCCATTTCCTCCTCCAAGGGATCTTCTTGACCCAAGATCAAACCTGTGTCTCCTGTTTTGGCAGGTGGATTCTTTACCAAGTGAGACACCTGGGAGGCCTCTACAGGAGATTATAGAAAAAGTAAATTTGGGGAAAGAACTTGGATAAACAGATGTCTAGAGTCATTTATTTAACTGCGTGTGTACATGTGTGAAATTTAACTAAATGGAAGTGTTAAAGCTTTCTGCTTCTCCTAGGAATATTCATTCAGCTCAAGAGCTGCTCGAGCAAAGGGCTGCATTCTGCTCACTTCCTGGTCCATGAGATAATACGTGGAGGCTCTGTGAGTACCTAACCAGTGTGGGATCTAACACAGTAGGCACTCAAATATTTAAATCAATATGTCTATAAGCAATCAAACATACAGCATTAAAAAACATACACTGATTGCTTCTTGGCGTTTTGGCTAAGATCAAGTGTAAAAAAGTTATATGGAAAAAATCTAAGCTACTTTATTACAGACTCCAAAATAAGTATTATGGATGATTTCCATACAAATGTTACATTAATGCTATGCAGCTGCATTTGCTATAGTAAGACATGTTTATGAAAGGACCCTCTTGAGAATTTGATAGAAATTCTTTAGAGCCCATCTAATCTCGAGGCTCTTAAATGTCAATGCAGAACCCAGTGCCATGCTGAGTGTTTAAGAAACACCAGGGTGGTCTAAGGATCTGCTCCCTGTTCTCCCACAGATCTGGGTTGGTACCAGAAACTAAGTAATTTTCTTTAAAAAAGAATATTCTGGTGTACAGCCAGGCTTAACAAGTATTGATTTAACCTAATGGGAAAACTGACATCCAGAAAGTTTACGGGCCCCTCCCAAAGGTCAACAGACTTAATGGCAAAGCTGGGACTAAAGTCTGAGTCTGCAAACATCATGCCCACAGCTATTTAAAGACAACAGGCTACCTGTTCATCCCTAGGCCAATCCTATATATTCCTGTTGCAACCTGCCCATATAATGACTTCATCTCCAGGGACCAATGGGGCAACCAGTGAGAAGTACAGAAGGTTTAGTTAGAAGGTCTGGGTTCAAATCCAGCTCATCACCTTCCCAGACTGGTAAGTCAAAACTTTTTGAAATGAAAGTCTTCTTATATATAAAATATTGATGAGAGTTCCTTAAGGACCATTGTAAAGATAAATACTGTCAAGTGTTTAAAAGCAAAGGTGCTAGGATGCTTAAGAATTCTAAATAAGCTCTTAAAAAGGGCAAGAGAAGTGGATATAAATGCTAAATACTGGGTTGGCAAAAAAAGTTGTTGAGATTTTTCCATAACATCTTACAGAAGAAGTGAACAAACTTTTTGGCCAACCCACTAAATACAAGAAATAAAATTTTTTACAAATATAAAACACAGCATAAAAATTTGGAAATTGCATGTTCTTGTAAAAATGGAAATATCATTATATATTATTTTGTAAGTAACTTAAATTCTATTTATCTTGAAATCAGACCTAAAAACACTTTAAGTTTACAAAGTATGACAAGGGCTACTTTTATCTTACCTCATGAAGCTTTGAAATTCTATTGAACCGTCATGCTAACAATATAACAAGGTATACAAATGTGTAAAAAAAATATTAAACATTGATAATGTGGTTAATTATTTCCTTAACATTAATGATGTCATAGACAGTTGAAGCTTAGCTTTCAGCTTCTAATTCCATTTAGACATGATACTGAGAAAAGTTGTGGCATCTTAGAAAACATGAAATTTTAAAACCAGAAGTGATGTTCAGTTTTTCCCCCCTCCCAACTTTCTAACTTTTCTCTTTCCAAACAGCAATTCACTTGAGGAGTCCTCCCCCAAAGCACTTTCAATACCAAGTAAGGTGTAAAATTCTGTCCACTGAATTATATAAATCTGACCCTTACATTATCAAGGCAAATCAGCAAAAAAGGTGCTGAGAAGCCCTGTGATAACCTGTGTCTAACACTTGACCACAGTTTCCTACATTTTACTGAATGGTTCTTAATGTCTCCCAAGGTCATTCCCCCCATCTCCCTGCCCCCAGGCATAACAGGGTCCAGATTCTTGCTGACTCATGGACCTGCAAAATTTCCCCTAAATTTTTTGGATGTCATTGTCAGAGTTGAAATTTTTTAGCCTGTTAAAACGTGTAAAAATCAACCATAATTTTATGAAACAACAACAAAAGACTAGACAGAATTTTAAAAGTATGTGAAACTGAGGGCTGGTATGCTGTGGTCCATGGGGTCACAAAGAGTCAGACACAACTGTGTGACTGAACTGAATTGAACTGAGCATATCAGGAGAGATGGCTGAATGAGTTACATGCTTGAATTAAGACGGGTGAGAGAAACATCAACAACCTCAGATATATGGATGATATCACTTTAATNTATAAAGAGATTCAAGTTATTTTTATAGTGATCCCCAGTAGGTTGTCAGGGAAAGAAAATAAATAGTCATTAATGAAAAGAAGTATCCTTTTTCATAGAAAATAATTCTAAACTTTTCATATCTAAGCAGGAAGTACCTCCTGGAATTCTGACCAACCTGCTCCAGTAGAGCATTTTCTCTCTGCATCCTCCAAGGAGATGTCTGAGGTCCAGAGAAGACTACAGATGCAGCCGTTCCCACAGACCCCACCCTTTTCTCCATGAGTCCCTCCCATTCTGTCCCAGAAGCCCCTCCCCATGGTTGGGGTATTACAGGCTACCATGGACCCCCGGGCAAAATAACTCCCAGCCTCTTTAATACACTAGGGGCTGCACACTTACACATCTTAAGGAAAAGCTCTCACTTAAAAATGTAATGAAAAGGATAAAATATTGACCTAGCAGCTGATTAGTGGCTAATTTTTTAGACCGAATTCACATTGCAACTACTAATTTTATTTTTATTCCTGGCTGATTCAGAACTATGCAAATATATTCATAAAACATTAATGAGCAGTGAGACCTAGCAGTGCCCTGAGCTTGGTTCTTTGGAAAGAGCCTAGGAAGAGGGATCTATTAGGTGTTTTTGAAGGTATTGTAGAGGCTGCGAAAAAAGTAATGCATAATTTTCAACTGAGAGGCTAGGCTTCATGCAGGAGAGCTGGAGGACAAAAGGGGTAATTATTTGGTCACCTTTCTTGGGGTAGAGGTGTAGAGACACTTAAATGACTTCCTGACAAGTTGGAATTTGCAACTTCCAGGCAGACCCGGGGTGTTGAGAGCCGAGGAACTACAGATCATTGTCAAGCTCACTCACGGCCAGGGCTTTACAGGATCTGACACTGAACTGCTCTCTCTAATGCCAAATTCATGCTTCAGGATAAACTGATTCATTTCCGGTCTGGACGGTTCTTCTCCATCCCTTGAGAGCTGCACAAAGCACAAACCCCTCCTTGTCACCTCTCCTCACCTAGTAACCCCTTCCTACATTTCCCTTTCCTTCCTGGCCTTTCTCCTTCCTCCAGAAACCTTCCTCTGGGTCACCCACAAGCCTCCAAATTCCACTGAAAACAAATGCTTATTTCTCTGGATGGTTTCTGCAGAAGAGTTTGTTTTCCTACTTGCCTAAACCAAGTACTCGTTTCTCTCCCATGATGCCAACTTCCCACAAGGCTTCTAAGCCAAGGCTTCTGGTTCTGTCACATCTGCCCTCAGGAAAACCTCTTCTCCTTTAAGCTGAGTTACCCAGTAAGGCCAGTCAGCTTATTGGAAGTTAATTCCCAGTTTGAGGAGAAAGCTGGACCCTGGCTCACAGCTCAGGGCTCACCAGACAACTCCTACCCTCACAGTTTCTTGACGAATTCCACTCTCATGACCTCTCCCATCACTGTACTTTCTGAACGCAGTCACAAAGACTGCTTTGGAAATGTTTAACAATATCTTCCTCCCTGGCCACAGGCTCCTGGCCCTCCAGCTCTGTCAGTCCTTGACATTTCTTATTTTTCTTTTTGATACCACTGATCTTCCTCATTTTCTTCTCCTTTTCACCCAGTCTCTGACCTGAACTCCAAGTGCAGCGGGTGCTGCGCAAATCCTCATCACGCGCTCCCCCTTTCCTACCCTGGAGACCACTTCTCTCCCACAACCCTGTTTTTTGGCTCCACCTGCAAAATCTCTTGTCTCCAGGAAAGCAATTTCATCCCCCTTTAACCAAAAACTCATTTCCAAATGAGCTAGAGAAAGAACAGTCTGAATTTTTCAAGAAATGTGCTTTAAATAGTTTCAAGTTCTCTGGACGCTACTAGCATTCCGAAATACAGTCACTGCTAGAGGCTATTTTAAGGAAAAGATCAGGATGCTCTGTGATTGGCATGTTAATTATTTATATGAAGATAATGAGTTCTATGGCTCTTATCACAAATTCTGAATTATTGAGGCTACTAAACTTGTAATACTCTAGAAAAACTGACGAAAGGTAAAACAAAATTCTGTATTTTAAAATCTTTCAGGCAATACGATACTGAGTGGCTTCAAGGAAAACAGAAAGTTTTTTGTTTTTATTTCTCCAAATGGGCACAATGCTCATTCTACTTCAAAATGGTTCTGGTGGTCTGATCTAAAAGCCACTGTAACACTCCCTCACACGCTCCAAGGCCATGCTAAGTTTACCCTATAAATCTGAGAATGCCTGCTCACAAGGAGAGAAAATCTGGGGATGGATAAAAAATATGTATGCTTCCTAAAAGGGGGCTATTTGTAGCTTCTTTATTTGAAAAATATTCCAAATATCTGGGCCTAAGAACACTGTGACTATCAAATTGAATGGATGTCCACAATAAACCCTAGAAATGTTTATCCAGTAGTCAATTTACTCAGCAATGACCACTTATTCAAGGAAGGATACTTACTTGTAAATTGTAGTCTTGTAGAATTTTAACTAAGGAGTCTCTCAAATTAGGAATCTCCATTCCTTCCTTAATACGGTGAATTAGTAGAATCGGGTCAACATGCGTGCCAATGTTGTTTAACAAGCCGGTGATAAATGCTACAGGATACCACAGAAATCAACATATAAGCAATGGAATGGATGCAGTTTTAGGCAAAAAGTTATTTCCTTTTAGTAAGTGTTAAAACCATCTGAACTTCTAAATCCTCCCAAGAACTAATCTTCCTTTACTTTTCTCAAAGAAGCAGCTAAATGAGAAGAGATTTAAAAAGAAAATGAATTGGAGAACAAATGATTACTTGAGAACACAGTTTGTGATATCAAAGAGAGGTGACTAATATTTATTGAGAATATACTATGGTGCAGTTATGTATTTTTCTCCAATATTCTGCAAGGTGGGAATGTTTTTTGTTCCCATTTTATGGAAAAGGAAAAAATAGGATGGTTAATGAATTCATCCAGGATCACACAATTATCAATTTTTGAACCCAAAATCAAAGCCAGGGTAGACCCAGGTTCAAAGTGTGCTTCATTACCACTCTACTTCCTGTAAGATCCTTGAACTGCTACTCTATTATGCTAAACTAGATTCTCAAAGTACCTTAATCCATAATGAACCTGAATAACACCCTCTTGTATCACAGGAAAAAAAAAATTGTAACAGTGGTTTCTAGAACTTGAAAATCTTGAAATAGATAAGCCTTCTGACCAAAAAATAAAAAGGGGGAAGGGAGAGATTTTAAACCATGACTGCTAGTTTCTGAATCATATCTATATCTTTAAAAGAGGACTTTCATTAACTTTTGTTTCCTTCCAAAATGGGAGACCCAAGCAGATGGTCAAAGAGAGGCAGCAAACAGACACTCCTGGTGTTGCACTGATAAAACAAGGCAGGAGAGAGGCTCAATGCTACAGTAGCAAACCTCCAAATATAGTCAATGTCCAGTAATGGTTATGGGTTTCCATAAAGAGAGTTGCTAAGGGCTAGACTATACATTTTCAAAATAAATGCCCGCTGTGTACAAAAAAAACCAAATCTTTTATTTCATTTGGGTGCAGTAGGTAAAACTATGCTTCATGGGAGCAGAGTTAATATCATGTCAATCACTTGTTCTTTATCAAGTTCAGCTAGCTAACATGAATTATTAAGGCTCTAGACTTCCCTGTATAGGGAGAGTTTGGAAATCGTTACTATGTACCTGACCTATTTTTATTCTAGATACTTCACCATATTTTTAACTCAGTGCATCTTGAGATGATTCTTACTCTAGATACAACTAGCTAAATGGAGAGAAAGAAGTTATGAAGGCAGATGGGTTTTCTACTTACGTGGTTTGTCGATGGAATATAAAATCAGATCTTCCCAGAGTTCTGCATCGTCCTGCTCCTTAGCAAATTCAATTGCTTTATCAACGTCATGCAATTCCTCCATGATCATCTTCAGGGCACTTCGGCTATTACCCATTCGGCCTAGAATAATGTGAGAAAAACATTTGGGATCATTTAATTAAACGTTTTAAGAGAATATTTCCTTATATGACAACTTAGTAAAATAAATCCTAATTTCTAGGTATTTACTTTGTACTGAGTATTCACTTAAGTGCTTCACATGAATTACTTCCTGTAATCACTATAATCTGAGAAAGTATGTCCTATTAATATTTCAATTTTATAAAAAAGGACAGACATGTTAGTCACTTGCCAAGATCACAGAGCTACTAAATGGCAAATCTGGAATCTGAAACCAGGTCTGTTAGATTTTGACTTCCTTCTGATGAAAAGCAGAAAAAGAAAAAAAGAACAAATTTGTCAACCCATCCACAATTTATTTTGATTTACACTGTAAACTGTGAACTGATAGTTTTATTACACAATACTAATTATTATCTCAGTAGCATTTATTAAATAATGCTACCTTCTTTATTGAGCTATGAAGTCTCCTTTTCCAAATATTAAATTATTATATAAAACAAGCTTTAACCTCTGTTACTTTGGTCTAAAACCTTTGTCCATTCTTGGAAAATTTATATCACGTTTTCACCCCACTCTAGTTTATGGGGACCAAAATGAATCAAAGCTACTTACTCAGAAGATAAACTGTCTCTTCTACAAAGTTTCTCTGTTGACAGATCTCAAGAGCCTTCAAATAAAGCAAGGTAAAAATGTTATGTGTTATCATATAAAAACAAATATCTACAGTCACTTAAACATACAAGTTTGAAAGAATTTTTCCACTGCCTCCCTTTAAAAACAAAGCAGAAGTAAATAAGCCTCTTTAAGTTTTGTTGGTAGCTATCCAGATTTCCCCGAGAGGTGCTAGACCCTACACAATTTAACTGATAACATATTTAAGGCAGAACATTCCAGAGCGAAGGCAGAAAGCAAGATGCTGAAACAAAGGTTCTTCCCCACAAAGCTTTCTTTCTTTCTGCTACTTGAGGTTTCTTCATGGCACTGGTCTAAGCCCTGTTTCCTTCCACTGGATTGTAAACTCCAGGAAAGGACTACTGTTCACAGCTGTATGTTCCCTGTAAAGAGCAGTAAACATTTGCTGCATAAAGAATTAAACACTGGGGTGGGAATATTTCTATTGCTGGCTTATAGGGTCTAGAAGAAATCTCTGTTCAAGGATCTGTCAAAGGTGGGAGGAAAACTGAAAAGATATGTACACCTTAATGTTCACTGCAGCACTATTTACAATAGTGAAGACATGGGAACAACCTGAATGTCCATCAACAGATGAGTGGATGAAGAAGATGTGGTACATACATACAGTGGAATACTATTCAGCCTGTCTGTCATACAGAGTGAAGTCAGAGAAAACAAATATCATACATTAATGCATTACATATACAATCTAGGAAAACTGTACACACTAACCTATTTGCAGGGCAGGAAGAGAGATGCAGATGTAGAAACTGGACTGGTGGACATGCGGGTGAGGAGGGAAGGGGAGGGTGGGACGAACTGGGAGAGTAGCCCTGACGTGTATACACAATTGGGTAAACGAGCTAGCTAGCGGGAGGCTGCTGAGAGCACAGGGACCTCAACTTGGCGCTCTGTGATGACTTGGAGTGGGATGGCGATGATGGGGTGGGAAGGAGGCTCGAGAGGGAGCGGGTATACATACACATATAGCTGAATCATATTGCTGTACAGCAGAAACAGTGTAATTATACTCCATTAAAAAAAAATAACACTTTAGAATTGGAATGAAACTAAGACAATGCTTTAGAGTTGTTTAGTAACTAAGTCATGTCCAACTCTTTCGGGACCCCATGGGCTGTAGCCCACCAGGCTCCTCTGTCCATGGGATTTCCCAGGCAAGAATACTGGAGTGGGCTGCCATTCGCTTCTCCAGGGGATCTTGCTGGCGTGGAATCTTTACCATTGAGCCAGCCGGTACACAATCATTTAAATGAGAAAATGAGAAGACCTAAAGGTCACAGTGAGCAAGAAACCACTGATTTGATTACTCACACAATTCCTTTAAAAATTATGCAGCAGACAAAAATGGAAATATAGATCAGTGGAATAGGGTAGAAAGCCCAGAGATAAACCCATGAACCAATGGTCACCTAATCTATCACAAAGAAGGCAAGAATATACAATGCAGAAAAGACAGTCTCTTTAATACATGCTGCTGGGTAAATTGGACTGTTACATGTAAAAGAATGCAATTAAAACACTTCCCAATACCATACACAAAAATAAACTCAAAATGGATCAAAGACCTAAATGTAAGGCTGGACACTATAAAACTCTTAGAGGAAAAGATAGACAGGATACTCTTTGACATAAATTGTAGCAAGATCTTTTCTGATCTACCCCTAAGAGTAATGAAAATTAAAAAGAAATAGGACCTAATTAAACTTAAAAATTTTTGCACAGCAAAGGGAACCATAAACAAAACAAAACGACAACCCTCAGAATGGGAGAAAATATTTGCAAATGAAGCAACCCACAAGGTATTAATCTCCAAAATATACGAACAGCTCATGTAGCTCAACATCAGAAAACAGCCCATTCAAAAAAATGAGGGGGAGCTACAAACAGACATTTCACCAAAAAAGATATACAGATGGCCAACAGCCACATAGAAGATGCTCAACATCATTAAATATTAGAGAAACGCAGATCAAACTACGATGAGGTATCATCTCACATTGGTCAAAATGGCCATCATCAAAAAATCTACAAACAATAAATGCTGGAAAGTATGTGGAGAAAAGGGAACTCTCTTGCACTGCTGGTGGGAATGTAAATTGATACGATCACTGTGGAGAACAGTATGGCGGTTCCTCAAAAACTAAAAATAGAGCTACCATATGACCCACCAGTCCCACTCCTGGGCGTATACCTGGAGAAAACCGTAATTCAAAAAGATACATGCACCCTAATGTTCACTGCAGCTATTTACAACAGCCAGGACATAGAAACAACTTAAATGTCCATCAACAGAGGGCTGGATAAAGATACTACATATATACAATGAAATATTACTCATTCATAAAAATGAAGGACACTGTGCCATTTGCAGAGATGTAGATGGACCTAGAGAGTGTCATACAGAATGAAGTGAAAAAGAAAAAATGTCATATTAACACTTATGTGTCGGATCTCAAAAATGATACACATGAACTTATTTGCTAAGCAGAAATAGAGACACAGAGGTAGAGAACAAACGTATGGACACCAGTGGGGGACGGGGGTGAGATGAATTGGGAGACTGGAATCGACATTTCTATACAACTTACTCTATGTATCAAATAGATAACCAATGAGAACCTACTTTATAGCACAGGGATCTCTACTCAGTACTCTGTGATGACCTAAATGGGAAGGAAATCCAAGAAGAAGGGATATATGTATAACTGATACACTTTGCTGCATAGCATAAATTGACACAACATTATAAAGCAACTGTTCTCTAACAAAAATTTAAAAAGTGATGTGGCAGAGATGGCAAGATGTTCCCTAGTATCCGTTGCCCATTTCTTCTACAGTAGTAAGATTATAGGCGGTTGAGCAAGTGCCCAGAATTAAAACCTCAAAGCCTCTCTGGTGGTAGGAGAGCTATGTGACCAGTATCCACCATGGGGATGAACCAGAAATGTGGGAGGGCAGCTTCTGGGTCTGAGAACATCCTGCTCTCTTGTTTTTAATCCTTTTATCCAAACTGCTCTTGTTGGAAACATGGATGATACAGGAGATGCAGGAGACCTGGATTCGATTCCTGGGTCAAGATCCTCTGGAGTAGGAAATGGCAACCCACTCCAGTATTCTTGCCTGGAAAATCCCATGGACAGAAGAGCCTGGCAGGCTACAGTCCATGGAGTCGCAAAGAGTTGGACACAACTGAGCACATACACAAAGCATAAAGGCTTATTTTCTTATTTTAGATTCTTGAATGTTCCCGAGCAATAGTGCTCCATCTAGAGGAAAAAATAGGTAAACTAAGATTTTTAAAGCCAACAGGACATACACACGTGCACGTGTGCAAAAAAGGAGAATAACAGAAAACAAGTGACAAGACAGAATAATAACAAAAATTGAGTAAAAAATGAAGTAAAAATAATATTCAAATTTTTCCTTTCCTTATTTAATATAAAGGTAAGGTAAGTGAAGTCACTCAGTCGTGTCCGACTCTTTGCGACCCCATGGACTGTAGCCTGCCAGGCTCCTCTGTCCATGGGATTTTCCAGGCAAAAGTCCTGGAGTGGGTTGCCATTTCCTTCTCCAGGGGATCTTCCTGACCCAGGGATTGAACCGGGTTCTACCTGCATTATAAGCAGACACCTTACTATCTGAGCCACCAGGGTAAAGGAAAGTAACAGCTAAAAATTTAGGGGTTAACTAATGGAAACTTTATCAGCCTTATCTACTATATCAGTTTTATAATGATTTCTACATAGCCTTGACTCCATCATCTTTTATACCGTTTTATTTTTCTTTAAGGAAAATTAATAAACTATGTATCTCCTACTCTATTCATCCAGATTCATATATACTGCCACCTTGTGAATGCAATTAGATATGAGCGTGACCATAAATTCAGGTATTAATGATAAAGCTAATATTTTGCTTCTAACTATTCTCGGCACAAGCAGATCAGATTTGCGAATGTGAAAACTAGGACCTGATGACCACACCTGGAAATGACAGAAGAATGAACAGTTTAAAAACTGATGTCTCTCACAATTCTTGCAATATTAAGGAATATCCTTATTACTATTGCTGCTGTTGTTATTCTAATTAACTTTTTAAACCTGAAAAAAAAAAGATTCCTTACCACAGCGGAAAATATTTGGAACCCCCAGTTAAGAGACAGGTTCTAAGACTCAGCATACTGTCTTACAGTTCTAGACTGGGGGGAAATCTACTTAGGTTTTTATGAGTCAGTAGTTTTTCTGTGTTACAAGTAAACATAAAAGGAATTTGTTTCTAAGATGTAACAAAGTGTGCAGAGTTATTATTTCTAGGGAGAAAGGAATGAGATGCTACATGAATTAAAATCAAGAAAATCTGCTTTAAGGTGGCTTGGGGTACCTNTGACTCCATCATCTTTTATACCGTTTTATTTTTCTTTAAGGAAAATTAATAAACTATGTATCTCCTACTCTATTCATCCAGATTCATATATACTGCCACCTTGTGAATGCAATTAGATATGAGCGTGACCATAAATTCAGGTATTAATGATAAAGCTAATATTTTGCTTCTAACTATTCTCGGCACAAGCAGATCAGATTTGCGAATGTGAAAACTAGGACCTGATGACCACACCTGGAAATGACAGAAGAATGAACAGTTTAAAAACTGATGTCTCTCACAATTCTTGCAATATTAAGGAATATCCTTATTAATATTGCTGCTGTTGTTATTCTAATTAACTTTTTAAACCTGAAAAAAAAAGATTCCTTACCACAGCGGAAAATATTTGGAACCCCCAGTTAAGAGACAGGTTCTAAGACTCAGCATACTGTCTTACAGTTCTAGACTGGGGGAAAATCTACTTAGGTTTTTATGAGTCAGTAGTTTTTCTGTGTTACAAGTAAACATAAAAGGAATTTGTTTCGAAGATGTAACAAAGTGTGCAGTTATTATTTCTAGGGAGAAAGGAATGAGATGCTACATGAATTAAAATCAAGAAAATCTGCTTTAAGGTGGCTTGGGGTACCTGAGCAAGGACAGTGGTATATTTTTTGCAAATATACAGACTTCCCACAATGGAGTCTCAAGCAAAGATAACCTCTAATAAAGATGTCTCAAAGATCTTTAACCTGAAAGCCTAATGACTTGATTATAGTGACATGTTTCAACCATTACTATCTCAAATCCATTTTGTACCAAATTCTCTTTCCACTGAAAGTTATCTTAAAAAACAAAAAACAAAAAACTACTTCAAACATAATTGTTCTCAGGTTTGTGTTGAATTCTCTTATATGCAATTGATTTTTCCCAGTAGCTCAGAGAGAAAAATTCCAAGGGCCCACACAATGCTCCAGGTGAGTTCTCTGTATTAGAAATATCATATGTGGAGATGAGAATTTCTGATGCTCCCTTTGTGGGCAGAGCAGTGTGCCTTCCATTGAACACTACCAGATAGGAAAACTGTAAACCAAACGGGTTGAAAGCATGTTCCAGACATGGACATACTGGAATCCAAGTGGAGCCTCTCTACGGTGTTCAGGAAGGGGAAGAAGGATGCCTGGGTGGGTGCTGATCACCCTCATGTGCGGGGCTCTGGCTAAGGAGTGAACAGGGACAAGGCCAGGTCTGCCTGGAAACACATGATGTTTCCTTCAAAGTGAGGTACAAACACAGGGGCACAAAAAGATTAAGATTCTCCCTATTTTTCTCGATTACAGATTCAGAAGTGAGAAGAGAGAGGAATGTTTGCTTTCCTAAGATGATGTGTTTCCAAATTTATTCTCGAGAAAAAGCCTTGGGGCCCAAACGTAAACTGTTAATGTTTTCCATAAACTAATATGCAGGCAAGATTTTTTTTTTTAACTGTAGATTAAGAAAATCCATTGAGCTGAAACTGGTTTATAGTAAATTCAACACATTTGAAGTTAATCATCATCGGCTGAAGAAGGAACTAGAAAAGCTGTGATTGCACATAAATTGCGTGTTGTCAGTCAACTTCTTAAAATATGTCTCTTACAGGTCAAATACTTTGTTTTGTTGCTACATATGGCTGATAGTAGAAAGTACTTGCTCTCTGGCCATCTGAATTTAGGAAGATAGGTGTAGATGGTAGAGAGCATTGCAGATGGTGTGAAGAACCATGGAAACAAAACTGAGGGTCTTCAATCACCCAGTTTCTAGTACACACACGGTGAGTACTGTAGTTTATTTTGAAACAGCAAGCTCATAACACTTATAGTTCATATTCAGCCCTAACTAGAACCTTGTAGATATCAATTTATTCATTCATTCAACTGGCATGCAATATACATTTAGTGTCTAATGTGTGGCTGGCTACTGAGTTTATGAGAATCAGTGAAACAAACTCCTTTTTCCTTGAAGAATTTATAGGATGGTGGGAGAGACTAGAGTAGTTGTAACTACAGTTAACTACATTATAACTATAATGGAATTGAGTGTGACAGTAACAGGAAAGTACATTATGTGGGTATTTTAAAGCACACAGGTTGCAGGACTGAAGTTATGTATCAGCTTGGGAGTCCTGACTGGGGGAGTTGCCTCTGGCTTTGGGTGGTCCATGTCCCCCTCCCAGGATGACCTTGCTGGTAAATGCATCAGACTCCAGACAGTGTTTTACGGTTGACAGAGTCCTAGATCCTAGATCAGACCTTTATCCCAGTTAAACCAGGCATAGAGATACTTGAGGTCCTTACCAAAATCTGGATCACCCATTGTGATAGAATGCCTGGCAAAACCTTGTGCCTGGAGAGCCAGTCTTTCCTTTGAATGAGGATGGACGAGCAGAGACAGAAGACGAGAAGAACCCAGAGCTCATCAACAATGACAACTCTCACCCAGCGTTTGAGCCAGGGCATCTGGGACTTACCTTTTCAAGGGGGCAATGGATACTGTCTCGGAGAAATGGAAGCAAGTTGGGTCGGTCGAATTCAGCATAGAGGCTGATCTGCTTCTCGTGGTAGCGCTGTCCCTTATGATGGTCTCTTTTGAAAAGCTTATGCAGATACTAAAAAGAGCAAAGGAACAAATGAGGGATATTAAAATATGGAAGTGATACCTGTTTAACATTGCTATTTTCAGCCACAGACAGACTGGCAGAAAAGCAGTTTTGGGGAAAAATCTCTAGGTAAAGGGGAAGTGGAAAGGAGACACCTTGGCAAGAGTAAGGAGGTGCTGGTACTTCCTAGAACGGCCCCAACTGACCTGGTTCTGCCTCTTACCAACCATGTGGCCCTGGGCAGGTCACTAACCTCTCTGTGACTGAGTTTCTTTACCAGCAAAAATCTTCAGTTGTGAGGACTGAATGAGTTACCATTTGTAAATCACTCAGAACCACACCTGGCATGTAATAGGCACTGCAGAAATGTTAATGACAGGAGCTGTTAATATGCTCACCATCATCTGCTTCACCTCAGAAGTAAAAAGCTTGATCAGTGGTGTTTCTAGATTGTAAAAATTCTCTTCTTTTACATAAAAGGGGGTAGAGTCATGGAGCAAGAACATGTTCTCAAAAATAACTCCAGTAGCAAGTGCTAAATTAATTCTCATATTTTCTACATCTCCTCTCCTTAAATTTTACTGAGATCTGTGTGTGCCATGAAATGCTGCCTCCGCTGGGGACCGCAAAAAGTGAAAAAAATCAAGAAGAGTCAGGTGTTTTGAACCCATTTTCATAGCTGATTCCTTTTTCTGACTGTCTGAAAAAGTTAATGAACCTTCAAGGGAGTGAGTGATTCACTTTGGAGTAGTAGCAAGGTTATCGATATATTGCACAGAAGTCAGAAATTGATATTCAATGTTTAGTTCATGTTAAATGGATACAAACACCCTAGAACCCACCTGAGGTGGGAAGGCTTCATCACACCAAGTGCATCAGTGCATCTGCCCCCTCGACTGGATTGGTTCTTCAACACAGAGCATCAGCCTGCCCGGAAGCTGTGACGGGGAATGAAGTTGATGGAGCCTGACACCTGCTGTCGTATGTGGTCACTAAATAAGCCTAACCAGGACACAAGCACGCTGAGAACCCCCTCCTTGGGTTAACCGCTCCCTCTCTCAGGCAAGAACTGGGGGGGTCCACGAGAAGTCCCTGCTCCGATGAAGACTCCGGCCACTCCACTGGCATGGCGTCAGTGTTAAGAACTGACCCACTGCAGTTTCCCAGAGGTGCAAATGGATTGAGAAGGTTCTGTCACATCTTTGGGGCAAACGTATAGAGACATTACTTTGCATGACAGAGACGAGGCGCCACTTCAGTGTGAGCGCCGCCACACTCTACCCCTGCCCTCCTGACATTGTCACTTGATACCTGCCACCTGTAATCCTGTCTCACGGCTGAAGGAAGCCAGAAATCGCTGCTTTGCAAACAAATTCCATGATGACCCACACAGAGGTACCTTGCTTGGGTAAGCAGATAATCTGGCAATTTTCAATCATGAACAACAGAGCAAAAAGCATTCAGAAAACCACCAAGCAAACAATCCCGCAAGTCACTTCACGTTCCTATACTGGAGTCTTCAAAAGCTTCAATGCATGAAACTGACTTATAAATGCTCTATTTCCTAACCCTCCTCCCGGGGAGCAAAGAGGTGCACACAGATACAACAGTCTTATATGATGCTCACAGGCCTACTGGAACAACCCCTATTTTCACTGAAGAATTCTCTGGCATCATTTTGAAAGGCCATAGAAAAACGTCTCTTCCTGTTTTGCTCCCATGATGACAGCAATGCATAGAATCAAAGGAGCCCCCCCAACAAAAGAAATCTAGAGTAATGGGCCCAGTGGCACCACCACAAGACCACATAAGAAAATAAGGCACAGGCTCTGATCTGTGAGTGTTCTGTGTGGTCCTGGATATGGAACAGCTGTGTGGTGTTTCCTTAGCAGGAAAACTTGGTATCTTTGGTGCACAGTCAGGGCACTGGCTTGGCTGTAACTGATGCCATAATTATATTAAATGGTAACTAGAAAAGCGTGGACCAAGAACACTACCTGCCATTCGTAAATAATGAGTATTTCCCACCATCAAGCCCTCAGCCACTGCAGCCAACCCAACAGTGCACTCTGAGGGGAAGTCAGCTTGGAGAAAAACACACACTGGCCCTGGGCAGTTAAGACGCACATCTAAGGGATGATTTCCACGAGCCCACACTCTACCATCTTCCTATACAAAGGAAGGCACTAAAATCATTAACTTGAGATGTTTGTTTTCTGTGTCTGTGGTTAGCAATACTCTTTTGATGTTTCACTATTTTTTTTCCCCCCAGCAAAAACTGCTATACATCCTGGCTCCCCTGACTTCTTTGGAACAGTCCCTTAGTGCTATCTAAGAGGCTGCTCTCCCAAGCTGTAGTTCTCTGTATGTGCTCAATAACACATAATTCTCAACTTTTGGGGTGTGTATTTTTTTTTTCCCTTCACTTGACAGAAGGAAGCTGTTTACTCCTAGGTATGGTTTGATAATATGAAAATGTGATAACTTTTTTTTTTAATCACAATTCAATTGTGAGTCAAAGTTAAAGTTCCTGATCTGTTATTAATTCCTACTCTGGATTCTGATCTGCTGCATTATAATAATTACAGAATATTGTTTGTGTTCACTCTAGTCTTCTCAAACCAATACTGGAAGGTGACTTACTGCTCTATACAATCAAAGGGCAAAAGATTAGGACTGTCATGCTTACCACATGCTGCAACTCAGGTCTGTCTTCTAATTCTTCCACTACTTTTTTAATCTATAGGAAAAAAAAATTAAATGTAGAGTTATGAGGATACAAATACAGCTGTGAAATTATCTGATAAACATCTCTCTTCTTTATGGTGATAGTGGTCTCAGACACTCATCTGTTTCAATCCATATAAAGGGACTCACTGAAATTTTATCTTCATTGTCCAGAAGCATGTCAACAGCTTTCTGCAATATGAAAAAATATCCAGTCACTAAAATTTGCCACAGAAAAAGAGAACACAGAACATAATGTGTTATATACGGTATCACCATGAAAGGCAGAGGGCCTGTTTTACGTGGATAAGAGGGTTCTTAGCTTTAGAATGGTTCTTGAGATATTTCTAAATATATTTTAAAATTTGTTTCACTCTGCGGTGTCTGTGTTTTGCATACAACATAAAATGGTGCTGTGCTACAACTCACAATACAAAGCATTTGTATTAGTCCCAGTATCACAAAAAAGAGCTTTCTTTCTGGCCACATGAATACTGAATGGAGTCCCTCTACAGATTCCACACATAAAAGGAGCTGGTCTTATGTGGAGAAGAAGATAAGACACAGAAGGAGGAAAAAAAAGACACTTGAAGCTTCATAACAGTATAAAGCTTATGGATTTACAGAATTGAGTTTAGCCACCTTTATCATTCACGAAACACAAGTTAGACAGTGTTTGTGACAAGAGACAGTGGGAAGACAGCCCACCAGACTAAGCCTCATACCGAGTCCTTGGGTCTTATTCTTGACTCTATTACATTGCCTACCTGTCTGCTGCATTTTTTTTCTGAAACATTAGGATGCTGGAAGAGATTACCCGTAAGTTATTTTCTAATTAGAAAGTTATGTGATTCTTTGAGTTCATGCTCTTGAATAGCAATGAATTTGAACTCACTCATCTTTTATCTACAGCTTCATATGCAAAATAAGCTCTTGAGATATATGAAGGGTGGGTCAGTCATAAGGGGATACTGGCTATGGGAAAATTAATTTCTGTGTAAGTTGCTCATCCCCTTAATCATCTTCTGCCAGAGAAGCAGAACCTCTGCACCTGAACCTCCTGGGAACTGCACTATTTTAAAATCTGTACTCCCTAATGACTTGCTTCACTCAGTATGAAAAATGGGCTAAAAGCATCTTTCAGAAAAAGTAGATTTAGCTTCTATTTAAATTAAGTTTAAGTGTGTGAAGTCTAATACATAGCATGTAATAGATATGTAACACAGCACATAATACCCCTAGATACAGTAAAATAAAAATTTAAAAAGTCCAAGTAACCTTTTTGGAACCTTAAGTGTTCTACTCTTTATCTAAAATTTCAACTTTTCAAGTAACGGTACTGTGTTTTATGAAACTCTTTCATCACTAGCACTTGGCATTAACTTTCTTTTTAAAAACACATACAAACAATTTCTATCACTTTACAAGACCCACTGTGAGATGTGGAGGCTGGGTGCCCTCATCAGATAGAAGTGAAAGTGTTAGTTGCTTAGTCCTGTCTGATTCTTTGTGACCCCCAAGGACTGTCGCCCTCCAGGGTCCTTTGTCCGTGGAATTTTCCAGGTAAGAATATTGGAGGGGTGGCCATTCCATTCTCCAGGGGATCTTCCTGACCCAGGAATCAAACCCCAGGTCTCCAACATTGCAGGCAGATTCTTTACCATCTGACCCACCAGTAAAGTCATCAGTCAAACATCCCACTATTCAAATCCACTTTATAATCTTCCTTTTAATCTTTTTGTCATCTGAGACCAATGGAAACTCCACATGCTAAAGCTGTGAATGCCAAAGAATAAAAGTGCAACAAACAGACCAGAATAGTTTACTTACAGCTTGAATACAATTAAGCTGTAAGTTGAGACATACAATTAAGAGGACTGAATGAGCTAATGCATATGGCTAGTTTATCTGTTCCTATGAATTACGATGACCTGTTTTACTAAAAAAAAAAAAAGTCACATACACACAACTTTAAAAGTTCCACATCAAGTTATGATTGCTTTTACAGAAAAACTGCATCAACTAAAGGAGTCCTGAATGCCAGCTACTAAAGGAACATCTGGTAAGGGTCAGAGTGTTCTGAACAGTTAGCATACAACAGGTTATGTGATTTATTAACTACTCCAGCATGTGGACAAATGTCTATTAAAAACTTGGGACAGCACAAATAATTTATCAGTAGTAAAATAAGAAACATTATAACTGATTCACTCTGCTGTACACTTGAAACTAACATACGCTATAAATCAACTATACTCCAATAAAGTTTTTTTTTTAATAAAGAAATCTTAGAAAAAGAAACATTACCTCAGAATCAAAATCCATTAATAAAACAATTTTATCCTTGATAGAACTGAAAAGGTTATGTTTGTGGATCAACTGGAAAACATCCTTATGTCTTAATGTTAGGTATATTTCCAAAGCATTGCCATAGTTTTTGTCATAGGTGTACCTGGTAAGACAAAAGTTTTTACATTAATGTTCATCAACACTTCTAATAAAACATGAAGATATATTCAATAAATCATGTTTTACTTTAATGAAAATGGAAACACTTGTTTAGAGAGGAAAAATTAACTTTATTTAGAAAAGTGTTTCTTGGGATTGAACTATATATGAACAGTAAGTATTTCTTTCTCAGAACCTTGAGAAAA
Organism: Neotragus pygmaeus; assembly: GCA_006410875.1. NCBI lineage: Eukaryota > Metazoa > Chordata > Mammalia > Artiodactyla > Bovidae > Neotragus > Neotragus pygmaeus. Next base: position 719,890 of record SJYV01035768.1, read on the forward strand.
TGTTAGAAAACTGAAAATATCCTATTGTCAATATTCTGTCAATACTGACAAAAACCAATTTCCTACAGAAAACTCTCAAAATGTTTTAGAGAAATCCATATACAAAGAAATTATGACCCCAAATGAAGCAAATTCTTATTCTAGTAATAGAAAGTTACAATTCTTACAAACAGTATTCAGCTGACAGATGGGTGATATTCCAAAAGCTTATCTGTAAAGAGGTTGTATAAAATTCAAATGTGTTTTTGTGTTGAAACAATGTTTTCACATTGTTTAATTTTGCAAGTCAGCTCCTAAAGGCCAATTGATGCTAAGCTGCACTGAGTCCATTATTAGTACTACAGAATTATCAGTACTCTTAGTGTTAATAACTAAAGAATCCAAGGAAAACTAGAACAATGTTTCCAGAAGAAAATGATTATAGTGTTCTGACTCAGTGCCACAAACAAAACTCTTTTAGTGGAAAGTCTTAACAGCCCTGATTCTAGGCCACTGGGTTTACTTTTCTTGGGCTGGGGCAAAAGAAGGAAGAGTGATAGAAGGGTTTGTCTGAGATGGTGGGAGTGTGAGGAGGGACTGAAGCAAGATGGTCTTCCTGAGATTAACTACAGTGTGCTTCTTGTTTCACTAATCAAAGGTCCTAGGGCACGGGGATACCTTATCTGTCTGCAATCAGGCATTTAGCACAAAGCCCAAGTCACTGAAAGTGCCCAAAAATACAAAAAGCATTGACCAAGCTTCCATATTCTGAAATCTGACTCAGTGCCAGGCATTGCACTCAGTTCTTGATTAAGAAATTTCATGAAAACCAACCCATATGGAATTGCCCCCAGTGATCTTACAGATAAAAGAGTCTACAGTTTGAGAAGTTTACTAACTTGCAGACCCAAGAATGACCCAAGAATGAAACCGGAGCCTCACTGGGAAAATGGGTTGCTGCAGTAGTCTACGATCTGGCGTCCTTCCCTCCCCAAACCACTGCCTCCACCGAGTGGTGCTGACCAAAGCTCGTCGCCTCTGGGAAATAAATTACAACTGTACAGTCTCACACCATTTCCCTTACCTTACCTTCTAGCTGTACACTGGAGGCTTATGAAAAGTTTTTTCTACTAAGAGTGAATATAGGAAAATGGTACATACAAACTTGCATTCTCCCAATTCAGTTTGCCAGATCTAAAATATGAAAACTTTTCATGACGATCGATCTGGTGGGGGGGGACCCATTAAAATATACTCACAGGTCTGCCAGGGTTTTAAGTAAGGTCCTGTTCTGACTATCTTTCTTCAGGTGATCCCGAACCGCTTGAACTATTACTGAATTGTTGTACAGATCTCCTGGCCATTCTCGGATCAATGTGGCAAAACCCTAACCGAGGAGGAAAAAACAGAACACTCTTTAAAAAGGAAAACAATCCCAAGAGTTCAAACGATGCCTGAAAGTTTTCACGGAAAGCACACAAAACCATTTATGATGAAAACATTGGTCCATGAACATATCATCAATTTTCAGACTATGGGTTTGGTGGTGGCAAGGGGGGCAGTGAATGACCACATGTCCATTTCCATTGGCCATTCCTGAGAAGTGAAGTGGGCAGAACCATGCCTGCTCTTCTTACTGGATGAAATGCATGAGGAAGTGAGGCCCCGGGGTCCTTCCATCAGGCACCACTGCAGAGTTTAGGTCTACATGCTCTCTCCTCATCGTGGACTCACTGTAACACCTGGAAGGCATTCTCTGACATCTTACAGATACTGTCCAAGTCAGCTGCGCAGCCAGCACTGTGCATGTGGTGGCTTTGCTCCCATGGTGGAATCATCCAGCATCCCACGTTCAGCAAGTTATCATCTCTATCTTCCTTCCATTGGGTGCCTCTAATTCTAGTTTTGTTTAGGGATTTGGGACTTTGGTTCAAGTCTTATCCCCTGCTCTTACCCTGACTCATTCTGCATTTCAGATTTTGTGGTTCTCACGGGAAATTCCAGATCCCCTGATTGAATCCTGTCTCCGGTGTTGTGGATCCTGTCTCCAGAGCCTTCGAGTGCTGTGAGCCAGTGTCCTGGGCAGCCTCTGCCGTGCTGATCCCTAATTTTACCCTTTGTAACTCAAAGTACTGGGGAGCAGTTTTACTTACTGATCTTTGGCAACTTTTAGGGGGGGAAAAAAAAACAACAAAAACCTTAAATGTCTCTACCGATAGCAGAAGAAGTCAAAATATTCACATTATTGAAAAATTATTAATATTAAATAACTCAATGAATGCCTTAATGAGGCTTCTCTGGTGGCTCAGATGGTAAAAAATCTGCCTGCAATGCAGGAGATCAGGGTTCAATCCCTGAATCAGGAAGATCCATTAGAGAAGGGAATGGCAACCCATTCCAGTATTCTTGCTAGAGAATTCCATGGACAGAGGAGCCTGGTGGGCTACAGTCAGACAAGACAAAGTCAGACACAACTGAGTGACTATCACTTTACTTCGATGCCTTAATTAACTACTTTTAATTGTTTTAAATGATACTAGGAAATGAAAACAGCATGGTGGAATTTGCTTCTGTAAAGTACTAGGATTTGGTAAGAAGAAAACTCATGAGAGAATCAGGAATATAGTTTCAAGTCCAGTTTCTACTCAAGTATCCCCTGGGAAGGATGGCAAGAGATCAGAACAACAGGCTGTGTATTTTCTATTCAAACTGCAACTTTCCTTCACGTGACCATGACTACAGTTTGATCTGTGAGATTTGGGAAGGAGATTCACTCAGTAAAGAGGACATATTTTATAAAACCACTGAATCACAACATTAAAATATTCTCTGAATCAAAATGATACTTTGGATCAAGTACAAAGGATCAAGTTTCTGTCTTAAGACTCTGTAATTTATAAGATTAAAAGAAAAAAGTCCTGACAAGATTTCCACTCCAATACTAGCAATTCTCAGTAGCCCTGAGACCAGGAATAATTCTATTCAGGGAAAGATGAAAGCTTGGCTCCTTTTTTATTTTCCTGATTCAGTTAATAGCCTTGCAGCAATGCCAACTTCTAATGAAAAAAAGACAAAATGACCAGTCACACTGCGTGATTAAAGAAGAGACAACGCCAACATAAACTGAAATAAACACTTAGCATATTTCACATTAGGCTATTCTCTGCTTAACTGATTTTATGGACCTTCGATTAAATATGATGAAAAATACTGATGAAATTACCCAGAAGCCTTTATTAATAATTAGAAGACACAGTTATCAGGGAGCTATTAGGATCCAGTGGCAAAGTAAAAGAATCCCTTGGTGCCCGTCACAGGAAGTAAAAGGTTAAGGACTATTCATTAAATGAAATGCCACAAAAACCACCCCATTTTTAACATGCTTATCTATCTGTTATCAATATTATAAAGTAAAGCTTAACTGTTTAAACAATTCTGGTAGGCTGTAAATTAAAAATTAAATTTAAAAATTTCAGTAGAAACTCCATACAAAGAAATCCTGAAGCACCAGTACCTTCAAGAAAATACTTTTAATTTCATATATTTTTAAATTATATTTCTTATCAATGTTTAAAAAATGATTTTATTTTTGGCTGTGCTGGGTCTTCGCTGCAGGCTTTTCACCAGTGGCAGAGAGTGGGGGCTACTCTCTGGTGGTGGTTCACAGGCTTCTCCTTGCGCTGGCTTCTCTTGTTGCAGAGCATGGGCTCTAGGGTGTTCCGGCTTCAGTAGTTGCAGCTCCTGGGCTTAGAGCGCAGGCTCTATAGTTGTGGCTCATGATTCGTGGCATGTGGGATCTTCCTGAGCCAGGGATTAAATCTGTGTCTGCTACACTGGCAGGCAGATTCTTTACCACTGAGCCACCAGGGAAGCCTTTTATATTTTTAATCTGACCTTTAGTACTATTTAGAGGCACAGAATTATCATCCGCATTATATGTGATTAAGTGTTGCTACACAACACTGCTATCTGATCAACTCCATGACAGTTTAATTCAAATCTAAACATGAAACTGAGAATGATGGGAGCTAAAATATGAATTACTTACAAGAGCTTAAGACAAAGCCAAATTACTCATAAACTTCTTAATGACTAGGAAGACACCCTAAAACATACAGCAAAAAAACATCTATAAGCCTTAAGTTATGCTTATTTCTTACACTTACAGTCAAAAGTTTTCCAGGTATGAATCAACAAGATACCTTTAATGATATAGGATTTAAAAGTTTCCGGAAAAAAATAAGGGTTGAATAATGAATTGTAAGAGAATCACACACATAATTCTTTTTTTATTGTTAAATTACATTACTTTAAAAAGAGGACAAGTATGCTAAGCTTTGGTATTTTGAAATAAAGTTCATTATTCTTCCCATATTTTCACAGAACACTCAAAATTATTTTTGGGGGGGAAGGTGTACAAAGATGGAATATTTATGACAATTATTCTAGGTACTCAGAACATATTGGAAAGAAACAGGAACAGTCCATTACAAGTCTTTTTTCATTGAAGAAACCTTTTCCAGTAACTACAGCCGATAATGATCTCTCATTTTTTCATATAACACATTACTCTGCCTGTTTTACATATTTTCTAGTTACTTGAAGCTTATTTATACGGTGTCCCCAGTCTAAATCCACTGAAAGTTGGGACTGTGTTTTCCTCTTGGATCCAAATGAGTACTCAGCCCAGTCCTCGACCCATGGTAGGTTCTAAAGGTGTGTTGAATTGAACTGAATAGGAAATGAATAGGAATCATGCTCCTAGACTGCATGAGTCAGAACCTAGCATAAATGGCAGACACATTACCATACACTCTTCTGTACAGCTCTAGAAAGGAGTAGATCCAGGCTGGGAGGGAAGGTTGGATCATGACGCTAGAGCACATGCTAGCAAGAAAAGAACATGAATAAATTCTGCCCCATTAGTATGCACAATTAATAAAGAAATATCTCGCTCAATTTTATTTCATACTAAAGCACTTAATCCCTCCCTGTGATAAAAATACAGGCTTCAAACAGTAAAAGAATTACATTGGTGATGCAGGCATCGGAATGCTTGAATTAACATATCTAGGAACACTTGGCTGACAGTAACTGACCAAGTCCTTGTGTTGTTAAAGAATTACAATCTTAAAAGTCCCTTTAGATCTTAAGCTCTAAAAATAATCTCAGAGTGAGAACGTAGTATTTGCATTATTACTTCTCTTTAAATGGACTCAGTTATTGGTTAAAAAAGTGCCCGAGTAGGCACTCAAAACATAGTTCTTTTTCTCATGCCCTCTCTGATTGCCTCTTTCTATTTATATTAACCTTTCTGCAAGTTACTGCACATTCGTGTCAGAAGGAGGAAAGTTGTAAATAAAGTATTCCTTATTTTCAAAACTTAACATCAGAACGTGTGAAGGCAAGGATGACTCGTAACATGCCGTAAGGTACCAAAAATGAAAACAGATCACTGGATTTGGCTCCTAAACATTAGGAGGAGCTGAAGATGGCACCACTTTTATAAAGACTGTGAAGGTTGGACAGAAGCTGGAGAATAGGAGCCCAGGTCTGCAATCTACCAGGGTATGGATCCTCCCAGCAGCAGAACTTAACCAGCCTTGTCTAGAACCTGCCCACCAGAAATCTCATCTTTCCCTCTGGTCAGAAGTAGGAGAAGGCTGAGTCTTTCCAAAGCGTTACGTGGAGAGCCTTATGAGAGCACCTGGCATATGATCTAATAATTTATCTGTTTATCTTAGGGGTTTGTCAACCTCAGTCCTATTGACATTTAAGGACAGAATTCTTTGTCACAGGGAGTTGTCCTGTGCATTGAAGGATGTTTAGCACCATCCTGTTGGCCTCTACCTACTAAATGACAGTGTTGCCAATTTCCTAGTCATGACAACTAAAAACATCTCCATCACCAAATATTTCTGAGTGAGTGGGGGTGGGCCGCCCTTGTTGAGAACAGCTGGTTTACATGCTTGGGTGTGACTAAGACTATGCTGCTGCTGCTACTACTAAGTCACTTCAGTCGTGTCCGACTCTGTGCGACCCCACAGGCGGCAGCCCACCAGGCTCGCTGTCCCTGGGATTCTCCAGGCAAGAACACTGGAGTGGGTTGCCATTTCCTTCTCCAGTGCAGGAAAGTGAAAAGTCAAAGTGAAGTCGCTCAGTTGTGTCCGACTCTTTGCAACTCCATGGACTGCAGCCTACCAGGCTCCTCTGTCCATGGGATTTTCCAGGCAAGAGTACTGGAGCGGGGTGCCATTGCCTTCTCCGACTAAGACTATGAGCTATTACTAAATGCACATCATTTCATTCACACCTGCATGCCTATTGCCTAGCACATTCCTGGAATACAGCAAGCATGAAACAGATTTTCCAAATAAATGTGTTAAAGAAACAACTTTAAAAATTATAATCCATTCTGGGAGATTTCTCTGATGGTCTAGTGGTTACAACTTTGCACTTTTACTGCCAAGGGCCCGGGTCTCATGGCCTGATTCCTGGTTGGGGAATTAAGATCTTGTGAGCCATATGACGTGGCTGGAAAAAAAAAATCCATTTTGGGTGCATGCAAACACCAAATTTAAATTCAAATCTAGGCATGCCTATTATATATGGCCATGGGCAAGTTATCTCTTTAGTTCTCTGTAAAATTGGATATTACTAGGTATAGTGTTGTTGGGAGTATAACATGGCAACAGGCAAGTAAAAGTGAAGAATATATAGCAGATAAGCAATTTAACTACTAATTTTCTCCTTAATCAATAAACAAACAGATCACTTCCATTTCCTTCCTGCTTTCCAACTTCTCTGATCCTCCTTTGGCAAAATTCTGAGTTTCAGAAAGTTCTACATTCTTCAGGGTAGTTAGAAGCATGGTTAGCAGATGCCATTCTATCCCTGAAAACCCCCAAATGGTACTTGATCCTTTTCCTTTAGCTCTATCAAGAAGCTAGCTTTAATAAATCTTCAGAATGTCCACAGATTAGACATCTTCTCTAACACGGTGTACATAGTTTTAATTGTCATCAGAGTGTATGAACCCCCAGTTTAATCGACCACACAGAAGCTGCATAGCTGCTGCCTTTAAATCAGCTGCTCTGCTGTGCTATTTTTCTAGATTTCTTAACATTTTCCACTGAGAACAAGATGACCATGTTAGAATGTCATACCTCATAATCACTTTCCAAAAATTCATGTAAGATCATTTCATAGATGAGTGGTTTCAGAACTGGATCCCCTCTTGGCAAATAAGGACTAATCGCCTAAGAAAAGAAAAAGGAAAAAAAAAAAAACTTTAAAATGTAGCAAAGTAAAACTGTACTGTAATAGGCAGCAAATATAAAAGTATACATTTACTTTAAATTTTAAGGCAATAGAGTACTTTGGAAAAATATTACGAAGATAAAAATTTCAAATAAGCTCATGTTATAATACATTTTTAAAAGTACATATGGGGTGTCTAAATGTATGAATAAATTTGAATCAAAAAAATTTATTCTGTTAAGTAAACTTTCTCTTCTTCTTGATGAATTAATGAAAATCTAAGTTATAAGACAGACTGTCACAGAAGTTACATGACATCTATTCATGTTTTGAAATTAAGGGGAAATACATCTTGCAGTTTTAGCTTTTTCAGTGCTGTATTAAAAGTTTCCAATTTCCAAACACTTGAAAATAGCTCCGCAGTGCACTACCTTACCCATCACCATGCTCTGTCCTGGGGACCCAGAGCTTGGGGCACTGTCCCCAGGAGCTCACAGCCTCAGAGGGAAGACATGCTGATATCTTAACAGCCAACTGCATGCTAAGCACCTTGAAATAAGGATGAACAGGAAGCTGTGGAGAGGTGGATCTTGGAGACTGAAGCAGAAGTGACAGATGCCAGGGGTCTGTCAGGCAGAGGGAGAAGGGCCAGGGCACCCCTGCAGAGGGAACAGCACGGGGAAAGGCACGGGGCCATGAGCACCCACCATGCGTGCAGGGAGGTCAGCACGGGGAAAGGCACGGGGCCATGAGCACCCACCATGCGTGCAGGGAGGTCAGCACGGGGAAAGGCACGGGGCCATGAGCACCCACCATGCGTGCAGGGAGGTCAGCACGGGGAAAGGCACGGGGCCATGAGCACCCACCATGCGTGCAGGGAGGTCAGCACGGGGAAAGGCACGGGGCCATGAGCACCCACCATGCGTGCAGGGAGGTCAGCACGGGGAAAGGCACGGGGCCATGAGCACCCACCATGCGTGCAGGGAGGTCAGCACGGGGAAAGGCACGGGGCCATGAGCACCCACCATGCGTGCAGGGAGGTCAGCACGGGGAAAGGCACGGGGCCATGAGCACCCACCATGCGTGCAGGGAGGTCAGCACGGGGAAAGGCACGGGGCCATGAGCACCCACCATGCGTGCAGGGAGGTCAGCACGGGGAAAGGCACGGGGCCATGAGCACCCACCATGCGTGCAGGGAGGTCAGCACGGGGAAAGGCACGGGGCCATGAGCACCCACCATGCGTGCAGGGAGGTCAGCACGGGGAAAGGCACGGGGCCATGAGCACCCACCATGCGTGCAGGGAGGTCAGCACGGGGAAAGGCACGGGGCCATGAGCACCCACCATGCGTGCAGGGAGGTCAGCACGGGGAAAGGCACGGGGCCATGAGCACCCACCATGCGTGCAGGGAGGTCAGCACGGGGAAAGGCACGGGGCCATGAGCACCCACCATGCGTGCAGGGAGGTCAGCACGGGGAAAGGCACGGGGCCATGAGCACCCACCATGCGTGCAGGGAGGTCAGCACGGGGAAAGGCACGGGGCCATGAGCACCCACCATGCGTGCAGGGAGGTCAGCACGGGGAAAGGCACGGGGCCATGAGCACCCACCATGCGTGCAGGGAGGTCAGCACGGGGAAAGGCACGGGGCCATGAGCACCCACCATGCGTGCAGGGAGGTCAGCACGGGGAAAGGCACGGGGCCATGAGCACCCACCATGCGTGCAGGGAGGTCAGCACGGGGAAAGGCACGGGGCCATGAGCACCCACCATGCGTGCAGGGAGGTCAGCACGGGGAAAGGCACGGGGCCATGAGCACCCACCATGCGTGCAGGGAGGTCAGCACGGGGAAAGGCACGGGGCCATGAGCACCCACCATGCGTGCAGGGAGGTCAGCACGGGGAAAGGCACGGGGCCATGAGCACCCACCATGCGTGCAGGGAGGTCAGCACGGGGAAAGGCACGGGGCCATGAGCACCCACCATGCGTGCAGGGAGGTCAGCACGGGGAAAGGCACGGGGCCATGAGCACCCACCATGCGTGCAGGGAGGTCAGCACGGGGAAAGGCACGGGGCCATGAGCACCCACCATGCGTGCAGGGAGGTCAGCACGGGGAAAGGCACGGGGCCATGAGCACCCACCATGCGTGCAGGGAGGTCAGCACGGGGAAAGGCACGGGGCCATGAGCACCCACCATGCGTGCAGGGAGGTCAGCACGGGGAAAGGCACGGGACCATGAGCACCCACCATGCGTGCAGGGAGGTCAGCACGGTTTAGGGACGAGGCTCGAGAGAAAGCTGAGGGGGGTCACGAAAGGAATCCGGATCTGATCCTTTCAGCAGGAGGGGATGAGAGGAACATGCTTATTTTTTCAAATAGCTAATCCAGGTTGGGTTTCCCCAGTGGCTCAGTGGTGAAAATCTGCCTGCAATGCAGAAGACTTGGGTTTGATCCCTGGGTTGGGAAGATCCCCTGGAGAAGAAAATGGCTACCCACACCCCAGTATTCTTGCCTGGACAGAGGAGTCTTCTATTTATAATCTACTATGATTAGACCATACCTGTTTTCCATACTCTTTAAAAAGAACATTAAAACTTCATCTGAATACCGAGGGAATTGGAGGGAGATAAGAAAGTGAACATATCGTACATGTAATAAATATGTATATATTTTATGCCTGGCTGCCTTGGAAGCCCTCAATATTAATATACTACATAGAAAAATTAAGAGTTAAAAATAAAGTTTGCTTACCTTAAGCTGTCCAATTTCTTTAAATTTATAAACTTCGTATTCCCAGAGTGCTGCATTTTTCCCGAGAATTTTCTGGCATTTGCTGGTTGTAAAAAACATCCCAGGGAGAAAGAAAGTATAAATAAAGAAAATAAATAGAGACAGAATAAGCAGTCATTTCCCCTAGTGGTTTAGATAAATCACTTATCCCAGAGTTTTGACAAATTTCCATCTCAAGTGCCAATGAACATAAAGGTATTTATTACTGGTACTCCCTTGACTGCATGTGAGTTGATGGAAATCAAGAAAATACAAAATACTTATACATAAAGATGAATCCCTTTCAGAAGACTTTGATAAGGGTTTTCCCAATGATTTTTCTGTTCTGCGTTTCCTACTTGACCAGATGAAATGCTGCTAGTTTGGGGACCCTTTATGCCTTGAAGAAATACCATCATACCTATAAGTATCCATTTAAACCAATTCTTCACTGGCGTTAAATAATGGACTACAAAATCAGACTTTAGAACATCAGAATTCTACCTCAGTGCATAATACGGAAAAAAATGTTTATGTATGAATAAAACTTTGATCTACACATCAAAGAAACACATTTCCCTAAATCAGGGGACAAAAATGTAGGCCTGAAGGCTATCTTTCCAGGCTGCCTTATAAAATTGGGAAAATCTCAGACTGTTCATGTTTTTTGACACCTCTTTTGTTGAGAAAAATATTTTTCATTTGGTAAAAATGAGACAATAGGTGGGTAAATAACATATATCAATTCATTCTGTGGTTAAAACTATTACTATTCAAAATTACCCATTAGAAAAAACGTAAAAAAAAAAAAAAGTTGTTAAAAAATGACTTATTTGCATTGCTAATATGGCTCAATTCTATTTATATTGACAAACAGTTGTGAAAACATCTTGATTACCGTGCTGCTATATCATACTCTCCTCTTGCCACCAGGTGGTTTATATACGCCAAACCGATGTCCTAGGGAAAATGAAACGAAGGAATTTCCTAGTTAACTGGAACACATGAAGAGTGAAAAAGTTGCCTTAAAGCTCAACATTCAGAAAACTAAGATCATGGCATCCGGTCCCATCACTTCAAGGCAAATAGATGGGGAAACAGTAGAAACAGTGGCTGACTTTATTTTTCTGGGCTCCAAAATCACTGCAGATGATGACTGCAGCCATGAAATTAAAAGATGCTTACTCCTTGGAAGGAAAGTTATGACCAACCTGGACAGCATATTCAAAAGGAGAGACATTACTTTGCCAACAAAGGTCCATCTAGTCAAGGCTATGGTTTTTCCAGTGGTCATGTATGGATATGAGAGTTGGACTATAAAGAAAGCTGAGCACCGAAGAATTGATACTTTTGAATGTGGTTTTGGAGAAGACTCTTGAGAGTCCCTTGGACTGCAAAGAGATCCAACCAGTCCATCCTAAAGGAGATCAGTCCTGGGTGTTCACTGGAAAGACTGATGTTGAAACTCCAATGCTTAGGGCTCCTGATGCGAAGAACTGACTCATTTGAAAAGACCCTGATGCTGGGAAAGATTTGAGGGCAGGAGGAGAAGGGGATGACAGAGGATGAAATGGTTGGATGGCATCACCGACTCCATGAACATAGGTTTGGGTGGACTCTGGGAGTTGGTGATGGACTGGAGGCCTGGCGTGCTGCAGTTCATGGGGTCGCAAAGAGTCAGACACGACTGAGCAACTGAACTGAACTGATGGAAAATTGGGTCTCAGTTCCTGAGTGAGCCATGACACTGGGTCCTACTAGCACTGCTGACGAGAACCTATTCATACTATACCTCAGTTTGCTTTATGTAATTTTGCTCATTTCTTTCTCAGTCATATTTAAATACACTTGTACTTTCACAAATTTTAGAATTCATAAATTTTTTAAAGTTACTACTTTAATGGCTCCTAACCTGCCCTCTTCTAAAAATTTTCCTGCAAAAGAAATCTCTGAAACACAATCTAATCATTTCATGTTATCACTAGATATAAACTTGTTTCTTGTGCTTTCATCTGTAAAATGTGAGTTATCTGTCTCTTCTACATCTCTGAGGATATGCTGTAAGAGAGAAGAAATGACAGGACACTACCGGAAAGGGAAATATTCAACTTGACATCAACGTAAAAATGAAAAACAGGACATTCAAACCCACACGTTTTCTAATGAGGAAACAGCCTCAAAGCAGTGAACGGACTGGCTTCCTCATACTCATGCTCATTCACTTATTCTACTTTGGTTTTGAAAGGATTTGGGGTGGCCTATGTCACAGATACAGGGGATCTCTTATGACTCTTACGAAAGATTAGTTCCATGCAGAAGCATCTGCATTAGAAGCGTAACTCAGTATATGTAAAAAAATAAAAGAAAAAACTTAGATTTTTAAGTTTTACTTTACGTAAAAAAAAGAATCTTTTGTGGAACTTCTTCCTAGATGGCAGAAATGGGAGAAGCCCATTTCTCTCTCCTTGCCTTGTCCTAGGAAGGAAATATCCAGGCATGATTAATGTAGAGGACATGCCCATTTCAAGAGTGAAGGGAAATACCCAAAGTTCTTAGTTGATTCAATTTTACTTTAAGGACGACTATGTAGGAAATCATATTCCATATCTGTTGGAACTACAGGGTGAAGAAAGGGTGACTAACTTTATTTCTCTGAAAATCACAGATCACACTATCTATAGTGAGTCTACAGGTTCAGAGAAGAGATGCCTCCTTTGCAGAGTCAATTTCTCCAACCTTTGTTCCCTGTGTTCCTTTAACCTTAACCTGATTCTCTCTCTTTCCCCTTATCATAAGCATGTTGAATGTCTCTCTTAAACAAAATACCCAGGACTACCAAAAACCTGCCCATGATGTCACAGTCCCCACCTGCAGGCTTGCATCTTTTCCACTTTGCAGCAGGCCTAATAGTCTCTATTCTACTCGACTTCATCATCTCCTATTCACTTTCACTCTGCCAAGCATGTTAAGAATAAATAATACATGTACAGAAAATGTACTTGTCACTTTCATGTTACCAAATCCCGTGTACAACTGACTAGCTAAGCTTGTCTTAGTTTTGACCTGCTTACTTCAATTATATTCTTGTACTGGTAGGACTACTCCATTTCTAGATAATTCTTCCTTATTCGCTACAATTTTCAATGAATAAGTTCCTGAGTTATTTTCTTTGTATACTCTTTGAGAATTGGGCTACTTTGAAGAATTTTAACGAGAAGTTTAAGGTGGGAAAGTGCAGGCAGAAGGAATTTGCATTGCAACCCAAACAGCCACAAAAGACTAATGTTCTAATCTGCATTTGTCAACCAGGGTCCTGGGCTAAATGATCTCTAGCGATCTTTCAGAGAATACCATTTCTTTTCTGGCTTTCCATCTGCACATTCACTGTCACAGTTAGCAAAGAAATGGTCTTTTATTCACAATATTTTTCCAGAGTCCAGAGTGTAATAAAAATGTATCTGATGTCCTAGATTAGTCACCATAACAAAATAAATTGGGTCTGTTCTTATGGAGACATGGAAGCAATCTAGTTTTATGAAACTCCTCTCTTGATAAATTTCATGATAATGTGATTTTACCTATGATTTAAAGAAACTTCCTCACACATAACTGGAAAGCTTTGTATTTAAAGGGTATTTATAAATCCAGTTTCCAAATTACCTAAGACTGCCTCCCAGCAGGTGTTCAAGTTTCTTGTTTACAAGCAGAAAGTGATCTAATAAAATGAAATATTTTGACCTCACAGGCTAGAGAATTCAAGAGAAATAACTTCTCGAAATGTAGGAAGAATCTGTTCTTCTCAAATTACTTGCAGTCTCATAACTTATTGAATAGTAAAGTTATATTTCAAATAATAAAATTATATACTTACCAGAATCTTATGTCTTTTAATGTTCTTTTGGCTAATTTCAGCTGCCATCAAAGCTTCCTGTGTTTACAAAAGCATGACAAAGGAGGAGGGGGAGAAAGGGAGGGGGTGGGAGAGAAAGATACTGAGGTTATAAACAGTATATTTATTATGTTTTAAAGTTATGGGCTACATAAATAAGCCCCACTTTCCCATGGCTTTTGCTTCAAGCACAGGAATTTTTAATGTTATGGTTGAGTGAACCTCACTGAATTCAAACTGAAACAAAAGCAGTCAACCAAAATGAAGACTTCTCTTATTTCCATGTGAATTCATTTCCACATTAGGATACTGGAATCACATTTCAGACACAAATTAAAATACAACAAAATCTCCTAGGTTCAAAGAACAACAACAAAAAATCCATCTGTCATTCTAAATCTGTTTGACGTGTATTAAGCAAGGGGCACTTTTCCTTTATGAAACATAAAAAGTAACCTATATACATACACATGGGTGTAACTCCAATAAGATTTTGAAAATCTCTGATTCTATTTTTATTTTATTAAGTTTACAATGATTAGTTTACCACAACTGTTTGAAACCCTAATTTATTTCTTTAAGAAGCTACTGAATTCAAAGCTATCAAGGTAATAAAGGATGATATTTAAACCTTTAAATATCAATAACAATAAAGTATCAATACTTGGACTCCAATATATGAGTATCAATACTTGGATTCCAAAGAGTTTATATATTATCAACTGGATCAATACTTGGTATCAATACTTGGATTCCAAAGAGTTTATATATTATTCAGTAAAAATATTTCTTTTCAAATCATGTCAGGCGGTTACAAACCTGAAGCACCAGATAAATGGACTATTTTTGTTTTTTAGCTAACTAGCAGATAAGCCTCTCCAGAGGGCTTCCCTAACTAAACCACCCCAATAGTACTTTTGTGGCTATTAAAATAATGTTTTCCTTTTTTAAAAAAAAATTCATGATGGGACATTATCTACTCAAACTAGTCTGACCCAATACTCAATGAAGTGGACAACGTCATTTTATCTAAAAAGGCAGTTCAAACCATCCTAAATGAGTATAATTTGATAGCTTTACTTCTACATATGAACTAAGCACAATATAAATGAACTAAGCACAAGATAAATTATTTCACTAAAATATTCAAATAGTTGACCCTGAAATACTAGCTCAATTTTATTTTCCTTGAAAAACCTCCAAAGAAACACATCAGTAGGCTGGATGTAACCCACCCCCTCCCTCCATCGCCAACTCTTCCTTCACTGAACAGTAAAGCCAGTCAACCTTCCTGCCATCTTTATTCCCTCTAATTTCTGAAAACCATAGTGGAAAGTTATTAGTCTCCCACATATTATTAGCTTAGCGCATTCTAGTTGACCAACATGAAAGATTTATTACAAAAAATGCTTTTATCCTCTTTATGTTACTGATCTGTCAATACTTTGAAAAAAGTAAAAACAAAACTACTTCATATTTCTTCTTTTCAAGAAGCCAGTCGATGTGGTCATCTTGGTCTCGTTCCTTCGCTACAACAACATCCCTTGGACTCACGATGTAAAAGAGTGACTCCCCTTCTGAGTACTCTAGAGATAAGAGAAGAGACGAACAACTTGGGTGACTCAATAGAAGAAAACTTGGCAGTGGTTTGGGAGGACTTGGTTAGACTACCCAACTTTTAAGAGAGAGTAGAAAACTCTCCTACCTTTGAAATAAATGTGTTTGGCTGCGTTTGAAGAGGGTGGCAGACTAGAGGTGAGAATGTCAGAATCTATTCCAGTGTTTTAGAAAATATTTACATGTAAAAAAATTTGAAAGAAAAAAGAAGGAAGAGAAAGAGGAAGGAAAGAAGAGAAGGAAGGAAGGAGGGTGGGAGGAAAGACCAAAAAATCTTAAAAAAATTAAGGAGGGCTTAAGAATTATGTTTCATAATTAACATTCTGACCTCAGTTGAAAGTGTTGAAAATTTTTGGTTGTCTATTATATATAATTTATCTACTGTATATATACTTTATTGATGGGCATTTACAGCACTGTTCTATTTTTACAGAACAATTACGCCCTACAGTTGGTGATAAATGTTTCCTCCTCATCAAGGTCAAGGCCATCTAAAGCATAAATGACAGATGCCCCAAGCCCTGGGGACATCATCTATCACTGCAGCATGTTGTGCACAATGCCAATGGTAAGGGTTTCCTGCAGAATTCAATTATAAAATCTGTTCCGAAGGGTTTCTAAGTGTGCTGCCAAGTTTGCTTTAAGGAAAAATACCTTGACTGGATGCACTCTTTTGTGAGTCATATTTGCTTTTTTCTAAGTCCACAACAGACACTCCCATTTCCCAGTTGATCAAGGGCTTCATATAAGAAAACTCAGATATAGGATATTTCTTCATTTCTCTTGACCAAAATAACTGATAATACTCTCAAAACATGTTGTTTTTAAAGAAGGAAAGATCGTCTCAACAGCCAAAGCTGTTCTATTTTTTCACCAATGTATTTTTTCAAGAAAAAAGTGACACCAAAAGACCCTGATGCTGGGAAAGGCTGAAGACAGAGGATGAGATGGTTGGATGGCATCACCAACTTAATAGACATGAGTTTGAGCAGGCTCTGGGAGTTGGTGATGGACAGGGAAGCCTAGTCTATGGGATTGCAAAGAGTCAGACACTACTGAGCGACTGAGCTGAACTGACAGTACAGATGCCCCTGGTATGACTACAGAGTAATGGTTCTCCTGTTATTTCCAAGCAGTGACTAAATGTATTCATTCATCTACTTGACAAATGATAGCAAAAGTCTAGTATGTACCATATACTCTTTCAAGCTCTGAACATTCAGCCATAGAAGGACAATTTCTCTGCCAACCCAGAGTACGCCCGAGTGATATGGCAACCAGAGAACCATGCTGCTTGACATCACTCTAAGTCAGGTGTCACATGAAACAGTTAGGACAGGAGACCAAATGTAAGAACAAAGACCACAAAGCTTCCTTCCCTCGGTCTTGGCTCCATCTCTACCTCTCCCTAGTTCTCCAGCATCTCTGGGCCTTGGCGTCTTAATTTTTAATATGTCCAGATTAGCTCTAAGAGCCGTTCAGCACCTTAATTTAAACTTTTGGTTGTGCTACTCAAGTGAAGGGGAAAAAAACAAATATAAAAAATCACATGAGTCAGATCCTTGATCTCTCTCACCTAAGTGATAATCTCTACATTCATTTTCCTGAAAGCCCCTCACAGTCAGAGCATCAGAAGAAATCTCTTCACAAGTCTCAGAAAGTGGCTGGATGATATCCAATCTGGGTCTGGCGCAGTATTCTCTTTCCTGGGGGAGGAAGAAAGGCTCATTGGGATTACATTTCTGTAAATGATACAAATTAATTCTAGGTAGCCATTATTAAATGCCTTGCTTTGATAAATTTGGCAGATATAAGCTCTTCTCACCAGCAGCTGTGGATAGCTTCAGCAGTGGTTTACTTTGACCTTTTGTATGTATGTATGTATTGTATTGTAATGAGATATATAGAACAGATAGCACTGTACCATGTCAGCAGTCACAGCTGGCTACTGAACACCTGAAAGGTGACTACTATGACTGAGAAACTGAGCTTTGAGTTTTATTTAATTTTCATTAATTTCACTTTAGACAACCCCATGAGGTTAGTGATTACAGTTTTGGTCATTGCAGTTCTACACCAAGATAGAAGGGGAAAATATGCTTTAATGAGGGCCTATGACAATTCCACTAGCTTAGTATGTGATTATTTCCAGATTACTCTCCTGAGTCCTTAAATCACCCTTGGGAAGTATCGTTATTCCTCATCTGCAGAGGAATGAACTGAGGACCAAAAAATTTACTGAGGTTAAAGTTATGATTTGAAATCAAGTTTGTTTTACTGTAAAGCTCATGCTCTCTGAGTATTCAGCATAGGGGCATGAAACATATACTTGGACTATTTTCCAAAGCAACAAGAGCTAATGCAGTGTGGCACTGGTACAGGGAATAAAGATGAAAGAAACAGCATGAAAGAAGTCCAGAACTACCCCTGAATCTCCATGGTCCCCCAAGAAAACAGTAAGCCTCACAGATCCCTTTGATCAATTCTGTTAGGTTAACTGAGAAACCATTAGGTTACTGCATCTCATATGTTTAAAGCATCCAAAAATTTAAAAAACAACTGTAAAAGGTCAACTGGTGGAAGGAAAAACCCCAGCAAATATGCAGGATAATTGATCAGATCTGTGGAGAAATAACAAATATCCTAATATGAAAACAACAAAAAGGAAAAAACCTGAACGATTTGAGTATTTTTAAAAACATTAACAGCTGTTAACAATGACAAAAAAAAAATCAAAATTAGAATCAAAAACAGAAAAAAAGATTGAACCAAACAATGTTAAAAGGAAACCACCTTGCTAGACAACATAAACAGTTCCTTCATATGTAAGAAATCCATCAGCAAAGTGATGGATGAGAAATCTATATTCTCACTATCTTACAACTTTCGTTCAATGGTCAAACAGCCCTGCTTATGTGTGAACTTCCAGGGAGCAGGAATTTGGTCCTGTTGACTTTTTTTTTAAGTCCTTATTGCATTTGTTACAACACCGCTTTTACGTTTTGGTTTTTTGGCTGTGGAATCTTACTTCCCTGACCAGGGATCAAACCCACACCCCCTGCACTGGAAGGTGAAGTCTTAATCTTACTGGCCTGCCACACAAGTCCCTGGTCTTGTTGATCTTTGATACTCCATGTGCAGCACCATTCTTAAAACACATGTGCTTTATCAATGAGTGAAAAAAAAAAAACATTAAGGGAGCAGCTTCATAGATTAGGTTATATCAATGAGATGAAATAGGTTACAAGCACCATAAATAATGATAGGAGACTGCACAGCCATATGCACAGAGAATGGAATGATGCTCCCCAAAATACAGCAACACAGAGGAGCTTGTAACTATCACTACAACCATGTGGGCATAGGCATGAAGGTAAAAGATGTGATGGGAAAAATATGCTGGAGTAACATTAACCCTGGTAGAAATAAATTTGTTTACTGTTGCATCTAACCTGTCTATTTGATATGAAAAGTGGGAAGGGCACAGTTGGCCCCAAGCCTGCTTCTTTACTATTTCTGCCTTAATTTTATCAGTTCATTTTGTGCTGAAGGATTTCAGGTGTCCTTTGGTGGTACAGAAAATGATGAGTTATATACACCAACACACACATTTTAAAAACATCTCTAAGATGTTCATTTCTTCCTCTGAAAAAAATTCCATTTTCTAATTTGCTCTTTGAGGTTGGCCTTTCTTGGGTTTTACTCCTTTCCAATATTCTCTTTTATTAGCAAAGGTTTCCCTCCTTTCCTTCTTTTTTTGGTCAGTGGTTTATTAGGCTTTCCCTTTTTCATTTTACTGCCTCTTTCCTTATGTCTTTCAATCACATTCTCAATCCTCCCCACACTCCTCATCAAAAAGCACTGTATTTACTCCCTCAGGAGCCACTGCTTTTCTTTCTTTTCAAAAAAATAAAATAAAATAATAATAAACTGATGTCCTGCACAGGGCTAGAAGCCAGTCCTATTGATTTTAGCAGGTTTGAGTGTTCACTTAAGTCTGCAGCATCCCATTGCCTAGCAACATGGGCACCCAGAGCTCCAGGTTACTATAGCGATGGCTTCCTGATGCAAGAGCTTGCTCAGAGGAACGCTGGAGAGCAGCTACCACTTCAAAACTGGGACTCCCAGGGTTTTTCTCCCCATTTTATTCTCTGCTGTTTGAACGAGAAAAAAAGGGGAGAGAACACAGACAAGGGGAACCCACTCACTGTAGAGGGCTAGATGATCAATTGTGTTTCTTTTATACTCAGCATCCAAAAGAAAATCCTTTACAATAAACTCTCCTTATTTATACCCTGAGGCCACCCCCAGCCCCTTCCTAGCAGGACCCCTGGACTCTGACAATAAAGACAAACTAGGAATGCAGCTGACCTAGGCTTCAAAGACTCAGTATGCAGGGCTCTCCACTGGACGCTATAACAGGCTTCATTCCAAAGTCATGTATAATGAAATGCTGATTCTCTGCTGCTTCCTATTAGCTATGCATTTCATACCATCATTTGCACTGATAACTGAGACTTAGCAAGAATCTAATTTCCAAGCAAGAATCAAGCTACTCAGAATCACTAGGCCACCGGGAAGTAAACAAGTATGTCTGGACCACAGGAAATAATGGACTGCCCTCTCCATAATTCACTCTGCCCACAGGGACCCCTGCTGATGCTGCAGATCAACTTCATCGCTGTCATTTCAGTTAATGCACAGTGTCAGCTTAGTTTCTTCGCCTTTCAGCAAGAGGAAATTCTTCATTCCTTTCGACTGAAATACCAGGAGAGATGGAAAAAAAACGTAGAAAAATTACAAAGAAAAAAAAGAGGCTCCCTTTTGCTTGGCAAAAGGAACAAAGGCAACCAAGGAGTAGAGCTTCTGAAAGGCAAATACATTAAATCTGCAGGGTAATCTCTCTGCCCTTGTTTTATAGGTCAGGAAGTTCTGCTAAGGCTGGATCTGAGTTCTTTCATGATAACATGATCTGGGGGAAAATGCTACAGATGAACCTGCACTTCCCATTGTATTTCAGGTGAAAAAAATTACCGTTTTTTCAGAAACCTCCTTTACGTAAGAAAGTACAACAAGCTGATCACAGAGAGGTGCCAGTCCACTGATGTAGAATTCAGTTTCAAACTGAGACACTGCAAACAAAAGGGAAAGAAGATTCATCATTAATAGCAGCAAGAAGCAGCACACAAAGGAAAGAACACATCTACTATGAAGGCAGGAATAGACTCATTTTAGAAATTTAACATAAAAGGGGCAGAGATAAACATACTTTCCTGATGATACTCAGTACCAGAAAAAGATATCTGGGAACTTACACTTGAAAAACTCTTTTACAAACAATAAGCAAACTCGACAATAGTAGTAAGCATGAATGGTCAAAAGTGACATTACCTAGTTATTTTTAAAATGACAGAGTTAAGCCCCATGAAGACATTTTGAAATCCATAAAATCCAATCTAAATTATTCAATAACAATTTTAAATTAAAAATTAAATATTTTAAATAAAAATACTATTAATGACAAAAATACTTCTAAAATAATTTAAACACAAATTTAAATCTTTCACAATTAAGGCATTACCACAGTATTATGGTCATGAGAAAAGCTCTTTGTAATTTTGAAACTATTAATACTCTATCATTTAATAATCATTTTATCTAAACTCTAAAATAAAAAAGTAGAGATACAGATAACATTATGATGAAACTGATGCTAATTGTTCAGTATTAAATAAAGGTCAGAAAAAATAAGAAATTTCTCTTTTCTTTTAAAAGAGTCATTAAAACTTAGAAGTTCTATTTCTTCTATTGCACCACCTACGTGGAGTCAGGAAATCTAAGTTGTAACTGCAGTTAAATTGAACATGGACAATTCATTTTGACTTCTGCTGATATAACTTTTCCCATGTATAAAATAAAGGTATCAGAGTAGAAAACCCGTATTACAAATAAAATGAGGGGTTAGTGAATCGTTCCTCTTCCTCCTCTCCATTCTCCTCATAAATCACTTAGTGTTACTTGTCTCTGCTTATCTTTAATGCCTACTCCTTATACGACTGTTTTCAAAATTTAATTTTCATACCAAAATGAAATCTGAGGATAATAAACAAAAATAGTTAATGTCTCTTTCCAGGTGGCGCTAGGCCTGCCAGGGCATGAGCTGTAAGAGACGCAGGCTTGATCCCTGGGTTAGGACAATCCCCTGAAGAAGGAAATGCCAAATCAGTCTAGTACTCTTGCCAGGATAACCCCATGGACAGAGGAACCTGGCAGAATACAGTCCACAGGGCCGCAAAGAGTCGGACACAACTGAAGCAACTTAGCATGCACACAAACAGTTAACAACATAAATATGAAAAAGGATAACATTTTTAAGCTGTGTCCTTGGTTGGATCACAAAGGCAGTCAGGGTGCCCTGAACAGAACCAGATGATATAAGTCCAAATTGTGCAGCTCTGCCATGAAAATTTTTTTCTTCTCAACCTCTAAACCTGAACTGAATATTCTTACCCAGCCACTTAAAAATAGTTTTGGTAAAATGCAAATGTGATAAATATTCACATGAACCATGCTCAGAGATGAGAACGTCCATTGTGTAGCCAGACACTGAAGTTTGTGAAGAAGTTTCCCCAGTGCTGTGTCTGAAAGTAGCGTGTGAGCAGGGACAGAAGAGGGTTGGAATGTGCAGATGCTACAGGTCAGTGTGGGGCCACACATGACCTAATGGCCAGAGGTGAGAGTTTCACATTCTTGAAGACATACAGGCCTATTAACAGGAGGTTTTGGATGCCAGTACTCCTGAGGTTGCTTAAACTATGATTGGTACAGAGGGACTTGTATTCTCCTTTACTAAATCACATTCCATTATTGAAATGCTCCATATCCAGTTCCCTTACCAGCAACTTAGGTGAAGATCAGTCAGTCAGAGGTGCTACAGAGGCTGCTTCATGGGACTCACATGGAGCTTTTGGTGTGCCTCTCTGAAATAGGAACCCATGGGAGAGCATCATCTAAGAAATTGTGGGTGAATGAGGTATTCTCCCCACTTGAGATGCCAAATGGGCTGTTAGCCTCACTGCCAAGAAGTATCAAACAGTATCGATCCTAAAGGTAACCAAATGCACATCAAGGCCTTGGCATATATGCATGACTCATAAGACACAGAACAGAAAAGTTAGAAAATAATTCTACTCAGCTCTTCCTTTTTCTACATCCTGATTTCTGTCAAGAGCTTGAGTTAATACTGAACTAAGTTAATAATGCATAAAATTTCCTATTATTTAATTAAGAACAAAATAGAATATCTAATGTGTTCTTAAAGAAAACAAGGCAATGATTTGAAGAAGCACATATCTATTTCCTTCTCAATTTCAGATACTGTCAAAAATGCTATTTGTTAAGAGCTAAAGCTGACTACACTTTATTAACTGAAAATTAGTAATAATTTAGGTAGAAATGATATGCAGTGTCTAAATGACAAAAAAAACCAAAAAGAAATGTCATTTACGAAGAAAAGATATGGTATATAAAAACACCATTGTCAAGATTTCCAGAGGCACAGTTAAGCAAGTTATCACCATTCAGAAAAAGTTGTAATTCAAGTAATTCTTTTCATTTCATTAAAATGATTTCAAATCAACAGAAATCTTATGGAAAACAAAACTGCAATTATAGTCACACCCACTATGAGTTACAATTTAAGAATTCTTAAATAGTGGCTGCTTTTCTTAGCTTTGAATATTCTACCACTTAGAAATTCATCTCCATGAATACCCATTAGTAATGCTATCATGTAAAAAAAAGATTCACTTCCTAGTTTGAGGTCCTAGTTTAGGGAAAAATCTACAGCTATTCTACATTAAAAAAGACATTTCAGGGACTTTCCTGAAGGTCAGAGGTTAATACTCCTGTGCTTCCAATGCAGGGGATCAACCAGTTTGATCACTGGTCAGTGAACTAAGATTCCATATGCCTCACAATGTGGCCAACAAAAAATAAAAACAGCAAAAAAAAAAAAGACTTTTTACGATGAACAATGGGGTTCTGTTTTACTAGTTACTAAGGCAACAGACTTCCCTGGTGGCTCAGATGGTAAAGTGTCTGTCTACAATGTGGGAGACCCAGGTTCAGTCCCTGGTTCAGGAAGACCCCCTGGTGAAGGAAATGGCAACCCACTCCAGTATTCTTACCTATAAAATCCCATGGACAGAGGAGCCTGGTAGGCTACAGTCCATGGGGTCGCAAAGAGTCAGACACGACTGAGCGACTTCACTCACTCACTCACTCACTCAAGGTAACAGAACAGGACTGTTTTAGGATCCATCATGAACCAGTGTATTCTTTATACTAATGCTAAATCCTTGAAGGGCTGGTGTCAGAATGAATAGAGAGGTACAAAAAATATTCTAAATGAACAGATAATAATGAAGAGAGTCAAAGAAAGAAACACTGGATGGTAATATTTATTCTTCTAAAGAACATATGTAAATTATGTAATAAGTTTATGGACCAAATTTATAAAATGTCTTCACATCATTACTGCCTTTCTATTTCAAAATTTATATAGACTAATCAAAGTTTCGGTTAATTTTTTTTCCCTGAAATATATTTTCCAAGAGTTGTCATAATTTTAATTAAAAAAAAAACTCATTAAAGGAAAATAGTTTGAACATAGGTGGTTTATGGTTCTCATACCTCAGAATCTTTCCATTATCTGAAAAAGATAAATCATAACGAAAAAAAGACAACTCCTGTTGGAAAGCGCTAAGACAAAATAGAAAGCAAAAGCTGGGGAGCAGAGGGGAAGAAGAGAAAAATGCAGAATTTCTAGAGAAAGCCACAAAAGACAGTAGCTATACTGCAGATCAAGGAGGTGTAGAAAGTGAGTTGATGGCTCTGGGGCCCTGAAGGAAGTACTCTGGGGTCCCTGAATTATGGTGGAGGTAAGCCAAGATATACCCGGGTCCCTGGGATCACAAAGAATCAGACAAGACTGAGCAACTAAGACTTTCACTTTCAAGCAAAGACAACATTACAGCTGTAGCACAGCCTTCACCCTGATGGAGATAAAGACTCCCTGTGCTCTACTTTATTCAGGAGGATAAAGCATTCCTAGACGTGTTATAAGAAATAATTCAAGAAAAGAAGAGATTCTAGGCAGAATGAGAGAGAGAGAGAGAAAAAAGTTTCAGAAGGATTATTTACATAAAAACTATATTCAAGGAGTTATTTGGATCCAGAAATAGGGCAATTCTATACAGACCTGATCTAGAAGAGAAGCTTCAGATCTTGATTGGTGCTATTCAACCGAGTATTAACTTAAGACAAAAACATAACTTATGCATATCAAATTTTCTAGTAGCCATATTTAAGAGTAAAAAAAGAGGTGAAATTAAAAAAATATTTTATTTAATGCAATATATCAACGTACAACTATTTCAAGCAAAAACATAAAAAAATGTTGAGATAATTTACTTATTTTCACACAAATCTTTGGAATCTTAGACACAGCACATCTCAGCCCACACCTGCCACATTTCAAGCACTTAATAGTTAAAAGTGGCAAGTGGTTACCTTATTGGACAGTACAGGTCCAGATACCCTATAATTTTTTGTCTTTGAAAATCAAGTCATTTTACTCAAGTATATCTTGATGATGTGCACTGTGGGTTATAATTTTCATATACACACTGTACTATTTTAATTTATAGTTTCTAGTTTTCATATCTATTTTGTATCTGTTTTAAAACTAGTTTCAGGAAGTTTCTCTTGAATTACTGTTTTTGGTATTTACTCCATTTCCTTGTTTTGTTTCCCAGGACTCTTATTTGCAGGCTAAATTACCTTTGCTCATCTTCAGTATTTATTATTTAATCAAAAATCTTTTTTTCCCTTTGCTTTTAATTCTTCAATTTTTACTGGAGTATAGTTCTGTATGAAGGTCAAGAAGCAACAGTTAGAATGAGACATGGAACAAGAGACTGGTTCAAAACTGGGAAAGGAGTACATCAAGGCTGTATATTGTCACTCTGATTATTTAACTTTTATGCAGAGTACATCATGTGAAATGCTAGACTGAATGAAGCACAAGCTGGAATCAAGATTGCCAGGAGAAATATCAATACCTTCAGATATGAAGATGACACTACCCTAATGGCAGAAAGTGAAGAGGAACTAAAGAACCTCCTGATGAAGGTGAAAGAGGAGAGTGAAAAAGCTGGCTTAAAACTCAACATTCAAAAAACTATGATCATGGTATCCAGTCCCATCACTTCATGGCAAATAGATGGGGAAACAATGAAAACAGCGAGAGACTTCATTTTCTTGGACTTCAAAATCACTGCAGTCAGTGACTGCAGCCATGAAATTAAAAGATCCTCGCTCCTTAGAAGAAAAGCTATGACGAATTTGTCTTGTCTGCGTGTTAGTCACTCAGCTGTCTCTGACTCTTTGTGACCCTATGCACTGTAGCCTGCCAGGCTCCTCTGTCCTGTCCATGGGATTTCCCAGGCAAGAATACTAGAGTGGGTTGCCATTTACTTCCCCAAAGGATCTTTCTGACCAAGGGCATGAACCTGGGTCCCCTACATTGTAGGCAGATTCTTTACTGTCTGAGCCACCAGGGAAGCCCTAAATATTAATATATTCCTTGGAAAAAAAGCTATGACAAAACTAGATAGCACATTAAAAAAGCAGACACATTATTTTGCCAACAAAGGTCTGCATAGTCAAAGCTATGGTTTTTCCAGCAGTCATGTACCGACTTGAGAGTTAGACCATAAAGAAGGCTAAGCACCCAAGAATTGATGCTTTCTCATTATAGTGCTGGAGAAGACTCTTGAAAATCCCTTGGACTGCAAGATCAAACCAGTCAATCCTAAAGGAAATCAACCCTGAATATTCATTGGAAGGACTGATGCTGAAGCTGAAGCTCCAATACTTTGGCCACCTAATGCAAATAGCCAACTCACTGGAAAAGACCCTGATGCTGGGAAAGACTGAAGGCAGAAGGGGATGACAGACGAGATGGTTGGATGGCATCACCAACTCAATGGATGTGAATCTGAGCAAACTCTGGGAGATAGTGGAGGATAGGAAACCCTGGCGTGCTNTAGCCAACTCACTGGAAAAGACCCTGATGCTGGGAAAGACTGAAGGCAGAAGGGGATGACAGACGAGATGGTTGGATGGCATCACCAACTCAATGGATGTGAATCTGAGCAAACTCTGGGAGATAGTGGAGGATAGGAAACCCTGGCGTGCTGGTCCATGGCATAACAAAGAGTCGGACACAACTGAGCAACTGAACAATAGCTGCTTTGCACTGTTGTGTCATTTTCTGCTGCACAGATAAGTCAGGTATACATATACACACATACCCTCTTTTTTGGATTTCCTTCCCACTTAAGTCACCACAGAGTATTGAGTAGAGTCTCCTGTACTATACAGTAGGTTCTCATTTGTTATTTTATACACACTCCTTATTTGTGATTAAAATTTTTTTCCTCTTCCATTTCTCTTACAGAACTATCTTTGCATCTATTTGCTCCCATGTTTAACCTTTATTACTGAAATAATTTTCCAGTTTAACCTTTATTACTGAAATAATTTTTTTATTTATAAGTATTTTCTGAGTTCTGTCACCTGATTTGAAATTTAATTCTGATTTTTGGTGTTCTTCCATGTCTTCTGTAACTTCTTTCAACTATCTTGTAGCTTGTTATGAAACAGTAAATTATAGTTGTGATCTATTTTGTGGGTGTTTCTGTCTGGTATGGTTTCATTGCTAAGGAGGTTATTCTGTTCCTTATCCATTTTTTTTCTTAAACCTTAGCAGAGGATTTGTACTTTGTACTTTTACAGTGCTTGTTTTTAGATAAAATCAGTCCCTGATCTCTTGGGAGAAGGCAGGAACTGGGGTAACTCTTCTAACCTTGAAGAGTTCCCTCATTCAGCATTTTCACATAGTTTTAAAAATGTTTCCTTGCTTTCTGGCTTGTCTCCTCCCTGCTTTCATCTGGACTTTTCTTTCTTTTAGGGCTCTTGCTTGGAAAATCCCATAGACAGAAGAGCCTGGTGGGCTGCAGTCCATGGGGCCGCTAAGAGCTGGACACGGCTGAGCAACTTCACCTTCACTTTTCACTTTCATGCGTTGGAGAAGGAAATGGCAACCCACTCCAGTGTTCTTGCCTGGAGAATCAATCCCAGGGATGGGGGAGCCTGGTGGGCTGCCGTCTATGGGNGAGCTGGACACGGCTGAGCAACTTCACCTTCACTTTTCACTTTCATGCGTTGGAGAAGGAAATGGCAACCCACTCCAGTGTTCTTGCCTGGAGAATCAATCCCAGGGATGGGGGAGCCTGGTGGGCTGCCGTCTATGGGGTCACACAGGTCGGACACGACTGAAGCGACTTAGCAGCAGCAGCAGCAGCAGCAGCAGCAGCAGATGGCCCAAAGGTAAAAAATCTGCCTGCCAACACAGGAGATGCAAGAGATGAGGGTTCGATCAACCCACTCCAGTTTTGTTGCCCGGAGAATTCCGTGGACAGAGGAGCCTGGTGGGCTACAGTCCATGGGGTCACAAAGAGTCAGACATGACTAAGCACAACGGCACAACCTCTCCTTTTATTTCTTCTTGCTCATATTGCTCAGGATTTATTCTCCTGCATGAACCCAGCCCTGGCAGGAAGCACTGGCCGCTCAACTGTGAGAACTCTGTGGGCTGTCTGAACTCTTCAGCCTAACTGCTGGACTTTACCCAGACCTCTCAGAATGGCCTGGGGTCTCTTCTAGAAAACACTCACTGGCTGTTTTGGCATTCTCTTGGAGTTCTCATTAGAAGCCCCCTTGCTCCCTCTGCCATCTCTCACACCAGTTCTGGAAGCGCAGTGGTTCCTGTGGCTGTTGGTGGAATTTGTCATTTGCATGCCTGTTGGCATTCCTAGGGCTACTCTGCTGTAAATATTGTCTATGGGTTTTTGGTTGTATGACTGTTGTTCCACTTTTCTGGGAGAACTCAGGAGGATTGAACAATTATGCAGCCATTATCACATCTTCCTAGAATCCTTCAAGCACAAAATGTTAATGTATCAGGGTTAGATATCAACTTGATATAAGCCAGGGCCAGGATTATAGTCACAAACACATACTATCACTGGGCCATCAACAGTGCACATGCTCCAAGTTTCTGAATGACTGCATCTGATTGAAATAAAGATGAATAAGACAGAGACTTCTTGTATCTTGAGTTTTATATCTCTGAGGGTTATCAGTAACTTAATTCAACAAGGAATTACTGAGCACTAGAAGACACTCTGCTAGAAACATCAGGAAGATGAGTTTGCCTCTGACTTAAAAGAGACTGTGAGTCTAGAAGCTGAAGAAATAATTAAAATCCCATGTGCTATCCAAGAATGGAAATAGGTGTAAACCAACAAAGAGTACAGAGCAGGCAATTTATTCCCAGAGGGGAGGAGATGGGTATGGAAACAATAGCCATCATCATGGCTATATATGCCTGTTAAGGGCAGGAATGGTAGTTATACATGAGAGAACAACACTTCATTAACTGTTCATTCAAAAAAATTTCATGAAAAAAACTTCATTTAAAAAATATTAAAAACTAATGTGTATTAGATTGTCAAAAACAAAAATCAAGATTTTATTTGGGTCTGGATAAAAAGAGCATCCTCCAAATAATTCACAGCTAGTTTATCTCAATAATATCATTGTATTCAGCCCTAAAGAATGATAAATAGTCTTGATTATTAGGTGTACCTATGAGCTGTCTTATGAGATGTATTAACCTTTTCAGAATAATTTAGTAAATCCTTTTTTATATCCTTCCCCCATTCTCTTTCAATTGACTTTATGAAACACGAATGTTTTAGTCTTCTGACTATTAAAAGAAACTACTGGTTTTCTAACAAAACAGAATAGTCATATTAATAATAGCTTCTATTTAATGAACATTGCTGACAAGCAGGATGCTGAATATATTACACCATGATCTTTTTTCACCATGATAACTTTATACTTATCTTAAAAGGGACTTGAAGCTCAGGGATGATAAGTAACTTGACTAAGGTCACTTAAGTAGAAGGCAATAAAAGCAGGAATTTGAAATCTTACTTTCCCCAGATACAAGTCACACTAGAAAACATAAACAAGCCCACAGAGGTGCCAAGGGAAAAAGTGCACTATGTTAGCTGGAATGGGAAAAGTGAAGGGTCTGACGACTTGCTGCCACTTCTGCTGCATGCAGCCAGGTGCCGGGCCCTTCTTTGGAATTTTCCGTGCACAGAAGCACAGAGAACATGTGCTGCCTTTTATTTTGGGTCTTGTTTTCCCTTTGCTTGTGCAAAATGCCCATTAGTTAGATATGATCTACAAGGATTCGCAATCTTCACTTGTGCAAAGTGCCCATTAGTTAGATGTGACCTAGAAGGATTCGCGATCTTCACTGGGACTAAATAAAGTGATATCCTATCATTTTATTTAAAGCTTTTTTTTTTTAATGTGGACTCTTTTTTAAAGTCTTTATTGACTTTGTTACAACTTTGCTTCTGTTCTACGCTTTGGTTTTTTGGCCACAAAGCATGTGAGATCTTAGCTCCCTGACCAGGGATTGAACCCACAGCCCCTGCACTGGAAAGCGAAATCTGGACCACCAAGGACACATCTTTCTATAAATTTTGATTTCTGTGATTCTTCAACAAAGAAAGAAAATTTTAAGCAATTTATAAATAAGAACAATGATCTTCCATTGTCTTATATTCACATATGAAAAGCATCAAAGTCCCTTTATGATAGTTCCTTATTCCCAAGAGAATCTGACCCTTTAGTCACCAGATATTAGTATTTCATAACTGGATATAATGTCCACAGACTCTGAGAAATTTGGAGACTCTGTCAACGTGACCACTGATCTAAGAAAATATACTTGGAAATCACATTTCAACATCCTCAGGATTGATATGAAGCTGATGCACTAAAGCAAAAGTGACTTACTATGCTTTACGTCAGCAAGTTATGGACAAGGTCTAATATAGGAGCGTGAAACAGAAGGGAATGGCTAAAGGACAAAATTACTAAAACATCCAAATCAGGAACAAATATTACACGTAGGTCAAAGCCATTTAAGACAAGCTTAGCCTTCAATTTATTTCATATTTTCAAATCAATATCAGTACGCACTGTGATCAAAGCTAAGCAAATGTGATTATCTCATATACTAAACTCCAGAACTCACAAAGAAACACCAATGCTGAGTGATTTAATGAGAAGCTGACCACACACTACTTACACCATAGACAAGGGGATGTTCGAAGAACTTGGGTCATAAGGTTCAAATCAAATAGTTATACTTTAAGCTGTAAAAGGGCTCTTTTCAAAAAAAAAAAAAGATAAGTGTTGGTACAGATGTGGAGAAAGTTGGTTGAAATGCAAAGTGTAAAACCATTATGAAAAACAGTATAGAGTATCCTCAAAAAAAGTTTCAGATAGAACCACCATATGTTCCAGCAACGTCCTTCTGGGTATCAATCGAAAAGAACTGAAATCAGGATCTTGAAGAGACATTAGCACTCCCATGATCATAGCAGCACTATTTACAACAGTCAAGACATAGAATCAACCCAATGTCTATCCACAGAGCAATGCATAAAGATGGAATACTATTCAGCCTCAAAAAAAAAGAGAAAAATTTGCAACAACATGGATGAACTCTGAGGATATTATGCTAAGTGAAATAAGCCAGTCACAGAAAGACAAACATTACATGATTCCACTTGTATGAGGTACCTAAAATAGTCAAAATCATAGAATCAAAGAGGAAAGGTGGTTGCAAAGGCTGGGGAGGGGAAATGGGGAGTTGCCAATCAACAGACATAAAGTTTCAGTTAAGTAAGATGAATTAAGTTTGAGATCTACTGTATAACATTATGCGCATCAGCAATGACAAAACATCATACCCTTAAAAGATTTGTTAAGACAGTAGATCTCATGTGAAGTGTTTTTACCATAACAAAATAAAAAAGCTCAGAGACTTAACCACCTGCACCCCCATAAAAGTTTCCAAAACTACTTTGATGCACCACGTAAACTTATGTCGAACACTAGGAAAGTGCACATAAGAGCTTTTCCTCTTTTTCAAAGGGCTGCAAGAATCAGGTCCCAGTCTGGATGTGATTCCCTTTCCTCAGAAACAATTTTGACAGCCATCCAAGGCAACTAGGTTCTAGAGTTCTCTGAGAAAATAATGAAGGGCTGTCAGTCCCAGAATACAATAAGGGGAAATAACATTTCTACTTTTCTAAATGAAACACTTCACTGAACCCAAATAAAACAAAAACAAATGTACTGCATTTCCATTTTATCTGGCTATTTGAAGAACAGGTAAGCAGACATCCTCACTGGCGTATTTAAAGAGTCTTCATAGAATTTCTATCCCATGGTTTATATCTGAGTGCCCAGAGCAAACTGCTTTTCATCAGTTACTCTGGCTGCAAATGAGGGCAGGGGTTAGGCGGAAGGCATGCAGGGAAGAAAGCATGGCACAGTAGTTAGAGGCAACAGCTTTGAAACTAGGCTTATCTGGGTTCAGATGCTGCCTTCTCTGCTTTTGAAGTCATCATCTTAAGCAGGTTACTTGATCCCTCTGAACCTCAGCCTCTTCACCTATAAAATGGTGTAACAACCCCCTCCACTGGAATCATCATGAAGATTAAATGAAATTCTGTTTGTAATGCATGTTAGCATGTGCCTGGTGGTGGGGATTATAAAATAAACAAAATACACTTCTTACTTCAGGTGCTTCAGATTTCTTACCACTCCTTACTGCAGAGAAAATTTATTCATTTTACTTGCAACAAACATTTGAGCCTCTAGCACTGAGTGAGAAAGAAGAGGGGGAATGGACAGAGGAACAGACATATAATAAAACAAGCACAATAAAACCTTAATTGCAGAATCGAGAAGGTGAGTAAATAGGAACCCAAGTGAAATTCTTTACTTTTTGTATGTTTAATAATTGTAATAATAAACTGTTGGGGAAAAATTAAGGCAGAAGAGAAGAATTAATAGAGAGAATCAAACTAAATTCTAAGAGAACAGAAAATCATAGAGATAAACCCGTAAGCAAAACACCTTGAACTATCCTGATTCCTGCTGAGACTGTGATATGGAGATAAATCTTGTTACTGTCCTGCACAGAACTGTTCCACTGCTGGAACCTGGGTGTCTGAGTCAGAAGGCTAACAGGTGGCTGGAGAGAGAGACAGTTAGATCTAAGAAGGGTATTAATTTCACAGCTCTCTCGTGTCATGCAAAAAGCTCTTCAATTTTCAAGTCACTGTTTTCCCAATCAAGAGGCTGAAAACAGACCAATGTGCTAAACAGAGCCACAGCATACAGTCAACTAAAGATATGGACTCTGTTTAATTAAAGTGAAAAAGATGTCCCTTGCTTTTCTCCTCCCTATCTTCCTGGTTCCTCTCATTCTACATAGCTTCCCATATAGATTTTCTCATTATTTTTTTGAAACAAATTTCCACACGAGATGGAAGATTTGGGAGTTAATCGTTAATTCCTTGCATGTAAATTATCTGCCCCTGACAGGAGATGCCCCCTCAAATGACACATCAATATTGGATTCATTTCCAAACAACATAATATCAGCTCCCAATTACCATTCCATTAGGACCATGGATGACTTTGGTGAAAAGTTTCATCTCTGTGTCTAAATCTCAGAAGGCATCAGGACAGTTCAGGGTGTTTGTGCTTCAGGACTAGTCCAGTATGGTTTTCTGCTCTGTTAGAATTCAGTTTGGTTATAATCTACTAATTCTTCTGTACTGAATATTTTCCCCCAACATTTTATTATGAAAAGTATCAGAGGGTTAGGGAGTCCTGTGACAAGACACCCAAGTTAAATTAAAATAAGTAAAGCAGTCATGGACTACAACATATTTTATTTTTAACAGTAATATGGAGGAATAAATGACATCTAAAAAGTCTTAAGTAATCTTATGTCTTCATGGGTTGGAGACTGGCCAGTAAGCTTCATAATTACTATCAATATTACCTTTTGCTTATAAGAATACATTAATATCTTATTGAGAGGAATAACTTTTACATTGTTTTTGAGATTCTGCCTTGTAAGGAAGAGCTATAAACATCTGGCTTCTAAGAAATGTACAGCCACAGACATTTCTTTCATCTCAATGCCATTTTCACCTCATTTACTAAAGAACAGTGGCTTATAACGTCTAGGGCTAAAGCAAATTGTAATCCAAACCCGCTAATATTTCTCTTTTCCTTTATCCTAGTCAAGGACTCTTATCCAAACCACTTTGCCTCCTGCTGTGGAAATGGTTTATATTCTTAAAGGTTTGCTCTCAAGAGGGGAAAAAAATGGTACTTAACCACTAACCATAGTAGTAAAATGTCTGTAATGTGATGTTGTTGGTACCCGTACACGGTCTATTTCACGGAAATTGGAGTACAGATGAACTGCACTTTAATAATGTGATCCCAGGGCTCTAGCTATTAGCAGTTGAGGAGCTGGGATGAAAGTCTGCACAGTGATGATAACCACTGTGGTTCAGTGAGCATCTACTGTATGCCAAGAAGTGTGTTGCAGACTTTCCTTACATCACACCTAATTCTCCCAGCCATCTGGAATGGTAGGTCTCATCATCTCCATTTTATTTCTATTTTTTACTAAAAAAAAATTTTTTTGGCCACACCATGAGGCACATGGAATCTACTTTCCAGACCATGGACAGAACCCGTGCCCCCTGCAGTGGAAGCCTGGCCCACTCAGGAAGTCCCTAATCTCCATTTCACAAGTGAAGAAAGTCTAGCTCAGGGACGTTAAAGTACTTATCAAGATCGGACAGGAATTCGGCAAACTGCCTGGCCTCCTTGCTTGGTCATTCTGTGGGATTAGATTCTATCCATTTTAATGCCACGGCAATAAGGTCTTGGATGAGTTATTTACCACTTTACCACCATGAGCCTCAAGTTTTTTCATCTGTAGAACAAGACGACTACTACCTGCCCTTCAAAGGGCTGCAGTGGTGGTAAAGTGGACTCAAGCAGTTAGTACACAGAGCACGATACCCCATACCTAGTTCTTGAGTAATATTACCAAGTGAGGAGAAAAGATGACACTGCTGCATTTTCATGCCTTCCAGGCAATTTTTACATCCTAAAATTCCCACAGATATTGCCCTTTTCTATGTACCTGCACTTAAAATATTCTAATACTTATCTCTCGGGACACAGCATTGAGACTTTCAGGTTTTTCACTGGTTGGGCACAGGAGAGGCAGGACAGAAGACAGACTGAAATAACTACCTTTATCTTCTAGTTCTGCCTTTTTATCAGGTTACTCAGTGTTTCTCAGTACCATTATATTCTGCATACACCTATTCTGTCCAGCCCCAAGCAATCCAAACTGTGAATTTATATATTCATTTATCCTTTTAAGGCAAACAACAACTACAATGATCAAAACCCTATCACCAATTTATGACTTAAAGTATAAAATATTTAAATGTTACAGATATATTAGCCAGGTGGGAATATCTTTGTTTGTAGAAATACAGTCTTGTGCAAATGATTTATCTCAGCTTCTCCCTGTTTATGACAACCCATCAAATGCATATTCCTCCTCTCCCATCCAAATGCATAAACAAACTATTTACCTGACACAAAACATGGCAAACCTTTTTTTTTTTTTTTTTGCCACAAAACTCTGTCTTCTGTTGTTCAGTACTAAATAATACAAAAAGAGTTTTTATTCTATTTGCTTAATTGACAAATATCAGTCAGTTTTCACTTTTTCTGTATGAATAACTTTGGCAGTAGGTCATAAAACTTAATAAAACTTAAGTTACAAAAGTAGTGGCATAGCCTCCTTGGCATACTTTTCCCGAATACTTGTTTCCCAGAGTCTGATTCATGCAACCTAATATTACTTTCTACCTACCATGTGTCATGCATGGTGCCAGGTCCCTGAGAAACAAACACTAAGCAAAAACAAGGAGGTTACAGTCTGATGGAAGAGACAGAAATGCATCAAATAATCACACGATCACTGCAACTCAAACAACATCCAGAAAGGGAAATGCTACATGTCCATCACAGGGGGATGTGACCTGCTTAGGGATGGCCAGTGGGCTTTCCCAGGAAAGCAACATTTGAGCTGAGGTTTAATTAAAGGTGATAAGGGATCCATAAGCAAAAGGAAGCAAGACAAACATTCTAGAGAGACAGGAAGAAGCACAGAAGCAGCATGGGTGGGTGGAAGAAAGCCAGTGTGGCTGGAACACAGAGACAGAGACGCTTGTTATGAGCTGAAGTTAGGAAGGCAGGTGAGTGCCAGTACAGATCCCCATGGTCAACTTAAGGAGTCTCACCTTTATCTAAGAACACTGGGAAGGGAGTGAAGAGCGGTGACACTGTCCGATTTGTATTTTGACTGCAGTGGGGGGACTAGCGCACAGTAATTCATGGTGGAAAGAGATGAACCAGTTACGTGTCTGCTGCAGTGATCCAGATAAAAGACCACGGCAGCTTGGACCAGACCAGTGATGAAGAAAGTAAATATTTAGAAGGCACAAGGAATCAGGACCAAGTGTGAGGACTGTGTTATATGAGCTGTGCATGCATTTTTGGAATTTTCACAACCTATGGGACGCATATTCTTTTCTGCATTTCATAGATGAGAATATTGAGGCACGTGGACATCTGTGCCACGTGCAGGTAGTTTAAATAATAGAACCAGAACCCCAAACCCATGTTTATTTAACATCAAAGCCAATTACAAAATTATTGTTAAAAACTCGAAATAGAGTTAGGACAAAAGATCTCTACAGCCAAGTTTCGAAACACAAAAGCTTCTTGATCTATTTCATCAAGGTGCCAACGGTGAGCCCTGAAGAACATGGCCTTAGGTACCCCCCTCATAACACTGATTCTCTTTTGAAGGTTTACACAACAGAAGGCGTACCTATTTCAACATATCGACTTGGCAAGTCCCTCATTTCACTGGCGTGCCGTTCCTTCACCGAGCATATCTAGAAAGGAAAGCCAAAGGTTATTTTTATTCATGTGATAAGAGAAGTCTTCATCACATCTCACTCACTATATGGTACTTTGGCTAAATTAGCCAGGTAGCACTGAAGACAGGATGCACACGTCCAACCCTATGACTTAAGTGTCAGAAATTAATTTCAATGACATACAGCAACCATTACGTATATTCTCCAACATGGTGTGCTCAGTTGCTCAGGTATTTCCGACTTTTTGTGACCTCATGGACTGTAGCCCCAGGCTCCATTGTCCATGGAATTCTCCAGGCAAGAATACTGGAGCAGGTTGCTATTTCCTACTCCAGGGGATCTTCCCAGCCCAGGCATCAAACCCACATTTCTTGTCTTCTGCACTGGCAGGCAGATTCTTTACCACTGAGCCACCTGAGGAGCCCTACTCTCATGCTGCCAGGTCCCAGAGATATTCTCCAATAGTTTTATTCAAGGACAAAGAAAAGAAGGAAGTGGATATAGTTTTAACACATTTCCAATGACTCATTTCCTGAAACTCTATTGACAGACTCCTTCAACCATCATCCAAATAAAACTCGAGCAAAAGCACAGAGCCCCAGACACCCAATGGCTAGTCTTGGCAACAACCATATAAGTCTAGTGTTTCTGATCACATTTTAGTAATTTACTTCACTGTTGCTAAATGATACTTTCCAAAAGTGTCACATGCTCTTCTCTCAAGCTCATTTAATATATGTATTACATAATTTAAATCAGGGATGGTAACGACAGCCCAGCCTCTGGTCTATTTTTTTTTATGGCTTGTAAGCTGAAAATGACTATACAGTGGAAGTGAGAAATAGATTTAAGGGACTAGATCTGATAGACAGAGTGCCTGATGAACTAAGGATAGAGGTATGTGACACTGTACAGGAGACAGGGATCAGGACCATCCCCAAGAAAAAGAAATGCAAAAAAGCAAAATGGCCGTCTGAGGAGGCCTAACAAATAGCTGTGAAAAGAAGGGAAGCAAAAAGCAAAGGAGAGAAGGAAAGATATACCCATTTAAATGCAGAGTTCCAAAGAACACCAAGGAGAGATATGAAAGCCTTCCTCAGCGATCAATGCAAAGAAATAGAGGAAAACAATAGAATGGGAAAGACTAGAGATCTCTTCAAGAAAATTAGAGATACCAAGGGAACATTTCATGCAAAGATGGGCTCAATAAAGGACAGAAATGGTAGGGACCTAACAGAAGCAAAAGATATTAAGAAGAGGTGGCAAGAATGAATACACAGAAGAACTGTACAAAAAAGATCTTCACGACCAAGACAGTCATGATGGTGTGATCACTCACCTAGAGCCAGACATCCTGGAATGTGAAGTCAAGTGGGCGTTAGAAAGCATCACTACCAACAAAGCTAGAGGAGGTGATGGAATTCTAGTTGAGCTGTTTCAAATCCTAAAAGATGATGCTGTGAAAGTGCTGCACTCAATATGCCAGCAAATTTGGAAAACTCAGCAGTGGCCACAGGGCTGGAAAAGGTCAGCTTTCATTCCAATGNCTCCTGGGTGCAGGCACCTTTGATACCCCCTCTGCTTTACACACAAGAAGCTGAAACCTGGGGAGTTTATGGGCTTAGCTATGGGGGAGTGAGGCTGTAAACCCAGGTAGCCTGACTCCAGTGGCTGGCTTCTTATAGTCAAGCAGCATTGCCCTAGAGCAATAATAGGGACAATACACACACAGAACATGGGCGTTAGTGTCCATTAAGTCCTGTGTCTGCTGCCTGTGCTCAAGTCTGCCATAGCTTCCTGGCCCGCTTTAATCCCCAAGACCACTTGGGTGGTAAACATCACCAGCCTGACCTTGTTGAGGATTTCTGCCTACGTTGCAAAGTTCAACTACAGCTGGAGAGCTTATATGCTGACTCCCAGAGCCATCAGAAGCGGGACCCTTTGCTTTCCTTGGAAGCTGGAGCTGCAGACACTGGGGTGAGATGTCAGTCAGCCAGCATTTGCTTGTGTAAACGGTCCAGGTCCAGATAGATCTCCCACCCCCTAGTTTAAAATAGCAGCGTTTGTTGTTCTTTGAAAAACAGCCCTTTTATGAAAAGTCTCTTTTGCTGGCAGCACAAACAAAGCTTGCGAGCACTTCCCAGGGCATTTGGAGATGGTTTGGTTCAAAACCACACATTCTCCTGGGCTGGTTTTCAGCTCTGCTTGCTCCACATCTTCTTTGTAAGCGAATTCAGCTCAGTGTGGAGCAGACTCCACTGGGACTTGCTTTCTCCTCTCTGGAATGTGAGAGATAAGTCACCTTTAGGGTTGTGTGCTGAGAGGGGTTGATACCAAAAAAGAGCTGTACAGTACTCTGAGCTTATTGGTGATGCATAGATATTTAGATTTAAAAAATAATTTCCAAAATTTTTTTCGATTTTAGTTGAAGACCTAAATGTCCAATTTGAAACCATTCAACTTCTAGAAGAGAAAATAGGCAGAACACTCTTTGACATAAATCATAAAAATATTTTTTCAGATATGTTTACAAGGCAAAAGAAAAAAAAGCAAAAGAAAATAAATGAGACCTGATTATTAAAAGCTTTTGCACAGCAAAGGAAGGCATCAACAAAATGAAAGACAATCGACTGATTTGAGAGAAAATATTTGCAAATGCTATAACTGATAAGGGGTTAAAATCCAAATATACATATAAATATTACTCTGTATATAAAAAAAGCAAACAACCAAAAAATGGGCAGAAGACTTGAATGTATGTTTTTTCTAAGAAAGGTATATAGATGGCCAACGGTCACATAAAAAGATGCTCAACATCACAGATCATCAGAGAAATGCACACCGAAACTGTGATGAGATGTCACCTCACACCTTTCAGAATAGCTGTCATCATAAAGTCAGCAAGTCATAAATGTTGGTGAGGATATGGAGAAAAGGGAATCCTTGTATACTGTTAGTAGTAACATAAATTGGTACAGCCACTGTGGAAAACAGTATGGAGATTTCTCAAAAAATAAAAATAAAACTACCTTCAGTTCAGTTCAGTTTAGTCGCTCGGTTGTGTCCGACTCTTTGCAACCCCATGAATCGATGCACGCCAGGCCTCCCTGTCCATCACCAACTCCTGGAGTCCACACAAACCCATGTCCATTGAGTCGGTGATGCCATCCAGCCATCTCATCCTCTGTCATCCCCTTCTTTTCCTGCCCCCAGTCCCTCCAGCATCTTATGCCTTATGATCTAGGAATTCCACTCCCGGGAAAATATTGGAGGAAAATGAAAACACTAATTTGAAAAGATACATGTATCCCAATGTTCATAGCAACACTATTTATAACAGCTGAGATATGGAAGAAACCTAAGTGTCCATCAGTAGGTAAATGGATAAAGATGTGGTACATATATACAATGGAATACTACTCAGCCATAAAAAGAATGAAATTTTGCCATTTGCAACAATGTGGATGGACCTAGAGGATATTTTGCTTAGAGAAATAAATCAGACATAGACAAACGTCATATGATATCACTTATATGTGGAACCTAAAAAACAAAACGATTGAATATAATGAAACAGACTCACAAATATAGAGTATGAATTAGTGGTTATCAATGGGGAGAGAGAAGAGGGTAGGGCAAGATAAGGGTAGGGGTTAAGAGATACAAACTGCTATGTATCAAATAAGTGAACTACAAGGGTATATTGTACAGCACAGGGGAATATAACCATTATTTTGTAATAGCTTAAAATAAATAAAATAAAGCCAGGAAAAAATTCAGATTTTTAAATGTCTTTTCACCAAAATATTTGTTTTCAATCAACTCACTGGTGGATTTACAAGTAATCCCCATTTGGTGCAAGGGAGACATTGTTGAGCAGATTTCCATTTAGAACTTAGAGAGAGAGAGAGAAAGAGGGAGATAAGTGAGAGAATAAGAATGAAGGTAAATTAGATAGAAAAAGAAATTCTTTTAAAAAATATATTTAATTGAAGTATAGTTGATTTGCATGTTGTCTTAATTTCTACTGTATAGCTAAGTGATTCAGTTCCACTTTCTTTTCCATTATGGTTTATCACAGGATATTGACTATAGCTCACTGTCCTATACAGTAAGACCTTGTTGTTTATTCATTCTATACATAATAGTTTACATCTGCTAATCCCAAACTCCCAGTCCATCCACCCCTCCCCCATTCCTTCTTGGGGTCTGTTCTCTATGTCTGTGAATCTGTTTCTTCTTCATAGATAGATTGATTTGTGTCAGTCTGTTCTCTATGTCTGTGTCTGTTTCTGCTTCATAGATAGATTGATTTGTGTCATAGTTTAGATTCCACATTTGTGTGTGAGTGCTCAGTTGTTCAGTTGTGTCCAACTCTTTGTGACCCCATAGACTGTAGACTGCCAGGCTACTCTGTATATGGCAGTATACAGGCAAGAATACTGGAGTGAGTTGCCCTTTCCTCCTCCAGGGCGTCTTCCTGACCCAGGGATTGAAGCCTTGTCTCCCACATTGGCGGGTGGATTCTTTACTACTGAGCCACATGGGAAGCCCAGATTCCACCTATAAGTGCTTCCAGATGATATTTGTTTTCTGACTTACTTCACTTAGTATGATATGCTCTAGATCCATTCATATTGCTACAAATGGTATTGAAAGTGAAGTCGCTCAGTCATGTCCGACTGTTTGTGACCCCGTGGACTACTGTAGCCCACGAGGCTCCTCTGTCCATGGGATTTTCCAGGCAAGAATACTGGAGTGGGTTGCCATTTCCTTCTCCAGGGGATCTTTCCAACCCAGGGATTGAACCCAGGTCTCCCACATTGCAGGCAAATGCTTTGACCTCTGAGCCACCAGGGAAGGCACAAATGGTATTAGTTCATTCTTTTTTAGAGCTGAGTAATATTCCACTGTATATATGTGGGCTTCCCCATGGCTCAGTGGTAAAGAATCTGTCTGTGATGCAGGAGAACCAGGAGATTCGGGTTCGATCCCTGGGTCAGGAAGACACCCTGGAGGAGGAAATGGCAACCCACTCCAGTATTCTTGCCTGGAAAATCCCATGGACAGAGGAGCCTCGTGGGCTACAGTNTATGCAGGTCAGGAAGCAAGTTAGAACTGGACATGAAACAACAGACTGGTTCCAAATAGGAAAAGGAGTATGTCAAGGCTGTATATTGTCACCCTGCTTATTTAACTTCTATGCAGGGTACATCATGAGAAATGCTGGGCTGGAGGAAGTACAAGCTGGAATCAAGATTGCCGGGAGAAATATCAATAACCTCAGATATACAGATGACACCACCCTTATGACAGAAAGTGAAGAACTAAAGAGCCTCCTGATGAAAGTGAAAGAAGAGTGTGAAAAAGTTGGCTTAAAGCTCAACATTCAGAAAACGAAGATCATAGCATCTGGTCCCATCACTTCATGGGAAATAGATGGGGAAACAGCAGAAACAGTGGCTGACTTTATTTTGCGGAGTTCCAAAATCACTGCAGATGGTGATTGTGGCCATGAAATTAAAAGACGCTTACTCGTTGGAAGGAAAGTTATAACCAACCTAGACAGCATATTGGAAAGCAGAGACATTACTGTCAACAAAGGTCCGTCTAGTCAAGGTTATGTTTTTTCCAGTGGTCATGCAAGAATCTGAGAGTTGGACTGTAAAGAGGGCTGAGCGCCAAAGAATTGATGCTTTTCAACTGTGGTGTTGGAGAAGACTCTTTAGAGTCCCTTGGACTGCAAGGAGATCCAACCAGTCCATCCTAAAGGAGATCAGTCCTGGGTGTTCATTGGAAGGACTGACGTTGAAGCTGAAACTCCAATATTTCGGCCATCTGATGTGAAGAGCTGACTCATTTGAAAAGACCCTGATGCTGGGAAAGATTGAGGGTGGGAGGAGATGGGGACGACACAGGATGAGATGGTTGGATGGCATCACCAACACGATGGACATAGGTTTGGGGACTCCAGGAGTTGGTGATGGACAGGGAGGCCTGGCATGCTGCAGTTCATGGGGTCTCAAATAGTTGGACACAATTGAGCGACCGATCTGAAGCCGAAAATAATTTTTACAGTTTTGAAGGTTTGAAAAAGTGAAAAGGAGAGAAGGGAGACTAGGAAGGAAAAACAAATAAAAAGAAAAGTGCTTGGCAGAAACAACATGTAGCAGGCAAAGGGCTTCCCTGGTAGTTAAAGAATCTGCCTGCGCTGGAGGAGACCCCGGTTCAATTCCTGGGTCAGGAAGATCCCCTGGAGAAGGGATAGGCTACCCACTCTAGTATTCTTGGTCTTCCCTTGTGGTTCAGATGGTAAAGAATCCACTTGCAATGCGGGAGACCTGGGTTCAATCCCTGGGTCAGGAAGATCCCCTGGAGAAGGGAAAGGCTACCCACTCTAGTATTCTGGCCTGAAGACTTCTGGGGTTGCAAAGACTCAGATATAACTGAGCAACTTTCACTTACTTCACTTAAATTTTAAAATATTTACCACCAGCCTTTTACAGAAAGTTTTCCAGCTCATATTTTAAACTATATGTATACAGTTTGAACAGAAATTTTATATATTTATTTTATATATATGTGTGTGTGTGTATATATGTATAGCACACATATGTGTGGTAACTGTGGATGTTTTAGGATAAGACAACTATGGATATTTTATAACTTTTTTTTGTTTTGCTGTGTTTTCTGAAGGAAATGTACTCTATTTTGTAATAAGAACTGAGAAAAATTTACATAGTTCAGCCATCCAGTTTAAGACCAAGCCTGAAATGTCTATCAACAGATGAATGGACACAGAAGATGTGATACATATAAACAATAGAATATTACTCATCCTTGAAAAAGAATGAAATAATGCCACTTGCAACAACATGGATGGACCTAGAGACTATCATACTTGTTGCCAAACGGGAGGGGACTAGTGGAGGGAAGGATAGGAAGTTTGGGGTTAGCAGAATGAATAAACAACAAGCACCTATTGTATAGCACAGGGAACTATGTTCAATGACCTACAATAAATGATAATGGAAAAGAATATGAAAAAGAGTGTGTGTGTGTGTGTGTGTGTGTGTAATGACTCACTTTGCTATACAGCAGAAATTAAAACATTGTGAATCAA
Organism: Neotragus pygmaeus; assembly: GCA_006410875.1. Lineage (NCBI taxonomy): Eukaryota > Metazoa > Chordata > Mammalia > Artiodactyla > Bovidae > Neotragus > Neotragus pygmaeus. The sequence goes on from SJYV01035768.1 coordinate 763,592, forward strand.
CTACAGTTCAATTAAAAAAAAAAGACTGAGTCATACTACTGATCCTATACAAACTTCTTTTAGACCACATTTATTGCATTATTTTATAGCTGTATCCCTAAGTGTACCTACAACATGAACATTTCTAATATACAGAAAATCCAAAGGGAAAACACAAATCATACCCTGTCCCAGAACAAACTGAACACTATTAACAATTCACACTTTTGGAGAAGCTACTCTTCTTAACCTAAAATTACTACAAATAGCTTAATGTGCTATTTACATATCTTTACATGATTCTTCAATATCTTTATAGTATTTCATTACAAGAATGAACTGTAATTTAATCAATCTTATTTTAGACATTATTTTTTGCTTCCTATCTCTTTCTGATGCCAGCAATAATGCAATCAACATGCTCCTATATAAAACTTTTGGACTTCTGTTTCATTAGGATAAATTCCTCGAGGTAGAATTGATAGATCAATGTACATTTCTGCAGTCATCAAAAACAAGACCTGGATCTGACTGGTTCATATCATGAGCTCCTTACTGCAAAAGTCAGGCTTAAATTAAAGAAAGTAGACCTTTCAGGTATGACCTAAATCAAACCCCTTATGATTATATACTGGAAGTGATGAATAGATTCAAGGGATTAGATCTAGCAGACAGAGTGCATGAAGAACTATAGATGCAGGCTCATAACACTGTACAGGAGGTAGTGACCAAAACTGTCCCCAAGAAAAAGAAATGCAAGAAGGCAAAGTGATTGTCTGAGGAGGCCTTACACGTAGCTGAGAAAAGAAGAGAAAAGGAAAGAAGAAAGGCAAAGATATATCCAACTGAATACAGAGTTCCAGAGAACAGCAGGGAGAGATAAGAAAGCCTTCTTAAGTGAACAATACAAAGAAATAGAGGAAAACAATAGAATGGGAAAGACTAGAGACCTCTTCTGGAGAGGGCAATGGCACCCCACTCCAGTGCTCTTGCCTGGAAAATCCCATGGACTGAGGAGCCTGGTAGGCTGTAGTCCATGGGGTTGCTAAGAGTTGGACACGACTGAGCAACGACTTCCCTTTCACTTTTCACTTTCATGCACTGGAGAAGGAAATGGCAACCCACTCCAGTGTTCTTGCCTGGAGAATCCCAGGGATGGGGGAGCCTGGTGGGCTTCTGTCTATGGGGTCGCACAGAGTCAGACACGACTGAAGTGACTTAGCAGAGACCTCTTCAAGAAAATAAGAGCTACCAAGAAACCGTTTCATGCACAGATGGGCACAATAAAGGACAGAAACAGTATGTATGGACCTAATAGAAACAGAAGATTTTAAGAAGTGGCAAGACTATACAGAANACTTAGCAGAGACCTCTTCAAGAAAATAAGAGCTACCAAGAAACCGTTTCATGCACAGATGGGCACAATAAAGGACAGAAACAGTATGTATGGACCTAATAGAAACAGAAGATTTTAAGAAGTGGCAAGACTATACAGAAGAACTATGCAAAAAAAGTCTTAATGACCCAGATAACCACAATGGTGTGGCCACACAACTAAAGCCATATAGTGTGAAGTCAAGCAGGCCTTAGGAAGCATTACTATAAACAAAGATAGCTCCAGCTGAGCTATTTCAAATCCTAAAAGATGTTGCTGTTAAAGTGCTGCACTCAATATGTCAGCAAATTTGCAAAACTCAGCACTGGCCACAGGACTGGAAAAGGTTTTCATCCGAATCCCAAAGAAGGGCAATGCTAAAAAATGTTCAAACTACCACCCAATTGCATTTATTCCCATGCTAGGCTCCAACAGTATGTAAACCAAGAACTTTCAGATGCACAAGCTGGGTTTAGAAAAGGCAGAGGAACGAGAGATCAAACTGCCAACATTCACTGAATCACAGAAAAAGCAAACAGAACTCCCCTCCCTCCAAAAAGAAACACATCTACTTCTGCTTCATTGACTATGCTAAAGTCTTTTTGTGATCCACTTTGTGGATCACAACAAATTGTGGAAAATTCTTAAAGAGATGGGACTATCAGACCACCTTACCTGTCTCCTGAAAAACCTGAATGCAGGTCAAGAAGCAACAGTTAGAACCAGGCATGGAACAACAGACTGGTTCAAAATTGGGAAAGGAATAGGTTAAGGCTGTATATTGTCAGCTTGCTTATTTAACTTATATGCACAGTACATCATGCAAAATGCTGGGCTGGATGAATCACAAATTGGAATCAAGACTGCAAGAAGATATAACAACAACTTCAGATATGCACATGGTACCATTCTAATGTCAGAAAGTGAAGAGGAACTAAAGAGCCTCTTGATGAACGTGAAAGAGGAGAGTGAAAAAGATGGCTTAAAACTCATCATTCATTAAACACAGATCCATGGCATCCAGTCCCATAACTTCATGGCAAACAGATGGGGAAACAGTGGAAACAGTGACAGACTTTATTGTCTTGGGCTCCAAAATCACTGCAGATGGTGACTGCAGCCATGAAATTAAAAGATGCTTGCTCCTTGGAAGAAAAGCTATGAACAACCAAGACAGCATATTAAAAAGCAGAGACATTACTCTGCCAACAAAGGTCCATCTAGTCAAAGTTCTGGCTTTTTTAGTAGTCATGTATGGATGTGAGAGTTGGACTGTGAAGAAGGCTGAGCACCAAAGAATGGGTGCTTTTGAAGTGTGGTGTTGGAGAAGACTCTTGAGAGTCCCTTGGACTGCAAGAAGATCCAACCAGTCCATTCTGAAGGAGATCAACCCTGGGATTTCTTTGGAACGAATGATGCTAAAGCTGAAACTCCAGTATTTTGGCCACCTCATGCGAAGAGTTGACTCACTGGAAAAGACTCTGATTCTGGGTGGGTCTGGGGGCAGGAGAAGGGGACGACCGAGGATGAGATGGCTGGATGGCATCACTGACTCGATGGATGTGAGTCTGAGTGAACTCAGGAGTTGGTGATGGACAGGGAGCCTGGCGTGCTGCGATTCATGGGGTCGCAAAGAATCGGACACGACTGAGCGACTGAACTGAACTGACTGATGGATGTGAGAGTTGGATCATAAAGAAAGCTGAGTGCTGAACAATTGATGCTTTTGAACTGTGGTGTTGGAGAAGACTATTTAGAGTGCCTTGGTCTGCAAGGAGATAAAACCAGTCATTTCTAAAGGAAATCAGTCCTGAATATTCATTGGAAGGACTGATGCTGAAGGTGAAACTGCAATACTTTAGCCACCTGATGTGAAGAGCTGACTCATTGGAAAAGTCTTTCATGCCAGGAAAGACTGAAGGCAAAAGGAGAAGGGAGTGACAGAGGATGAGATGGTTGGATGGCATCACTGACTCAATGCACATGATTTCAGCAAACTCCGGGAGAGTGAAGGACAGAGGAGCTTAGGGGGCTGCAGTTCATGGGGATGCAAAAAGTCAGACACAACTTGGTGACTGAATAACAACAAGAGACAATGCAGGATAATCTCCCCATCTATAGAGGCTTAGTCAGTCATATCTTTTTGCTCGGCTCTTTACCACATAAAGAAACATTTATAGGTGGTGGAAATCAGGATTGCTATCTTGGGGACCATAATTCAGCCTAATGGAGGAAGCATTTCCAGTAGCAATCATCAAACTTCTTTCATGTCCCAATAGGCTAGTTTCCCTTTCCTTTCACCAAAAAAGAAAAGAAAAGAAAATACCAACTTTAAAATAAGGGAAAAAGCCACTTGTTCTATTTAAGATACTTAAAAACTATTGAGAACATCAGTTTACTGGATCAGTACTGGGATAGGGAGACGGAGAAGCCCTCTTTTGTCCTTGACTTTAAGGTACAACCTCCTTCCTATTACCTTAAATGTGACTGTTGTGTTCATTTAACACATGGAAACAATGACCACATGTTCGACTAAAAAAGAACCTGAATCATAACTAGATCTACCTCAAACTAATAATGCTTATTTTGATGATAACAATCACCACATTAATCATTTTTATGCTTTCTTTTTCACAGAAGGATTTTCAATAGCCATGTCTCTTTCATGATCTTCCTGGAATTTTCTGATGTAACTATGACAGCGTATATTTCCTACACACGGTATGCCAGATCCTATACTAAGTTCTTCATTAAACTGCGCCAAAATATGTGATGTGAGAACTATCAGCGCTCCCATTTTGCAGATGAGAAGAGTGAGGCTTAGAAAGGGTTACACAGGAATATCAGTGGGAAAACTGGAATGGATTCCAGGTCTGTGTGACTCTACAGCCTGAGCCCTTCCATTAGACTATTGCTGGGATATCTTCTTACAACACCTTTATCTCAGCTAAGTTTTACTTTACTTAGATGAAGGTATGTATTTTTAAAGGGAAACAAACAACTTTTGCTCTGAAATACCTAATACAAGACAAGCGCTACTAGGTACTAAATAAAGGTGAACGGACTTTGGGCCTCATTTTGTAGAACAGCTTCATTTACCCAGGCATATAAAAGGCAGGCAATATATGTGACAAAACAGCCCCAAGTCATATCGTCCATAATAAGCCTGGGCCTTTACTCCACCAAACTACTAGCAAGCAAGCAGGATGATTTCATTTCAACCATCTTTTCCCACCATCAGTTCTACTGAAGAAGCTCAGGATCAAAGCTAAGGGAAATAGAAGAAAACATAAAGAAAGGTACCCAGGTGAACCAGTAACACAACACACACTCCATAAATAGCTAAGGTCGACTGGGTTATAGGAAATTTTAAAAAGATCAGAAAGGCTACACCATTCTGAACATGGATAAGGTCATGAGAAAGGACAGATCTGAAAACTCATGCTTATCCCATGACCATAATATGCAGGTGAAAATATTTTGGCTCTGAGAAGCCATTCAAGAACTCATATCTTGGACTTCCCTGGGGGTCCAGTGGTTGGGACTTGGCCTTCCAATGCAAGGGGTGTGGGTCTGATCCCTGCACAGGAAACTAAGATCCCACATGCCTTGGGGAGAAGGGACCAGAACACAGAACACAGGCAATGACATAACAGATTTAATAAGGACTTCAGAAACAGTACACACATACATACACACACAGGAACTCATTCCTTTGGACCATCGATCAGAAGCTCTATAACAACATGGACTCATGAGAAAGACAGGTAAACCCACCTTGACAGACGTCCCCCAGCCAATGATCAGCGTCACGTTGTCCTTCCAGCAGAGGCTACAGGGATACATATCTGGGCGAAGACTTATATCATCCCGGGGCACATTCGTGATTCTCTGCTTTGAGGTGATGTCAAAAATCTTCACGCCCTGGAAAATAAAGTAGCATTAAGCATCCTTGACTCGAGAAAAGGAAAGTGAAAGGAAATTTAATAATGGCTGCTATACACCAGTGATAATGAGCACTGCAAAGTATTGACAGTGTTTATTGGGTGCCACTGGGAATCACAAAAATGTTCCAACTCCACATGAACCCAGTGAAAACCCAGAACAAAAGGAAACCTCCATCCTTTTCAGGCAAAGGAGATTTTATGAGCAGGTGGCACAAGCAACACAAATGGTAAATGTATAGATATCAGCAACTACGCTTCCAAAATGACAGACAAGAAACATTTATGTATGTATTGTTACACCTCAAGTATGGGATTTGGTTTTCAGAAAAGCTTTGAATCTGAAAACCCACTAGGTAAAGAAAACTACACTTGACATTTTAAAGTACTCAAATCAAGAAACATTGAGCAAGCAGCTAAATGAAAATAAACCAAGAGGCCATACATCTGCTGACCATGACTGTGACCCAGAAGAGCAGGAAAAGTCCCAACTAGCACAGCAGCTTCTGGGAGGCTTCTACCATGCAAAATGGAATAGCTGGGGACTTCCAAATGCAAGGGGCTTGGGTTCAATACCTGGTCAGGAAACAGAGCTCATATGACGTTGCAACATGGCAAAATAAAAAAAGGAATAGCACCAATTTGCTAAACTGTACATCAAAATTCCAAAAGTTATAGTTATGCCAGATGTCCTAAAGGTAATTTTTAAACTTTCTATTCGTCCTAACTCATATCAACTGAACTTGAGATAAGTGAAGCATCAAAAATTAGGATCCACTTTTTCAAAGGCAGGTCTATTTTGGGTTGGTGATTATTCTGGGAGTAAAAGAAATCAGCAATATCCTGCCCTTGTTTCATATCGACTGGCACTTGCCCTTGGCTAATAGGCAAATGGTATTTTCAAAACCATGTTCCCATTGCAGCCCTTCCATTATTAAGATGCCTTTTCATTTTCTTGGCTATTTTCCATGCCTCGGGTTTGTTCCTCTAAAAGAGAGTCCAGAATATGTTGGAAATTACTCTCTGATGAAAGCCAAAAGCAATCTAATTTCTTCACCCTTCTGGATATGATATCAATCGCCATGGGCGCCTTTCAGAAACGGTGATGGGAGGAGTGGCATCCCCACCCTTTGTCACAGCCCTCTGGGTTTGGCCATCCTTCTGGCTCTGAACAAGCCTTAGAGAGATGGAGATGCTCTTTTACCATATTATTGGCCCAGGCAATCAGATGGCCCCTCCACTTCACACTCCTTATGTTCCCTTCCCCTTCATGCAGAACTGAAGACTTCCATCTGCTCATCCAAGATCGTTCAAACAGCAGCAACTAGGGGCAAATATCATAAAAACAGAATTTAAAAAACCAAGAGCCATACGGTAAATTCCTTATTATTTTTGCCTGGACATTCAACAAGTAACAAACAAATTTTTAAAAAAATTAATCGGAGGATAATTGCTTTACGATGCTGTGCTATTTTCTGCTGTACAACATCATGACTCAGCCATATGTATACATATATTCCCTCTCTCTTGAATGCCTCTCCCATCTCTCAGCCCTGATCCCACCCCTCTAGCTCATCTCAGAGCACCAGGCTGAGATTCCTGTGTTACACAGCAACTTCCCACTATATACACATAATACTGTCTATATGTTGATACTACTTTCTCAATCAGTCCCACCCTCTCCTCCCGCTGTGTCCACAAATCCAAGTAACAAATAAATTACTCTCCATATTTTAAATACAGACTTGTAGTGGCACATGATTCACATTTTGGAAAGTATTCCCAGTCTATCTGATCCTATCCAGGACACTGTTTAAAATGTTTCAGTATTGAAGTTATTACACAGTCCAGCCACAAGATGGCACCAAAACACCAAAAGTCAGAGAAAAAAAAGAGCATGTATGGTATTTAGCCAAAAAGATTTTTACCACAGAAAGTTCAATTGACCAGATTAATTTATTTAGCAATTTGGGAAATCAAAACTTTAGAACTTTTCTCTGAAAATAAGATTAGCCACAGATTCAGCTGCAATGATTAGAAAAGGTCAAACTCAAGAAAAATAACAATGACTTGAGCAGTTATTATTCATGTCACAAGAGAAATGTGCTTTAGAATTTAACTTCTACAGAAATTTCAGAGTNGAACTTTTCTCTGAAAATAAGATTAGCCACAGATTCAGCTGCAATGATTAGAAAAGGTCAAACTCAAGAAAAATAACAATGACTTGAGCAGTTATTATTCATGTCACAAGAGAAATGTGCTTTAGAATTTAACTTCTACAGAAATTTCAGAGTAGCTACCTATCAAAAAAAATATGTTGAATAAATTTTATGGCCAAAAATAACTGGTCAAACCCTCTACATAGAGATGTAGTTCTTTTAGAAATCACATTATTAAGGAATCAAAATTTTTTTCTTGCTATATCCAATTTAAATCCTGTAAGAAATGACCTTTATACAATATATAACAATACATACAACATATATACTTATACAATGTAGAACTTAAAATATTTAAGTTAGACATAGAATTCTGAAACAGTTATCTTTTAAAAGCATTCCTTAATGGAATTTTAAAAATTCCTATTATAAGTGTCAATTTCAATGTACCTTAGTATAATACCCCACCTCCAAAAAAGGTAACAGAAAGTAAATTCACATTATTAATAGTTTTATATATCTTTCTCAGTAGCTAGCGGGGCACACACACACACACACAAAGGTGAGGGGGAGGTATAATTAAATAAATGGCCATCATCATAAATAAGCTGAGTTTAGTCTCATAAAAATGCCAGAAATGTTTTAAGTTCTCTGTCATCCATGCAAGAGCAAGGCAGCCTTACAACATCCTTAGTGGAGACTGGAGGCAGAACTTCTACTGAAGACATGTGGTCCTGTGTTCCCATCGGATACACACAGAATAGATCTCTTCTACATGCTCAGTGATCTCCTAAGCCATCTCGACTGGCCCAGGTTCTAAGAAATTCTCACCACCACCAAGGCTGCCTGCTTCCAGTTGACCCTTAGGGACGGCCTCCAGCTGTGACTCCGCCTCTCCCTTGGGTCGTGACGCAGAGAACAGAGCTAAGGCGGTCACTGAGTGTGGGCAGGGCTTTGTGATGGGACAGGTCTGAAACGGGATCAGAGGTGAAAGCTTGAGAATGGCTCCTACCACCCTCAGGCTCCACTGAAGGCAGGCAGCTGCTGACAACTGTATTCAACACGAGGAGCTGGCAGGACCACAGGGTCTGTCGTTGGCCCCCAGCCCCATTCAGTGGCCTCAGTCAGGTGACGGGACTGTAAAAAAAAAAAAAAAAGTGGGCGGGGCCAGGGAGAGCTCCACCCGCACTGGAGGGCGGCCCTGCTGGACGGCCAAGGGGAGAGGCGTGGAGATGCGGGGCGAGGCGTCTCCCTCACCAACACCCACCTCGAAATGGCCAGTAGAGTATTAAAAGGGCAACAGCCTGCACCTGGGTCAGGAAAATTAAATAAGCCCTCAATTTCAACTTAGAAGCTCTGTAAACCCTAGCAGGAGGAGGATCCCGGTGAAGGTTGTGAGCTGACTCATTACAAGAAAGAGCCCGCCTGGGTGGAGGATACGGCAGGAGGCACGGTGCAGTGGGGGCCGGGGCTGAGGGGCCACAGGGGAAACGGCAGGCAGGGCCGGGTCCTCGATCCGCACCGAACAGCGCACGTGCGCTGCCGCGCTGGCCGCTGCTCAGAGCAACAGCCTGGAAGGAAGAGCGGGCAGGCTGGTGGTGGGGGGGCCTCCTGAGGGCAACTGTGCCCGTTACCGAGGTGGGCAGCTCCTGCCTTACTAAGCACAGAGAATAAGTTTCGTTTTTGTTTTCTTATTTTTAAAAATACAGCACTTCCCTGCTACACCAATAATCACTAGGTTGGCCAAAAAAGTTCGTTTGGATTTGCCTGTGACATCATACAGGAAACCCGAATGAACTTTTTGGCCCACCCAATGCATTCTTTTGTATTCATTTTCCCAACAGACAATTATGTTCCAATTCAGCAAAATGGCAAACATAAAAGCTCTCCCAACACTGTCCAGAGTAAAAGATTTGGACAAGTTCTCACAAAATCTATGGATAACTTCACAGCCACATCTCATAACTATGAGCTCACAAGAAGAAAACACTGGCAACAAGGAAAAATTCAGAATTTGAAAATAATAAAACTTATCTAGGGAATAAGAAAAAATCTCCTACTTCTACCACCACACGAATGAGCCATAACGTAAAGCAGAAAAGAACTTCAGGAATAATTCTCTTTATTCTCAGGTGACAAGAAAATAGAGCAAGAAATTAATAACAAAGGATAAAAAGAGCAAAACGAGAGGGAAAAAAGGGAAGTAAAAAAATAAAATACTCTCTATCCTTGGGTGAAAGAGGAAATCAAACTGCCGCCAGAGCACTTGAAAAATGAAAATACAAATAGTACAAACCTAAACTTTAGGGGATGTAATCAAAGTTGTAAACAAGGGTAAGTCCATAGCTCTCAAAGTTAATCATGAACAAAACCAGATGTGTGTGTACGAGCTACATGGAAAACAAAAATACTTCACTGAGGTACAGAGGAGGTGAGCGAAACAAATGGAAAGATACAGCGTGTACCTGGATGACAAGACTCAGAATTCTCACTGAAGAGCTTAAGTCTTACCAAGTTAACCTACAGTTTTCATGCAAACCCCAAGAAAATCCCAAAGGAATTATTTCTAGAGCTTCTAAAATGCAATGAACTCATTTGAAAATATGTGATTAACAACAACAAAAATTTTTTTAATTAAGCAATTTGGGGGTGGGGGTGGGGTCATCTGCCCTGCTAGATACTAAAACTTTTTCTTTTTAATTAACACCCCCAACAGTAGAGCAGTGGTCTCAGAACTGACAGGTGAAGGAAAAAGGAAAGAAAAATTGACAAAGATGAACCAAAATGATAAGGTCAGACACTGGGAGGAGGGACATGTCTGTGTATACATGGTGGGTGGGAGGGTCCAACCATCCACCCCTGTTCCCCGAAACCCATGACCAAAGCATGCTGAGTCTCAGGCTGGGGTGGCTCCCAGTTTGCCTGAGTTTGAAAACTTAGGATGAGAAAGAGCCAGGGGCCTGCTCAGACAGACCCGTGCCTGCCTGTACCTGAGCCAGTATCCCCGGATGGAGCCTGGTGACATCCCAGCCCAAGTGCCTGCGTCAAGAGCTGAGAGAAAGCTGTTTCCTCAGGTGTGGGGGAGGGGGCTGTGGATTTCGGCTTCCCTTCGGGGCCCCTCTGGAAGACCTCAGAGGCTGGTGAGCCAGAGGGCCCCCTCCCCNGGACAAGTGATTTTGTATTATTCCTCTTTAATAATTATTCTACATCCCACACGTGAATTATTCTTTATAACATTTAACAGATATGGGGATGAAAGTCAATCCTCTAATTTTAACAGTCAAGATAATTTAGGGGGAAATCTGAAATAAAACAAACTATTAAAAAATTCACTGGAACTGAGTGAAAAGACTATTTGTGGTCCCCTACCTATGAGTGAGAATTCACATACATGGTATCTAATTTTTAAATAAAACACTAACTTATTTTAGAAAACTCTTAATAAAATCTTGTTGCAATTCCCACCCAAGTCAAGGTCACTCCACTTTATCCTTTTTGCTGTGGTCAGTGTGATTTTTTCTGCATTGGGAGGAAGCTGAGGCTGCTGGGGCCCAGCCTCCCTTTGTCTCCTGCTCTGGCTCCAAGGAAAACTTCCAGCAGAGGGCAGGAAGGAAAGGAGAGAATGTTGAATTCAGTCTGAATTTTCAGAGTCCTACTACAATAAACCCTGTGTACCCTGCCCTGATACGAATCAAAGGAGCAAAGAGGCTGGTCCCTTAATGTTATTTTTATAATATGGCCTCAGCAGTACCTATCTGATGTCACTGACTCACTGATGGGTGCTCAAAAACAGCAGAGGGGGTCAGGTGGGCAGCTAATGTCCTAGCTTCTGTAAACCAGTTAAGTTTTAACTCATTTCCATTACGCTTTTAGACACGATTCACATTATTTTTCTCATGTCTTTCAAATGGTGGTAGTTTCATCACTTTACCTTTATGTTTGAAAATTAAGAGATGACCTCTAATCAAATAGCCTTAAATATGTTAGAGAAGATCATTATTTTGGAGAATTCTTTCGTTAAGTCAAATACTGGTTCTGAGTCATTGGACTGTGGGTGCCACATTATATCTAGTTCACTGAGAACAATGTATTTACTTCTCATCTCCCCAAATGTATCGGGGAAAGAAATCAAATCTTATAGATGCTTTGCTAAACACTCGAGGAATAACAAATATTAGATACTGAGTAGGCTTTTCCTGGGTCTAAAAGTCATTCCTTCTTTCCATGTCCAAAAATACAATGTATTTGCTATGGGAAGAGCTGTGTAATTCCCAAATCCTCTAGTCATTTGGCCCATCTTTAGTTGGCAATGTCTCTTCCCTGGAAAATCCCATGGATGGAGGAGCCTGGTGGGCTGCAGTCCATGGGGTCATGAAGAGTCTGTCACAACTGAGCGACTTCACTTTCACTTTTCACTTTCATGCATTGGAGAAGGAAATGGCAACCCACTCCAGTGTTCTTGCCTGAAGAATCTCAAGGACGGCGGAACCTGGTGGGCTGCCATCTATGGGGTCGCACAGAGTCAGACATGACTGAAGCAACTTAGCAGCAGCAGCAGCAGCAGTACCCTATCTCAGACACAGAGGCATCTGCCCTCATTCACACATCTAAAGGAAAGGACCTTGGGACTGATTCATCCAAGGAATACATCCACACACTCTGAGAAAGAGCTCATGTACACTGACACCATGTCCTACTCCTAAAATGTTNCCCTATCTCAGACACAGAGGCATCTGCCCTCATTCACACATCTAAAGGAAAGGACCTTGGGACTGATTCATCCAAGGAATACATCCACACACTCTGAGAAAGAGCTCATGTACACTGACACCATGTCCTACTCCTAAAATGTTGCTCTCTTTCCTTTTGCTCAGTGTCAGAGGATATGACTTGTGCACAACTTGTCATAAATTTGAAAAGTCCTTTGAAGGTGCTGTGCCGTGCTCAGTTGCTTCAGTCATGTCTGACTCTTTGAGACACTATGGACTGTAAGGCGAGACCTTCTCTGGTTTAGGTTACTGCGGCTCCTTGGTTTCAGGGATGTCCACTGGTCTCCCCTTTGGTCTGAGCAGTGATGTCCTGGAATAGGTTTGTCTGCTTGCACAAAGCTCTCTGGAACGTCACAGTACCCACTTCTCCTGCCCTCCCCCCACCTGGCCTGCCCTTCTCTATGTTACCGTCTTGATCCCATGAAGTATTTCTTTCTGTCTTCCCTCTGCACTCCACTCAATTCTTTTAAAAATGCTTGTATTTTATACTAAAGCACAGTTGATTAACAATGCTGCATTAGATTCAGCAAAGTGAGTCAACTATACATATGCATCTATCTATTATTTTTTTCAGATTCTTTTAGGTTATTACAGAATATCGAGCAGCATTCCCTGTGCTATACAGTAGGTCCTGGTTGGTTATCTATTTTATTGGGTATATATTTATCTATCAATAGAGCAGTGTGTGCATGTCAATCCCAAATTCCCAATTCACTCAACCCTTTACTCATGAGTCCTATCTCCTAGTCCATACACAGTATAAAATCTTAAAAGTCAGCTAGAAATTACAAAATTATTGCCATTACTCTCCTTTTAAACTCTCCAAATAAAATGATGCTGTACATGCAGCACTTGATGAATAACATTTTGCAGTTTCAGATAGGAGGGGTTAGGATTTTTCCACCCTAATCTATGGGAATTTCAGGCAGAAATGCATCATCTGGCAGGAAAGCCAAGGAAAGTTCTGTTTCTGCGATTTAAGGCATGATATGCTGCTTTTTTTACACACACTCTATGCTAATTTAACTACCACAAAACTACCTGCTTGTATTTCACTGACATTTAATAAAATCCATTTCTTTCTTCGACCCATAAAACTGCCTAGAGACCTACTGAGCACGAATCTTCTACAAAGCATTTTTGAGGGGAAGCCATTGAGGGAACTACCCTTAAAAGCAGCTGGTTAATTTATTTGGTTCATCTTCCACATCCTGTAATATTGAATTGTCATTATCACAATACTGAGAGCAATTTAAGCTCAATGGGAGATAAGTACAGAGAGAGGAAAAACTGTTTCCAAGAGGTCCATTTTTTTGTTGGAGAAAGTATTTTAGGGCTTTATCTCCCATAAATCCACATTCTGGCAGTCAGCACTCTTGGTACTTATATTTCAATAGGAGCCCTCACATCCTCAGCAATATACTTTATTCTCCTATGTTTTGTGCTGATAAATCTATCTAGTACTTTCTTATACCACATCCCAGAATCTCCCACACACAGGCTGGGATTCCTATGGGGCTGTAATAAAGCTGCCGATTCTGGTAGCCTAACACCCATCATTACCCATCACCCATTCTTCCCTGGTGGAGGAAAAGGAGTATGATTGGACCTTTTTTAATCATCTTGTGCTCTTCCAAGTATATAAATCATTTGAGTCATTTGGGCTCCCTAATACCAGCAACACTGCTTGCTGAGGCTGGGGTCTGAGCCCATGGGTGAAGGTGTTTCCTCCAGAAAGGACAGAGAGCCTTGGAGAAAACAGACTCTACAAGAGATAAATGCTTAATCAGAGAAGATACTGGAGCTCAAGATGACAGAGAAATAAAGAGAGCAAAATGAAACCCAGCAAATTAGAATATGCCAAAAATTTACTGTCCCAGTAAAAACAAAGGGCATAATGATGAGGAGGGCTTGTCAAAGAAGGATTTTTAAATCCAAGATCGGAAGAGATTAGGGATAAAACTGAAGTCAAGAAGGCAAGTGAGAAAAAAATTGGTGAGCATGGAGAAGACTTGGGGTAGTGGCTGGCAGCAGACAGGATTCTTGAATCTTGATGGAGACAGAATGACCAAGAAGCAGCAGCCTGCAGAGCAGAGAACACCTTTTACTGCTTCCTGCTTTGGCTCAGTACCGAAGTTTAAAACACACAGGCTTCCGGGCTATCATTGAGAAAAAAACTCATATTATGTAAGAAGAAAATGGGGATTTCCTAAATATATGACTGCTTTAAATTAGGTGGTTATTTTCTGCACAAGTTCTAGTCCATCCATCTCCTTTCCTGAAAAGTGGGTTAACCTGATTAAAAGCAGTTTGACACAGGCCAGATCTTGCTACCAGAGAAAGTCTTTGTACACAGGTAGATTTCCAGAGCCCATGTGACAGGCCATCTGCTTCCAGGCAATATCTGAATAAACACAACTGAAAAGCAACACAGGTTTTTGACAAATTCTTGAAGTTAATTAATCCTGTGTAAATTATGTACCAGAAATATGCTTTGAAATTAAAAAAAAAACATCATAGCAACATAAAGTAACAGTCAATTTAGTAGCCAAGAAATCCAAGCTATGAATTCAGTGTTAACCAAAGAAGTTAAACACAAGAGGTGCCACTTAGAAGCATTTCCTTCATATTAAAACCAGATAAAAACCTAGCAATGACAGAGATATAGATCTATGTCTACCCACCCACCTATATGGGTTTAGCAATCAATTGTACCCAGCATGTGAGGAAGATTCCTATTCAAACTAGCAACATGCAATTTCTGCACAGGCAACTCACAATTGCAAATGAGATTCCAGAAATGAATGAGGCATTTTAAAAAGTAATTCTTCTACTAAAAAAAATAAAAAGCCTTCCATGTGGATCTTGAAGACTTAACAGAGCTGGTTGCTCAAGTCAAAAATCTTGAGTCTGTTTTTCAGTTTTCAGCTGTCTGAGGATCTATCCTCTGGGACTGGGTTCAAGGTTGGACCCCTTGTCCAGTAGAATAAACATCCACTGGGTGATGCAACTTGAATGAATATTCTGTGTGATGAACAAATATCTCTAATTTTAACTACACATAATCTCAATCACAGATGACTTAGGAGATCTTTGCACAGTGAGGTTAGGAAAAATAAATACAAAACTGCTAAGTGTTGAATAACAGGAAGAGTCACCAGAACACACAGGTTTATGGATGTCAACAAGCACTTCACTCAATTCAAATTGAAGCAAAAAGAAACCAACAAGGACCTACCATATAGCACAGCAAAGTATACTCAATATTTTGTAATAATCTATAATGGAAAAGAGTTTGAAATGGAATATATATATATATATATATATATACACACATATATAAACACATAGATATTTAATGGAATCACTGTGCTGTACATCTGAAACTAACATGATACTGTAAATCAACTGTGCAAGCTATATGTGCTCAGCTGCTCAGTCATATCTGACTCTTTGCGACCCCATGGACTGTAGCCTCTCAGGCTCCTCTGTCCATGAGATTCTCCAGGCAAGAATACTGGAGTGGGTTGTCATGTCCTCCTCCAGGGGATCTTCCTGACCCAGGGATCAACCTGAGCTCCTGTGGCTCCTCCTGGAGAAGGAAATGGCAACCCACTCCAATATTCTTGCCTGGAAATCCCATGCACAGAGAAGCCTGGTGGGCTACAGTCTGTGGGGTGGCAAAAAAGCTGACACAACTTCGCAACTAAACAACAACAATAACAAATCAACTATATACTTCAATGGAAAAAAAAAATGAAGCAAAAGGGGAAAAAGTAAAGCTCAGGACACTGCCTAAAGAAAAAACCAAATCAAATGAACCTGCCTTTAACGGGGCACGGTGGCTTGTTTTTAAGAGCCTTCAAGGAAGTAGCAGGACAGACGGTTTAGGGGCAGATAATCTGTGGAGTAGAATATACTCATCTTCTTTGTACACAGTTCAGCATCTACTCCAAAGTCTCATTATGACTCCTATATAATGCCTCCCTAGAACAAGAATAATTATTCCAGGTTTAGCTAAAACTGGACAAAAGGCTGCAGGCTATTCAGTAAGCAGCAATGATTTGTGCTCAAACTGGCAATAAATATCAAATGGACAGTCGTCATTGTCCTGGCTTCTATGGTAACATTAAAAGCTGCCCTGAGCAAAGAATACAACCAGAGAAATCACAAAGGAAGGGATACAAGTGACTAGTAAATAAACATGCTCAAAATCACTAATGATTCAAGGAAGTTACAAAATAGAACAATGGAGTCTCTTTCTATGTATATGAAATTGGCCAAGTTGATATGGTAAAATGGTTCCTCTAAAACACACAGCTGGTATAAATCAGTATGTTTTGTAGAATGTACCTTTACTTGGCAATATGAATCAAGAGCCTAAAAAATACTCGGAATCTTTGACCCAGTAATTCTAATCCTAAGAATCAGAGCTAGGAAAACATTCAGAAGCACAAACAAAAGTTCATACCCAAAGATTTCTAACTTCAATACAGCATGATTTATGATAACCCCAAACGGGATACAACCTAATGGTCCAATAATATGAGACCGATTAAGAAAATTAAATTGACCTGCAGGATGGAAAATTACATAATCATTAAAGAACATCTGAGCTAAGATTAGACTTCAATAATGTAGGGAATTTCATATGATTTAGAATGCTAAGTTGAAAAGAGAGCCAAAATAGTTGAGATTACTTTATACATTCTTTTATTATTGCTTTTTATTATTATAAAAGGCATGTTTTCTAAAGGCAGAAAATAAATGCCAAGGCAGGCCAGGAAAAAAACACTAATAATCTTGTTCAGATATTGTTAATAACATGTTAATAATATTAATAGTTAATAATTTGGTATACAGCTTTCCATGAAATTGCTATATATTTATATTTCTACCAGAAAGAGGAATCAAACGGTATGTATTATTTTCATAAAGTATCTCAATAAGCCATTTAGCAAATGTTGGGCTTTTCTTTGTCACAATGAAGACAGAGAAAAAAGCTGGCATGTAGGAGCTAGTCTGCCATTCAGAGCAGGGCCTTGGTGTTCTCCGGGTAAATATAAACAATTTCACAGAACACCAACATAAGACAAGGCCCTGTGACCATAAGATGAGGAGAAAAACAGGACCACTCCATAATCACATCTGAACATGGACAAAATATCAACATTTTCCAAGCCACAAAAATGATCAAACACCTCCCTATCCTGGCTAAAAGGAAAGACTGCTTCTCTACCAATGTCTTTAGCCTTGATTTTATTTTTCCTCCTTCTGGATATGATGTATTAAGATATCCAGGGGTGGAAAATCTCTTCCTTCCAGACAGCACCTGACCCAGTGCAAAGTCCTACTTCTTTAAAGCCTCCCCACACCACCTCTCATCAACAGCCCAAATCCTGTAACACCTTCCTTCTAACACACCCTCTTCCTCACACCCTGCTAGTGGAGATCTAGGGTTGCAGGGCACTGACACAGCTATTCTATACCACATACACTACCATTAGACTTTGAGTGGGTTCAAATCTACACTGTTACAAACATCAAAGAGGAATATTGGCTGAAAATGAATTAGAAAACTAAAAGGAAGGAAACTAACTTATAATGTGGGGGGGAATCCCCAAATGCTTAATGACAAAGGCCTGAAAAATTACTCCAACAGTAATTTTGCACAGGCAATAACTACTCCAAATACTAAAGAACAACCACAGCATTCTCAACATGCTAACAAAGATATTTTCAGCAAGGAGCAAAGGATGGTTTGCTTACTCTAAGAAGACAGATGGTAAGCTTAACATCAGAATCCAGGGAAGGGCTGCGAACAATACAGAAATATTACACACGGAAAAGTTAGCTGAACTCATTAAAGAAGAAAAGGTTTCTGTTCTCACCAGGTTTTTGATGGCTATGAAACGAGGACGACTAAAGAAAATGTGGTTGCCATGGATCCATCTCCCGGATGTTGGGAGCTCTACATACTGACATCAAAAAAGCAACTAATGTTTGAGATGGATGAACTTAATTTTGAAAGCAAGGAAAAACATCTGTCACTGATATTGAAAGTGATTTCTATTTTTAAGCCCTGGCTTTAAAATTTTAGCTTCAACCAGTTCAGTACATAGAGAAAAACCAACCAAAGTGTACTTTTACAACATAGCTATTTACAACTTGGGTTTTACATACCTAAGAAATATTTGTAAAGGTTAAACTGTGTTTAACTTCCTATTAGCTGGTAGTTTTTAACCAATTTTGGTATGCTTACAGCATGAGATGAATTCTAGGAATGGAACCACAATTTATAACACCATGCCTAGAAGAGAGGAAGGTGTTTATTTACAATAGTTCTATGTGCAACCACTTGGACATAAATTTGGTGGTTGCCTGAAAAGTGATATGTGAGAAAAGTCTGCATGTAGAAAACTGCCTAAGATCAAGCATCTAAATGCCTGCAGAAGTATCATTCTCTAGATCCACTGGTCAGCAGCCTGGGTGGTATAACTGACATCAAAGACTTTTTCAGGATAAACAAGGTCTTACTGTACAGTACAGGAAAGTATACTCAATATCCTGTTGATAAACCATAATGAAAAAGAATACATATAAAAGAATCACTTTGTTGTAGAGCAGAAATTAACACTACATTGCAAATCAAATTCAATACTTCAGTAAACTTTTTTAAAATTAAAAAAGATCTTTTATGACCCCAAGAACCCCAGCTTCCATCTGACCAGGAGACAAGCAAATATATAAGGAAGGACTCTTCCCTTGTGACTCAGATAGTAAAGAATCTGCCTGCAATGTGGGAGACCTGGGTTCAGTCCCTGGGTCAGGAAGATCCCCTGGAGAAGGGATAGGCTACTCACTTCAGTGTTCTTGGGCTTCCCTTGTGGCTCAGATGGTAAAGAATCCATCTGCAACGCAGGAGACCTGNAAGAATCTGCCTGCAATGTGGGAGACCTGGGTTCAGTCCCTGGGTCAGGAAGATCCCCTGGAGAAGGGATAGGCTACTCACTTCAGTGTTCTTGGGCTTCCCTTGTGGCTCAGATGGTAAAGAATCCATCTGCAACGCAGGAGACCTGGGCTCAATCCCTGGCTCGGGAAGATCCCTTAGAGAAGGGCATGGCAACCCACTCTAGTATTCTTGCCTGGAGAATTCCATGGACAGAGGAGCCTGGTGGGCTATGGTCCAAGGGGTTGTGAAGAGTCAGACATGACTGAGCGACTAACACCTAACACTATATTCACATTTAATGGTCATAGGAGTTTACTGGGCTATGGGAAATGTTAAAAAGATTCGCATTACTACAAAAAACTGCTCCATTGTATCTTCTTCCAAAAAGAATCCAACACACAATTTGTTGTTTGCTGATCATTTTGGACACTGAGAAGCTAGCTGATCTTCTACCTCTGTCCTTCAGGTAAAATCTGCCAGGAACCTTCAGCCCTGAATAGTGAAGCGCTTTTTCTCATTTCATGCATGCAGGTTCTTGCCTTGTTTGCTTATTGACACTTTCCAGCTTACAAAGCAAGCTGTCCCTGCGGCCAGGGCCCCTCATTCTAGTTTACTGCAATGCCAAACAGCTGACTACCTGGTTTCTATAAATGAACTCCGCTGCAAACAGCAGTGCGACAATATAATAATTTGTCAAAGGAGGAGAATCAGTTATTATGAAGTGTATTTCAGAGTTCAAAGGTAAAGGTCATAGGGAGCTCAAGCTGACAGAGAAAGTTGAACAATTAAAAAAACAGCAAACAAACCAGACAAGATTTGCCTGGCAGACCTATTTCTAGAAGACATACCTAATTTCTATGCTCATGCATTAGAATTCTTGCTACACAAGGAGGTTTACATTTTAAAAAAATCCATCGATTCCCATGTTTGAAAGTTCTCTCCAATGGCACTCTTACAAGATGTGCTTTTTCTTTTCTTTTTTCAACATGGAAACAAAACAGAATTTAGAATAAGCTTTTTATGCTCATGTGTCAAGCACTGGAGTCCATAAATCCAGCTATGGCATTCAACTACTAAGAAGTTACCTTGAAAATCTAACATAAAAGTTTATGCCAGACAGAACTACTGCCTCCTCTTTCCAGTCCCAGGTGGATAAGGAGCTATCTCCAAAGACCTAAGAAGCTAGAACCTTAAAAAGGAAATATCAACAACTGTGTCAAACTGCAGTTTCAGGTTTTTTGTTTTTTTTTCCCCTTAATGACTAGTTTGTGGAACTATTCTGAAATGTATGTTCTGATTACTTTTTTAAAAATTTTACCCCTTGCCCAGTAACTTAAGTTTTCCCATCAAATCAACTAAAATCTTCAATTAAAAACCTCCATCAAATTTTCTTATGAAATGACATCAAGATTCTCTCTCTGTAGGACATCTATCTTTTCTATTTTGCTTCTGTGGTCGTTGTGTAGCTTTCATCATGTTTACAGAAGTTGACATGTAATTCTTAGATGCCTTTAGCTGTGAGTCTAGAGAAGATCAGTATTCTTAAGGGTTAAGAATGCCTGTACTCCACATTACACCTTCATTTGGCTAGTCACCGTTTCACTTTTTTTTAAAGATCAAATTAACCTCTCAGTTACATTATACTTGTCTTTGCGCTTTTTCCGTCATGATCTGCCATCTACTCTGAACAGGGAGGTCTAGTGCGAGGTTATCACCATTTGCTAAATGCTGGACTCTTCAAACTTGTTCTGCTTAGTTTATGGCACTGGTTGCAAACTGTGGTTGAAATGATCAGACTTGTGATTGGGCTAATGAAGACTTTGATTTTTTTCTCATTTACAAAGGTATAAAATGCCGTAACTCGGTTATAACAAAAAAATAGACTCCCCCTAAAAATTTGCTAACACCTTAAAAAGAAAATTTTTTCACAATATTATCTCTTAATGTCACCTTCCAAAAGCCTTTCTCTTAGTCTTTAAAATCAAAGATGCATTCCTTAATGAAATTAGAAATATTTCCTGAAATAATCGCAACTAAATATATCTATTTTAAAACAGACAAAACACATTAGTTGCAAAACCATGTAGTGCAGGTGATCTTCAAAAGTGCACACCGTACACATACAGAAGGAAGAAATCTTTTCAGAGTTTTCTGCAAAGCACACCAAGCTTCTGTACGTTTCTGCAATCGCTAGTTATTTAACTCTGTACAAAGAAGTCACTATAATTTACTAAATAAACACTAGTTTTTACTATTCACTAAGTACATATTTACACAATAAAATTTAATGAATTCAGAGAATTAGTCAAGAGCTTGTATGTTACAAGTTCCTGAATAGAGGGCACGTGTGTGCAAAGTTCCTTCAGTCATGTCCGACTCTTTGGGACCTGATGAACTGTAGCCCTCCAGGCTCCTCTGTCCATGCGATTCTCCAGGCAAGAATACTAGAATGGGTTGCCATTCCCTTCTCCAGGAGATCTGCTCAACCCAGAGATTGAACCTGGTTCTCTTACATGTCCTGCATTGGCAGGGAGGTTTTTTACCACTAGCACCACTTGGGAAGCTTGAACAGAGGGCCTATTTACATACTAATGTTTCTTAAACCTCTAACATAAATAAGAAAAATTGTAATGCCCTTTAATTCTATTTTCATTATTTTTTATTGAAGTAGATGTACAGCAAAGTGATTCAGTTATACATATATATTTATCTATTCTTTTTCATATTCTTTTCCCTTACAGGTTATTATAAAATGTTGAGTAGAATTCCCTGTGCTATATCGTAGGGCTGAGTGAACTCCGGGAGGTGATGGACAGGGAGGCCCGGCGGGTTGTGATTCATGGGGTGGCAAAGCATCAGACATGACTAAGCGATTGAACTGAACTGATTTTAAGCCAGAAATTCTAACTCAACAATATCAAGTTTTTCACCAGATAACTTGAACTGTTTTTATTTTATATGTACATAATTAAGCATCTTTTGTGCTTGGGAAGAAATGTCTATACATGCATTTTTGGAGACATGAACAGGAAAATAGGAGAAAAGAAAATGCTCCCTCTTAGAACACTGAACACAGAAAAATCTGTCAAGCAAAGAATGATAACCAAAGAGATGAACCAAACATTTGATGTTCTTGCCTGTTCAGCATTCAGTGAATTCTACTTATTTTAGTACTTATCACAAAGTAATCTTGGTATCAATTCCAACTTTTTCCCATGTGACCTTGCCTGCACTTGGATCCTGGACTAATTTGTTATCCATACAGTTGCTCAACAAGTTTTGGCCCAAAGAGTTACAACTACTCTAGAAGTTTCGGCCCAAAGAGTTACATTCACTTGGTCCTTTCTACAGATGTCTGTAAGCTATGTCAAATGCTACATAGAAGGATGAACACGTTATTGACACAGTTAATTTAGGCATCTTGCAAGCTGACAAGACATTCATGTAGCAAAAACTACTCTGGCAAATTAGATCAGATGATAGGTACCCTTCATGGTATAAATGCAATTATTAAACCATACCAACAAGGCGACTGTTAAGAACACAAATCTATACAGAAACTCCCACCATCAAAGTCTGAGTCTATATGACATCATTCATATTAACTCTAATATGTTCTTTCATACCAATACCTTGAAAAAATATGGGACAACTCTAAAGTCTCTAACTTTTGGAATTAGAAAGCTAGAACTCAAAACTGCATCCCCACTTGGAAAAGACATAAACCAAAATGATTTATCAATATTTTAAGTTATCAACATTTTATGAGGGATTTTTATTAAGAAGGCAGCAGACAGTTTAGAAGCAGAATCTCCAACCCCAGTCAAGCCTTCAGATGAGTGCAACCCTGGCCAAAATCTGAACTGAAATCTCATGACAGGCCCTAAAACAGACTGTACAGGAAAGCCATTCTTAGATTTCTGACCTGTGAGATAATGAAAGTATGTTGGTTTAGGCCACTTAAAAAACAAACAAAAAACCTAGTGACTTGGCATTTTTCATCCCTAATGAGTTTTAAATAAAAACGCATGGGTTTAAATTATAGCTATGTGAATTCATGCTCTGTATCACATAAAATGTTCTAACTAGAAAAGTGTTTACTAAAGAAATATCAACACTTTATCAAGAAGAATTTTGAAGCTACTCTTTCCTGAAATCAACAAAGACAAGTAAGGTAGCTACTTTTTCCTAGCAGTAAGTCAGCTGCAGATGTAAAATAGAAAATGTTAGCTTCAATCTGTAATTCCTACTGATTAATTCCATACATGACTCCCAGGTGGCACAGTGGTAAAGAACCCACTTGCCAATTCAGGAGACACAAGAGACATGGACTGGATCCCAGGGTTGAGAAGATTCCCCAGAGCTGGAAATCACAACCTGCTCCAGTATTCTTGCCTGGAAAATTCAATGGACAGAGGAGCCTGGTGGACTACAGTGCATAGGGTCACAAAGTGTCAGACATGACTGAGCAAACTGAGCACAATCCCACAGACATTTCTGTGTGAGGTTAGTGCTGCTAGACCCTAAGGATAACAATAAGTCCTGGGTAGGGGATGAAAGGAGCTTGTTCTCAGACAGAAATAAGAGCTGGTGCAATCTTGGCTTTGTGCCTTGAGATGCAGTTGGAATCTAAAGGACCTGCTACTTAAACATTACGTGGAGCTAAAACCAGTGCTTGAAAAATGCCAACAACTAGTATGCAGTCCTATCATTCTATGAAGCAACAGTCCAAGTGAAAAAAGCCTCGAAGTATCTATTCTGTAGCTATACCTTGCTATAGAAATAAACACATACAGCCTGCTCTCCACTGAGCCCTAAAATGGATAGGAAACAACATTCAGAGTTCGAGGACAGTAGGGACATTTTATTACTAAAAAAAAAATCACTGGTGAATAAAAATAGAAAAAAATTTAACATTCTATAAGCAGAAAGATTCTTTCATTTTAGAATCTGCTATATTCACAAACATGTCAATGTATAAAACAATTCTTTTACTTTCTCATGTTTTAAATAGCACAAAGATAATAAAATATGCTAGGAACAAGTCACTAAAAAAGAGCCATGGCAAGCTCAGCTCAGTGCTCTGTGTTGACTTACAGGGATGGGATGCGGGTAGGGGAGAGGGAGGCTTGAGAAGGAGGGGATATATGTAAACACAAAGTCCAAGCAGTTGCAAAAGAGTCGGACACGCCTTAGGACTAAACAACAAAATAGCTGATTCACTTCCTTGTACAGCAGAAACTAACACATTATAATCCAGTAAAAATAAATTATAATATAAAATTTTTAAAAGAGCCATGATTGTTCTAAAACTTTCTGAAGACTTGCAAGAGATTATCAACAAGTGGAAAAAAATCACTAGCTTACTTGCTCTTACTTTTTAAATGCTACCTCTTTTGTGGAAGGGGTTGCTATACTTCAACAGGCTAGCAACCAGTTTGAGTAACATCTGTTTTTGCCCGCACCTATTCCAAAGGGATGTCACTGACAAGCACTGAGGCTACGCCTCCCCCAAGAGGTAATGGTCTTGCTATTTCACTACACTGTGCTTTCTCAAATTTTCTCCAAATGAAGAGTCAGACATTAAAAATATTAAAGATAAACAGCAAACAGAATCCCTCAAAGACTGCCTGTGACATCAACACGCAGCATTTACCTTCTTCCCTCCCGTCACAAACTGCTTGCAGCTGGATCTCAAGAAATGCGGGTGCACAGCAATGATCTGTAAGGAAGAGGGAGCCAACACGTCACTGGTTAGGAGTCACGGCTGCAGAGCAGAATGAAAGCCTCTTGTGCATGACAGGCAAAATGATTGAAAAATCAACCTGGTATCTAGGTAGGAAGTAATCTACTCAGGGAATATTCTGCACCAAGGGAGGGCAAGTTTTGCTCTGGTGTGAGAGGGTCTCTTCTATGAAGTCAGGTCAAAGCTAAAAGATAAGAGCGAACAGCTGTAGTTTCTGGCTGAGTGGGACCCTCTGAGTGGGCTCTCCTCTTTAGACGCAGCCAATGAAGGTAATCAAGGCAGCGAGATGTCACAAACGTTTGTAACTGAAGACATTTCATAGAAGAAATCTAGATTATTTCCTTGTAAGGATGCCTCCCAAGTGGAACGAGGGCTACAGTGCAGCCTCACAGTCTGGAGTGGGACTCCATCAGTGGGAAAGACAACGGCGCTGCCAAACTGAGCTGAGTTCCCTTTTACATCCACCGTCAGTTCCTCAGCCCCTGCTCTCCACAATCTCCTACAACCCCTCACAAAGGTTTCTCCCAAGGCTGCCCCCATCCCTTGTCATCATTTATTTCATTTGTCAGTGGCTTTCTCAGAGTCTGATAACTGCGCTCAGCATAAGCTCATCTTCGGGGCTCCCTTACATGGCTGCCAGCCTGCAAAGACCCTGCCTCCTCACTTTCTTATCCCCAAACCCACGTAATCCATCAACTAACACACTGTGTTGTTTTTCCAGCTCACCACACAGAATTATTTCTACACATTAAAAAAACTGACACAACTATACTTTCACAAACCTTCAACTAAAGACATTTTCTATTCTTATTCAGTTCAGTTCAGTTCAGTCGCTCAGTTGTGTCCGACTCTTTGCGATCCCATTGCAGCACGCCAGGCCTCGCTGTTCATCACCATCTTCCGGAGTTCACTCAGACTTGCGTCCATCGAGTCGGTGATGCCATCCAGCCATCTCATCCTCGGTCATCCCCTTCTCCTCCTGCCCCCAATCCCTCCCAGCATCAGTCTTTTCCAATGAGTCAACTTTTCCAATGAGGTGGCCAAAGTACTGGAGTTTCAGTTTTAGCATCATTCCTTCCAAAGAAATCCCAGGGTTGATCCCCTTCTGAATGGACTGGTTGGATCTCCTTGCAGTCCAAGGGACTCTCAAGAGTCTTCTCCAACACCACAGTTCAAAAGCATCAATTCTTTGGCGCTCAGCCTTCTTC
Organism: Neotragus pygmaeus; assembly: GCA_006410875.1. NCBI lineage: Eukaryota > Metazoa > Chordata > Mammalia > Artiodactyla > Bovidae > Neotragus > Neotragus pygmaeus. Next base: position 789,724 of record SJYV01035768.1, read on the forward strand.
ACAGTCCAACTCTCACATCCATACATGACCACAGGAAAAACCATAGCCTTGACTAGACGGACCTTAGTCAGCAAAGTAATGTCTCTGCTTTTGAATATGCTATCTAGGTTGGTCATAACTTTTCTTCCAAGGAGTAAGCGTCTTTTAATTTCATGGCTGCAATCACCATCTGCAGTGATTAATAAATATCTCTGTCTGCCAACGGGATAGATTCCATTTCCTACCCTGTCATTTTGAGGGCATTTATTAGTATGTGACTCCTCATTTCTCTAACCATTCCTCACTTTCAGGTTGGCCCTTCTTTCCTTCCACGCTTGTCTAACCCATCCTGAATACCAATGGAATCATTTACATATTCTGTCATTACACATTCTTAAAATCTTTCTTGAGGGTCCTCTTAGCTTTCTTGTGATGCATAGTCCTAGATCACAACTGCGAGTGCAGTCATGTCTGTGCCCTCAACCACGTAAGCTTACCCTTCATTCTTCCCCACCAAGAAGAAACCAAGGCCATCACGTCACTGCCCCTGACTGCAGAGCCTTCACTGCCCAACTCAGTGACACTTGGCTTGTCTCACCAGCAGAGGCTGCAGGACTCACATCCAAGGCTTCCCTCCCTCATCCCTACATGATGGATCCCATCCCTTAGAGCCGCCCCACTAAGTATTCCCTTTTGCTTGTTTTGGATCTTTCCCCCTGTGATTTTTTTTTTTAATACCAACAACCAAAACATGACTGGCAGAATCCTTCTGGACTTTGGTTCTTTCTTCATCTACCAAATGAACTCCCTTCTACATCACAAAGTTTCTTGAAAAAAGAGTCTACCTTGCTTGTTTCTACTTCTTTATCTCCAATTTACTCCTTCATATATAGTGAGCCTCCTCCTCCTAGACCCTCCTCATTAAGGTCGCCAGGAGCTCATAATTATCAAATGAAGTGACCTGCTTCTGTCCCTACCTCCTGGTAGCTCCACACTGCCTTTTCTGTGCTGCTGGCTCCTTCCTTCTGGAAACCCTCTCTCTTTTGGCTTCTCCTCCAATCCTCCTAATTCTTCTAAGGTCCCTCCTTGGTACTTTTTCTTCCCACTGCCTGAATCTTTAAATTAGCATTACAGGGGACTTCCCTGGAGGTCCAGTGGTTAAGTCTCCATGCTTCCAACGCAGGAGGCATGGGTTTGACCCCTGGTTGAGGAACTAAGATCCCCTGTGCTGTGGGGCCAAAGAAATAAATAAATAAGATAAACCACCACAGTGATACTAAAATAAATAATAAAAAAATTTAAAAACAAAATAAGTTACTGCTCCAGAATTTGACCCTCAGTCTTTTTCTTCTTAATCTTTAACTGGATGATAACTTTCAAAATGGTTTCGTCTTATTCAGCTGTAAGTACAGCTGGCTACCTACCCAGTTTGTGATTTTTAGGGCCAATCTCCATTCTGAGCTCTACATTCCTATTTCCCAAACCTCCATAACGTTTCCACTGGATGGTGTATCTCTACCGTTATCTAGACTCCAGACCAAACTAGCAACATTCTGCCTCAAACCGTCTCTTATTTCAACTGACAGCCTTCCCACACACCATTACCAAATCAAGAACCTGGATTTACCCTCAGCTCTTCCATCTTTTATTACTTGCGGTCATCACCAAAGCGTATTAAACCTACCTCCTCGAGGCTTTTCCAATTCATTACTGCTACTCCATCTTGAATACTCACTATCTTTCTTTTCACTGAGGTCCTGTAACACCATGTCTAGGCTATGGCTTATCCTTCTAAACCGTCTCCTGCCCCCAGTCACTCTCTTGCTTGCATACCCCTGCATTCTGGCAGGGCTGGCTTTCTAAAACCTCTATCAGATCCCATCTCTCTTTTACCTGTTGATCAATACATGTCTGAATAAACACGTGAGAAAACTAAACAACCTCTTCCTTGACAACTCTAATAGCCACTGTAACTACAGTAACTGTTACCTAAAACTGGTCTTCTCCCTCATGTCTGTCAGCCTTCTCATCTATACTGAATATAGTTGCTGTATTACTTTGCTTTCGGCTTAGCTCAGTTTTATGCCACTTCTTTGCTCTTCAGCATTCCATAATTTCTCCTTATCTACCAGACAAACTCCTTAGCCTAAATATAAAGCCACCTCAATCTGCCCATGTAGCTCTCCTGCCAAGTCAGTATTTTATGCACCATCTATACTCGACTATTTGCCACTTCCTGAACACAATTTGAACTTTCTAGCCTCTTCATTTATATTATACGTTCTTCTGCAAGGGAAGTCAGCTTTCTCCCTCTGTCCAGTCCATTTATTAAAGCCTAGTCAAACATCAATCCATCTATGGGAGCCATCACTAACAAGAACAGCTAGAAGTAACCCCTCTCAGTTTTATACTCAACACTGTTTTTACCTCCTTCTGAGTCTTTAATCACAGATTGTGTGATTTGAGTCTTTAATCACACAGTGTGTGTTTATCATCTCACCCACTACAACAAAAGTTGGAGGATACACTGAGGTCACAGTCACATAATGTACATTCTGTGCACCTCCAAGGCATCAAATAGTATCCAGTACATTGACTGATGGATGCTTACTGACAAAATTAATGCAAGATTGGTAGTGTTCAAAGTATTAGTTTGCTTACTACCTTTGTTGAGAAAAATCCTCTGAAAAATTAAAAACTTACTGAATACTTACTTTAATGGGACAGTCGAAAGTCTCATGAAATTCTTCTCCAGAATACAGTCCAAACACCTGCACCTAAAAAGTAAGTGGATCCTATCAGTTCACCATGACAGTAACAAAGAAAGCAGCTGAGTCAGTGACAACACATACAATCAACAAAAAAGGTCAAGTACTTAGTAATCTAAGGTCTTTGTAATCTCTATTAAATAGCCAATGAAAACAATTCCATCAGGGTGAGGCTATACCACTGCAATTAAGTTTTTTTACCAGCATCTCATGGACAGAGCTCCCTTTGCCCCATCACAGATTTATTAAATAGATGTCAACTTTAAAAAATGAAATAGAGATGAATAGGTTATTAATACTTTTTAATGAATTTTCCATAGGCTACTTCTAAAGGAATTATTTGTTCCTTTCCTTGAAGGAAAAAGGAGCTTCTTCTCTGAGTCATGGATATATAAATCAACTGAGCAGATCAAAATCAAAAATTAGAACTGCACTTCTTTTACCATCTTATCTTGAATCTGTTGAGAGTGTATACATGTAAGATTTAATTTTCTACTTTTCAGTGTCTCCCTTACAGTTGTTTCATCTTAATCTTTCCTCTGAGCAGTTGACTTTAATATTCAATTGTATAATGTACATAAAGGGTCTTCCCTGGTGGCTCAGATGGTAAAGATCCTGCCTGTGATCCAGGAGATCCAGGTTCTATCCCTTGGACATGAAGATCCCCTAGAGAAGGAAATAGCAACCCACTCCAGTATCCTTGCCTGAGAAATTCCATGTATAGAGGAGTCTGGCGGGCAACAGTCCATGGGGTTGCAAAGAGTCAGACACAACTGAGCAACTAACACGTTAATATAAAGGGTACAGATCATAGATTCAGAGCTTGACAAATGTTTATGATATGAACATACCCCTGCAGCCATCACCCATGTCAAGAAGCAAAACCCAAGAAGCTCCCCTGTGTTCCTTCCCATTCATTTATACCCTCACAAACTAACTGCTCCTCCAAAATCTACCACATTTGGTAGGCTATGCTGATGTCAGAATTTTATATAAATAGAATCATAGACTATTTCACTGGCTTTTTTCACTGGATATTTTCCTTCTGATATTTATCCATACTGCTATGTACATATGGCAGGAGCTGGTTCTTTGTTACTGCTGTATAATATTTCAATGTATGAGTACATTCCCATTTGTGTATCCATATTCCATTGATTACTTCGGTTATTTCCAAATACAGGCTATTATGAATAATGCCAAAGAATGCTCAAACTACTTCACAACTGCACTCATCTCACACACTAGTAAAGTAATGCTCAAATTCTCCAAGCCAGGCTTAAACAATATGTGAACCATGAACTTCCAGAAGTTCAAGCTGAATTTAGAAAAGGCAGAGGAATCAGAGATCAAATTGCCACTGAAAAATCAAGACAGTTCCAGAAAAACATCTATTTCTGCTTGATTGATTATGATAAAGCCTTTGACAGTGTGGATCACAATCAACTGTGGAAAATTCTGGAAGAGATGGGAATACCAGACCACCTGACCTGTCTCTTGAGATATCTGTATGCAGGTCAGGAAGCAACAGTTACAACTGGACACGGAACAACAGACTGGTTCCAAATAGGAAAAGGATTCCATCAAGGTGTATACTGTCACCCTGCTTAATTAACTTCTATGCAGAGTACATCACGAGAAACGCAGGGCTGGAGGAAGCACAAGCTGGAATCAAGATTGCCAGGACAAATACCAATAACCTCAGATATACAGATGGCACCACCCTTATGGCAGAAAGTGAAGAAGAACTAAAGAGTCTCTTGATGAAAGTGAAAAAGAGTGAAAAAGTTGGCGTAAAGCTCAACATTCACAAAACTAAGATCAAAGCATCTGGTCCCATCACTTCATGGCAAATAGATGGGGAAACAGTGGCAGACTTTATTTTGGGGGCTCCAAAAATCACTGCAGATGGTGACTGCAGCCATGAAATTAAAAGACACTTACTCCTTGGAAGGAAAGTTATGACCAACCTAGACAGCACATTAAAAAGCAGAGACATTACTTTGCCAACAAAGATCCATCTAGTCAAGGCTATGGTTTTTCCAGTAGTCATGTTATGGATGTGAGAGTTGGACTATTAAAAAAGTTCAGTGCCAAAGAATTGATGCTTTTGAACTGTGGTGTTGGAGAAGACTCTTGAGAGTCCCTTGGACTGCAAGGAGATCCAACCAGTCCATCCTAAAGGAAAGCAGTCCTGAATATTCACTGGAAGGACTGATGCTAAAGCTGAAACTCCAATACTTTGGCCACCTGATGCGAAGAACTGACTCATCTGAAAAGACTCTGGTGCTAGGAAAGATTGAAGGTAGGAGGAGAAGGGGACGACAGAGGATGAGATGGTTGGATGGCATCACCGACTCAATGGATATGAGTTTGAGTAAACTCCAGGAGTTGGTGATAGACACGGAGGCTGGAGTGCTGCAGTCCATGGGGTCGCAAAAAGTCGGACACGACTGAGCGACTGAACTGAACTGAATGAATAATGCTATAATGAACACTCTTTCCAAATCTTTTGGTCCACTTACATATCCATTTATGAAGAATGGGATTGTTGAGCTGCAGGTTATATCTGTTGACATCTAACAGACAGCTGAACAATTTCACAAAGTTGTTCTGATCAATTTACACTCTCACCAGCAAAGCATAAGAATTCCAGGAGCTCTCAAACACTTGGAACCAGCTATTAGGGGCACTCAGAACTGTTTCCCAACACCTGGGGTGTGTTCACTCTTCTTCTAGTCTCTAGAAGAAAGTGGTGTTATTTTTTTCTTTTAAATTTTATAAGAATTCACCACTGAAGCTATCTGGGTCCAACGGCTCTATATGAGAAAGTATTTCATTACAAATTCATTTTTTAAATAGACATAAAACCTTTCAGACTTTCAATATCTTGTTATCACCTTAGTAAGCTGTGAGTGGTTCATTTGTACAAGTTCCAAGAGGAAAATGTACTCGTATTATCATTCTGGGGAGATATGTTCTTTCACTAAAATATAAAATCTTTAGAATATCCCACTCATTCTGTGACTGTGTTTATACTCTTTAGGCCAAGAATGCTGTTTGGCTTCCAAAAATAACACATGGTAGAATGTAATGTCAAGGGGATATGACCTACTCTGAGGCAGTCTGATAAAATGTATTCTCAACATAGCAAATACACGCAGGCCCCACTACCACCATGCTGCTCATCATTCAGAGGGCACTGGCTCATGTTTTACATATAAGCTCCAGGTGGCTCACTGCTGAAGAATCCACCTAGAAACTCAGGAGAGGCGAGAGACATGGGTTCTATTCCTGGGTTGGGGAGATCCTCTGGAGGAGGGCACAGCAACCATTCCAGTATTCTTGCCTGGGGAATTCTGTGGCAGAGCACCCGCCAGGCTACAGTCCATGAAGTTGTGAAGAGTCACATGTAACTCAGCATTAAGCACAGGGTACACTGAACTTCTTATAAAATGGTGGTTGAGAAGCTCAAAATAATAGCATTATATGCAAAGTTTTACTCTGCCCAAGAAAGCTGAATGTGAATGAGCCCAAGGAATCCAAGAAAACAGGCCCAAAGTAAGAAAGGTACTATATCATTTGGATCTTAATAGACTAAATGAACAAGGGGGTCAGCTTACTAAAATTACATCAGTAGAAATCCATGTACTCCAGGAAGTTTATATTCTTCTAACATAAAGCCACTTCTATTCACTCCAACTATATCACAACATGGTCCTGTGTTACATCTTATACTCCGACTAATAACTTGGACCTCAAAATGCTTTCACACACCTTACCTCAGTGGTTCTGATTGGACTACATGGTTAAGATCCCCGGATACTAATAGCCAGACCCTATCCTCAACAAATTAAACTTTTTTGGTGGGATAAAATATATATATTTTTCAGGTGAACGTATTTATTTCACTCACAGTGGTCAATTTCTATCTGCTGCTAAGTCACTTCAGTCATGTCCAACTCTGTGCGACCCCATAGAGGGCAGCCCACCAGGTTTCCCCATCCCTGGGATTCTCCAGGCAAGAACACTGGAGTGGGTTGCCATTTCCTTCTCCAATTCAGGAAAGCGAAAAGTGAAAGTGAAGTTGCTCAGTCGTGCCCGACCCTCAGCGACGCCATGGACTGCAGCCTACCAGGCTCCTCCATCCATGGGATTTTCCAGGCAAGAGTACTGGAGTGGGGTGCCATTGCCTTCTCCGCAATTTCTATCTAGAAATGTCTGAATGTTCCCCTGAACTCTAAATCTATTATTATTATTATTTTAGCTGGAAATTGATTCAATTTTAACCTATTGGGAAGTCTTGGTTACAACTATGTGAGACTAAGATTCCAGTGGGAAAGTGTATTTTGATAACATCTCCTCAAAGAAGTCAAGACATTTCTCAGTTTTCTCAAACTAGGCAGGGAAACAATCTTCTGAAAAAGGTTTCTATTGAAATGGTCAGTATCATTCTGGTTCTTTAAGAAATTTTATTCTGAATTAAACTATCCTTATAGACTTCAAAACGAGAAGAAATACCTTTAAAACTGTATTTTTAAAGGTTCATAATTCATGGTATGTAACTAGGACTAAAAATCTTGCTCTCCCTCATTTGACCCTTATAGCAAGACTGCTGGGAATGAAAGCAAACACCTTTGTTGATGTTCAGTCACTGAGTCATGTCCAACTCTTCTGTGACCTCATGGACAACAGACTGCCAGGCTCCTCTCTCCGTTCATGGGATTTTCCAGGCAAGAATACTGGAGTGGGTTCCCACTTCCTCCTCCAGGGAATGAAGCCATGTCTACTGCACTGGCAGGTGGATTGTTTACCACTGAGCCACCAAAATAAACAACTTGTCTAAAGTCGTAAAAATCAGGAAGACTATTCCAAGCTCTATTCTTCTATACATCGTCATTATAGGAGCTAGTTCAAAATTTGTAAATAAAGAAGATACCTTTCCATATGAAGTGTAAGAAAAGTAAGACTGGAAAAAAATTCAAATGCCTCAAATACTCGCCAAAATACAGCAAAAGGGAGTATCAGGCTATGAATTAGACAACTCTACCACAGAAGTTGAAATTAAATGCAGCAGACTATTCAGTTCAAATGGACAAACTTCCTTCCACCTATAATAGGATAGATTTGAAGAACAGAAGTTAAGTGATTTTTATTGTGGGAAAAAGTACATGAGCTGTAAACAAACAAATATGGGACTGCTGAAAAAAGACTGAGTAAGTGAGAAAATATTACAAATATTGTGAACCTTATGGGAAAAACTAAAATACAAATTCCCATGGGTAAAAATTATGAATCCAACAACAAAACAATTATGAATTTGCATGAAGATATAATAGTTGAGTAAGAAGGAACAGTAGAGTAAGAAGGCAGGAGGAGAAGGGGACAACAGAGGATGAGATGGCTGGATGGCATCACCAACTCAATGGACATGAGTTTGGGTAAACTCCGGGAGCTGGTGATGAACCTGGCGTGCTGCAGTCCATGGGGTTGCAAAGAGCTGGACACGACTGAGCAACTGAACTGACTGACTGACTGAAGAAGGAATAAGGAGAATAAGAGAACAAGTCAACAAGTTCTTAGCAAACAGGCTGACACTCAGAACTGCCCTTGAGAACTAGTCCAAAGCAAAATGTCACTACTGTACCCACCACAGAGACTGGAGGGGTGTTTGCTGAAGGTAGGGAACAAGACTACAACTCAGGTTACTGTTTCTCACTGTCTTTTTTAAGATTTTTTATGTGGATCATTTTTAAGTCTTTATTGAATTTGTTACAATACTGCTTCACTTCCATGTTTTGTTTTTTTTTGATCACGAGGCATGCGGGATCCTAGCTGCCTGACCAAGGATCAAACCCACACCCCCTGCAATGGAAGGCCGTCTTAACCACTGGACCACCAAGGAAATCCCTCTTAGGTTAGTCTCTCTTTCTACACTTAGCCGAGTAACATTTTCCTCAACTGTCCTTATTTTCTCTTTCAGGATGAAAAACACTGAAATGTCTCAAAACAAATGTCAGAAACTTGATATCAATATAAGCAGGGTGAATTGTAAAACCTTTGCTATTTTGGTTAATTTCACTAACGTGACACCCAAACTAGTAGGTCACAACTTATACTACTAAAGCTAACAAAACCCAAAATGATTTTCATTCATTTCCTCCCTCTCTCTCTCTTTTTTTAAATTTTCTCAGTGAGTATCACACTGTGAAAAGGAATCCACTGAATGATTGCCTGGAGAGATCTGGCTTTTAGGAAGATCTTACCTGAGAAAAGAATCATATTTAAAGGTTAAAATTGAAAGGATCCTTTTGATAAGGCTATTTCCTATAGCAGCCCTGACAACTTCTCCCAACTTGTCACAAAAATACCTAATAAGAGAAAGAAAATTCAGAACAATCTGTCTTACAGTCAATCTACTGCAAAGTCCTAGAGTATTTCTCATTAACTACAAACCCACAGAGCAACATGAAGACCACAAAAGGTACGTGCTATGTATTTACCTCCAGAAAAACAGAAACCCTACCCTCATGAAACAATCAGGAAGGTGTCTGTGTCTCCACTCTAGCACAGACTTCTCTCTATCTGCCGACCAGAACACTGGGCGACAGGCCACCGGACACAGAGAAACTGTGAAGGGGGGTGGCCGGAGGGTCAAGAAACTCTCTCAGCTAGTACTTCTTTATTAACAGCCGCCCAAACCCAAGCTTCCAACAGCAACTGGTCAAGCATTAAAACAGGAGTGAACACACAAGCTGTAATTCCGTCTGGCTGGAGGGACCCTCACAGGGGAGATGGCAGGTTTTCATATTCTCCACCCATGGAGGGTGTTAGAGACCCAGGAGAGAAGATAGGCGAGGCTCCCAGTTTACTGGAGGAGCTGCCTTAACCGCATACTTCCAGGCAGAGGAAATGGAGCTCGTGAACTGGAGCCTGTGTGGAACTGGTGTGTGATTCTACAACACCCAGCAGGATAACACCAAGAAGGATAACAAGCAGGGCTCAGAGCAAGCAGACACTGAATCTGTTTGCTAACTAAGGTTCAGAAAGAGCTTGTCTCCTTGTTTTGGAATGGATACAAGAGTAAGAAAAACATACACAGGATCTATAAAAAGAATGAGGCAGAACACAATTTTAAGGACTCCAAGGGAGAAAAACCATGCTTAAAAAAAAATGTTTTAATAGAGACTTTCCTGGTAGTCCAGTGGTTAAGATGCTATGCTTCTACTCAGGGGGTGTGAGTTCGATCCCTGGGCAGGGAACTAAAATCCCAAATGCCAAGTGTATGGGGTGGGGAGGGGGCTAGTGTTTAACAGTAACAACAACAACAAAAACTACAAGACTGTTGACTTCAATAAGAAGAGACCTCTATGAATCTGGGGCAGAAGAAAAGGATGGTGATGATGGTAACTAATGACAATTACTACCTGTGCCTTCTATCTCAGATACTATTCCAAACTACTGACACATATCAACTAACTAATTTCCCCTAATGATTAACACAGCAATAATCATTACTACCCCCTTTTACAGAGGAGGAAAACAGGTTGAAGCCCAGAGAGGGCTGAATCATTTAGCTGACAACACACAGCTCAAGCGTGGCAGGATAATTCCACTCCGAGCCATTTGATCTCTAATACTCTTAAGACCTCTAATACGTTAAGAGCTAAGACTTCTCATGACACAAGAAGTCATCATTTTGGTTTTGAAAATTAAAACACAGATCAGGCTGACATGAAAAGAGCTGAGAGAGATTGAAATAGTTCAAGAAAATTAAAAAGGCCCAACAGAATAAAACTCTACTCCAGAAAGCAACACGGACATTGGAAGCAAGGCATGTCAACCAAGGGACCAAACAAGAAGAGAAACTCTCCCTGACTTCAGAGAAATGAGATGATAAAAACCATGAGAAAGCAAAGCACATGTGTGTGTCTGTGTGTCTGTGTGTGTAGGACAAAACATGGCCAAGGTTTCTTACAATGTGTTTTCGAAAGAGAAGGGTGAAAAGGACTTATCCATTCACTCTCGTACCTTGAAAAGGTGACGCACAATAGCACGGGAGGGGAAGAGGCCAGACTACAATGTTTAAGAAAAGGGTTATCAAAATAAAGCAAAAAGATCTGAGAATTTCCCACACACCCCAAATCAGCTCTGCCACATCCTCATTCAGGCCTCGCACTGCACCCACTGCCCAGCTGAGTCAGTGGAGGGGGCTGGGGGGTCAGGGAACATCCCTGACCTAACAGAGCAGAGTGGGAATGGAGCCTGGGCAGGTGCTTAGCCTCTGTGCGATACTGCCTCCAGCCTCAGTATTATTGAGTTTCTCTGAAGAAATGAAAACACATGGAACTGCAGCAATAATCAAAATCAGGACTGAAGTCAACTTTCCTGAAATGAAAACAATACTTCAGTATATAGATCAAAAGGACTAACTCTCTTTCAGACAAAATGAATGAAAATAGACCTGAACAAGACATTAACTTAGCAAACTGAATTACAAGGGCTGTTCGTTGTTGTTGTTGTTGTTGGTATTGTTGTTATTATGATGAGTCTGAGCTCCAAGGCAGGACAAAAAAAATTTAAAAAGGTTTTGTGAAAGAACAAAGTAGGCTGGCCTCTGACATGTCTACGAAAATAAAGGTTAGACAAAAAAGAGCAGGGTCTCCAAAGCTTTGAGAGAAAAAGTTCAACCCAGAATTCTATATTAAATTAATTCTAGTTTATACATGAAGACAACACAGGCAAGAGATCAGAAAATAAATCTTGTATGTATTTATCCTGAAAGTTACCTAAAAATGTACACTAGTATCAGATATATTCTATGTGTGACTGTATTTCAAAATTTGGAACTCAAAGGTAAAAAAGTTCTGAAGTAAAAGATTAGAAATGAGCACCAGCTGAATAAACAGAGTAAATTTTAAAGAACTGTTAGAATTAGGACTTTGTATACAAATGTGAAGAATCATCTCTGAAATAGAAGGCAATGATTTTTCTAGAAACCCTAACATACTAAAGAAAGAAAAATCACAACAGCCATTTAAAGATGCATGAGATCTAGATATCTGGAGTTGATACTTTTAATAATCTTTACATTGCTATCATTACTAACCACTTTACCAGATCATGCTTTATTATTAGCTCCTCAGTTTTCACAATACTGACTAACCTATGGTGAGGGCTAGGTTTCATTAACTATGTGCACTGAAATATTTCTTTTCAAGTCTATCAATGCTGGTAAAATATATGAGAAAACTATGTTTAAAAATGCACCATGGGGGCTTCCCTGGTGGCTCAATGGTAAAGAAGTTGCCTGCCAAAGCAGGAGACAATCGGGTTCAATGCAGGTTCAATCCCTGGTCTGGGAAGATCCCCCGGAGCAACTAAGCCTGTGAACCACAGCTATTGAGCCTGTGCTCTAGAGCCTGGGAAACGCCAACTACTGATCCCTGACACCACAACAAGAGAAGCCCCCACAACAGCTGTTGCACGCAATGAGAGAGTAGCCCCTGCTGGCCACAACTAGAGAAAAGCCCATGCACCAAGGAAGACCCAGCCCAGCCAAAAAAGAAAGTTATTTTTTTAAAAAATGCACCATGGGTCTACAGCAAATTATGACAGCTACAAATCTGACTATAATAGGAAAACAGAGGTGTTTGCCAAGGAGTACACCAGGAGATATCTGAGGGTTATCTCATTATTCACCAGACACAGTAGTTAAAATATCCCACCTCACCATATCAAATAATAATTTTTCAAGATTTAGAACTCTGAAAATTCTTAGATGAAGTAGCTTCCTAAAAGTTCTCTTACAATTCAAAAACAATATTCTCCTTCAACAATTAAATTGATATTAACCCAGAAGGAACTCCCCTTACCTTTCAGAAAACAAAAATGGAGATAATCTTTCATGATCTATACAGAATGTTTCAACGGTTTGGATAATTCTCATTTTCTGCACAAACCAACTCTTCCCTTATCGCTCTTTTGACAGTCTGGTTCATTTCAGAATTTCAGCAAGTACTATAAAATTTGATAATGCTTTTTGAAAAGCACAAGTGTTCCAATGACTTTCAAAAGACTCTTTGGACAACGTTAGGCTTAGATACATCAAAATGCATTCATGTATGTCAAGAAGACTTCATTTTTCTTCTGTTAACAGATTAAATGGGTATAAATCTTTTACACTGAGTACATTGTTTTTAATTTACTCATCCTAATGGACCATTGAATTTAGATCACATAAAGAAACATAAAATTAGATTAGGAAATCTGCTGTATGCAGGCAAGAATATGTAAGGTTCTGTAATGATTCTTAATGCATTCTCTTCTTAAACTGTTATTTTAGAAGAGTAGCTTAAATACACTGTGCATTAGAATTTTATCATTGCAAACCAACATTAGAAAAGCCTTCCATTGACTGAAAAACAAAAAAGACATTCTTGTAAGTGGAAAATCAATCATCACAACCACTAAATGTCACAGCTCAACACCAGCAAGAAGCACTGATAATTGTTAGTTATACACTGCACAAATGATGTATGCCCTTGGTTGAGGAAGTGGGGGCCAGGTTTTTAGAAAACTGTACATATATTGATTTTACATTTATTTAATGCAGCCATTCCAAGACACTTTATTCTTCTGATAAACTATGACTGCTTATCAAAAGATTCTATAATTCAAGAGAAACATTCATAACTGGTGTGTGAAAATGAAAACCACCGGCCCACAGAAATCATGCCCACAAAATCCAATTTTGTGGATTTATGGCAGAAAGGCATTAAACCACTGTCTTGCAGGAACTGCAGACCAGTCGCTGAAGTCTAAGTGGCACGCCAGTAATGATTAAGGTGACATGTCCCCCTGCCACAGTTGTTAATCAGCTTAATACTAGTTACATTATTGACATTCTTGTAATTACTTTTCCTTAAGGCACATTAGCACAAAATATATTTTACTTTAAATATGAGCGATCAGGAGTAAGTCCGATACCCGAAAAGAATAATCAAGGTTCTCCGAATGCAGACACCCAGTAAATGCAGTGCTGTTCCAAGGCCCTGGAAGTGGTTACATCACAGCCCCTGGGGTTGGAGCAGCGCTTTCCATGTGATCAGGCAATCCCCATACCTTGCCATCCTCTGCACACACGCCCATGTGTTCTCCACTTTCATCCAGGCTAACCTGATTTACCTTCACAGGACTCTATTAAAAAAAAGAACAAACAAACATGAAAAACATTTTTATGTATCAGAAGTCAAATGTTTCACCTCTTTGTAAAATGTAAATGATACAAGCTATTAGTTTAGATGTATGAATCCAAGACATAGTTTGCTTTTGCAAATGAAAATGGTAAAATATAGCTTTGTTCCCAGACATATAATAAGGGGAGAAACTTCAGATTTCCCCAAATTACCTATTTCACATTCTGAAGTCCAGCTAAAATGGTATTTTTCTTACCTGCTATGTGCCTTTTTATTTATTCTGTTCTATTTACACCAGAGTCCTATAATTCTTCCCTAGCCAAATTCATTCACAGAACAAAAATCCCAAATAAAAATCACGATGTAATGAAAACTGCTAGCTTTTTAAAGAATTGAAGTATAGCTTGTTTCTGGTGAACAGCAAAGTGATTCAGTTTTATACACACATACTTTTTCATATCCTTTTCCATTATGGTTTACTACAGGATACTGAACATAGTTCCTTGTGCTATACAATAGGACCTTGTTCTTTACCTATTTTATGTATAATAGTGTGTAGCTTCTAATCCCACACTCCTAATTTACCATTCTCTCACCTGCTTTCCCATCTGGTAACCATACGTTTGTTTTCTATGTCCATGAGTCTATTTATCGTGTACCATATTTTAGATTCCATATATAAGTGATATGACATGGTATTAGTCTTTCTCTTTCTGACTTTCTTCACTTCTTATGACAATCTCTAGGTCCATCCAAGTTGCTTCGAGTGGTATTATTCCATTCTTTGTCATGCCTGAGTAACATTCTTTTGTACGCATTTAAACATATTCTGTATCCATCCATTGGCTGAAAGATGTCATGGTTGTTTCCACGCCTTGGCTACTGTAAAGAGTGCTACAAAGAATGCTGGAATGCAGGTGTCTTTTTGAATTAGCAACTCTAAAATCAGTTGTTTTAATCTGGCTTACCAGCCAATTCATTTGTTCTCTTATAAATTACAAAATCAACTTTTTATTTATACTTTATGCTTATTACTTTCTGGGGGAAATCCACAGGGTCTAACTGATATTAAGTTTGTCATATCCTAATTTTGTCATCCCCCAATCTTTGGAGTAATCTCAAATTTAAAAATCTGTGAAGACAGGAATTAGGCATTCTACTTTAGATGTATTTTCCCAAGAGGAAACACTCTGTACATTTAATATTTTACACAGATTTCCAGTTCTCTATGTAGCCAGCTGTTTACTCACTATAATATTCACAAAGATAATTTTCTAACTGGAAGTCAATATCAGTAAATGATGAAAACAGTAAAACAAAACAAAACAAAAAAAAACCCGGCAAGCACTCCTTTTTAATTTTTTTTCAATTTCTTTCTTTTTGAATGCAACAAGTGGTATGTGCGATCTTAGTTCCCTGGTGAGAGATCAACCCTGTGCCCCCTGCATTAGAAGCATAGAGTCTTAACCAATGGACCACCAGGAAAGTCCTTTTTCTTCTTAAACGGTGACAGTATCCAACCACCTTTCACAAAACATGATAGAACAAATTAACCATGAAAAGAGAAATAAGCCTGCAAATTAGTTTCCCAAAATACCTAACCTTAAAATAATCTGGTTAGTGCATACAAATAAAATGGAAATACACCAAATTGACTGTTCCATGCTTACTGGAAAATATCTCTGAGCTAGAAAGTAATGGCCAGGGCAGACCAAGACTCTCAGACTTTGAAAGGTCACTCAGGGACTGATGATGCTGAGAGAAATTCCCACGTTACAGGTGGAGACAGCTGGCTATAGAACCCTTTGTTATCCGGATCCCAAAATCACTTCTGAAATGCAGCTCAAGAAAGCCAAGCTATCTCCTTAAAAGTTCCTAAAATGTTAGAAGAGGAAAAGACCTCGCCGACAGATCTTTGATCCATTTGCAAGAGAATAAACCAATCCCAGATGAGAGTCACAACAGAAGAACGGAGCCAGAGTTCTGATCTTGAGAGCAGTGAAGAGAACTTTGTGATGGGCAGCAAAGAAGATGCAAAACAAAAGCTGAACTGAGAAAGCATTGAGGCTGGTATGTCTAGACTTCTTCCTGGTAGAGTCTGAATGACCAGCTTTTACAGTCTCCTTTGGATACATTGTTTCCTCACTGAGTACCTCCTGTTAACAATTTTCTGATTCTGACCTTTTGTTCATCAAACAACTTAATACCCATTTTACTCTTGGCAAATATAAATCCCACCTACCTCTGACTGTAACTTAATTGACATTTGATTACAATTTACCTCAGACTATAATAGGTGCACAGAACAGGATCACTGCCAAGGTTTCCTGTCCTGACCAATGTGGTGGTTGCTATCCACATGTGACTATACAGAACGTTTAATTAGTTAAAGTCAATCACAGTTAAAAATTCATTTCCCCACTTGTGCCTGCACATGCCAAGCACTTAAGCCACATGTGACTAGCAGATAATGTATGAGAAAGCACAAAGATCACGGATGTTTTCATCATATCAGAAGAGTTCTACGGACAGCGTTACTCCAGGCCCACAAGACTGAGCCTCAGTGCTTCTTCATAAGGCTCTCTGTACAACTTACAGTCAGAAGTATATTTTCTCCCCATGTATCTGTCAAACTGTTTTTCATTTCTTATTGTACTCTGTGCTCATAGCCTGTGCTAAGATTCTCAGAATTGTACCATATTATTTTAAAAAAACCTGGCATACATGTTAGCTGATCCTCAACTTTGAGGAAAGCAGTCAGTGTAAGGTGGTTATTTGCATCTCACGATAAGGAAAATGAGGCCTCAGGAGTTTACTTGTGAACTGATCTTCACAATTAAAACATCCCAAATCATGAGTCTGATCTTCCTTTCTGAAAGGGCTCCCTGTCTGAAAGGGCTCTTCCTGATGTCTTCCCAATCTGCAGTAATGACTGATATACTCTTCTAGTTGCTCAAGACAAAAAACTTTGGATCCATTCTTGATTCTTTTCTTCCAGACTTTACCTCATTATCTGTCAGCAATTCCTGCTGCTCCTGCTAAGTCACATCAGTCGTGTCCGACTCTGTGCGACCCCACAGACGGCAGTCACCAGGCTCCTGTCCCTGGGATTCTCCAGGCAACAATACTGGAGTGGGTTGCCATTTTCATCTCCAGTACATGACAGTGAAAAGTGAAAGTTAAGTCGCTCAGTCGAGTCCGACAAACCAGGCTCCTCCATCCATGGGATTTCACAGGCAAGAGTACCGGAGTGGGTTGCCATTGCCCTCTCCGTCAGCAATTCCTCAGTTCAGTTCAGTTAAGTCGCTCAGTCGTGTCCGACTCTGCGATCCCATGAATCACAGCACGCCAGGCCTCCCTGTCCAACACCAACTCCCGGAGTTCACTCAGACTCGCGTCCATCAAGTCCGTGATGCCATCCAGCCATCTTATCCTCGGTCATCCCCTTCTCCTGTCCCCAGTCCCTCCCAGCATCAGAGTCTTTTCGAATGAGTCAACTCTTCTCATGAGGTGGCCAAAGTACTGGAGTTTCAGCTTCAGCATCATTCCTTCCAAAGAAATCCCAGGGATTTCTTCAGAATGGACTGACTGGATCTCCTTGCAGTCCAAGGGACTCTCAAGAGTCTTCACCAACACCACAGTTCAAAAGCATCAATTCTTTGGTGCTCAGCTTTCTTCACAGTCCAACTCTCACATCCATACATGACCATTGGAAAAACCATAGCCTTGACTAGACGGACCTTAGTCGGCAAAGGAATGTCTCTGCTTTTGAATATACTATCTAGGTTGGTCATAAGTGTAAGTGTCTTTTAATTTCATGATAAAAGAGGAATAAGGATCAGCAGGATTTTCTCATTCCTGATATGTACTATATATAGACTTCATTTATATAACCTACAAAAATAAGCAAAACTACACCACAGTGTCCAGGGGGTGTACACAGAGGACATAAAACAAAAAAGAAAAGCTAAGCATTTATTACCAAAAAGGTCAATACAGCAGCTCCTTCCAAGAGTACTGTGCATAGAAGTGGGAGAAGGATCACTCAGTCTATTCTTGACAGAACAGTAGTGATAAGATTGCTTGCTTTATTACTATTTGTTCTACTGAGCATTTTAAAGTGTACTTTAAAGAGTTATATTTCAAAATAAAGCAAACATCAAAGATTTCTAAATAAAATTTAAAAGAATTTGCCCATGAAAATGTTTGGGACATATGCCTGTAATGGGTTATTTCTTGGTTTACATTTTCCCCCCATAACTGTCAAGCTACTCAAACATACTAATTCTATTTGTCATTTATATTTTCCCAGAAAACTGTGTACTTCAGATTTTTTTTTAATTTAAATTTATTTAATTGGAGGCTAATTACTTTACAATATTGTATTGATTTTGCCACACATCAACATGAATCTGCCAAAGGTGTACACGTGTTCCTCATCCTGAACCCCCTTCCCACCTCCCTCCCCGTACCATCCCTCTGGGTCATCGCAGTGCACCAGCCCCAAGCATCCTGTATCATGCATCGAAGCTGGACCGGCTTCAATGCCATTCTCCCAGATCATCCTACCCTCTCCCTCTCCCACAGAGTCCAAAAGACTGTTCAATACATCTGTGTCTCTTTTGCTGTCTCGCATACAGGGTTATTGTTACCATCTTTCTAAATTCCATATATGCGTTGGTATACTGTATTAGTGTCTCTCTTTCTGGCTTACTTCACTCTGTATAATAGGTTCCAGATTCTTAATGATGAAATATTTTTATTTTGTATTCTTACAATATTTTAATAATACCAATGATATCAATACTACTTCTAATAAGCAGTAATGCAACTAGCACTATTACTAGTAAGTAGTTAATACTACTACCACTAAGTAAATATTTACTATATGCTTCTTATGCATTAGTCTCTAGTCTAACAGTTCTATTAAATATTGTATCATTTAATCTTCATAGAAATTACCCCATACCTAATGAGATAGGTACTATTCTTGTTACTATTTGGAAATATGACAATATATACATAGTGATATCATGCATATTAATATTTTATTTCCTCTTTTTCTTTTGATTTCCCTTATCAGGTATATCAGTTAAGCAATACAACCATTAATTTGCTTGATTTAATGTTTTCTAGTTTATGAATTTTACTCTTATTCCATATTAATTTTCCCTTTTTGCCTTAGAACAATTTTGTTGACCTTACTCTAATTTCCTAGAGTTAATATATTGCCTGTTAGTTGTAACTGCTCATTAATTAATCAGAAAATAATCAAATGCTTTGCATTTGCCTTTGGGTATACCAATGGCTACAAATCAGAGACCAGAAAATACTGTGTAATTATAATAAGTATAACCCCCTTTGAGAAAAGTATTTTGTTTTGTTTCATTTCTAAGGATAGTGATGGTGTTATGTGACTATCAAATTATTTAAAAAACTCTACTGTGACTAAAATTATGGTTAGATATGTAGTTTGCATCTGTCTGTTAAATTAATTGGTTGTTCTTTGAAACCTAAGATATCATCATTTTGAAGTAATTCATATCATCTATCTTCAAGCTCAAAATACATATATTTTCAATCATGTTGCATATACTGTTTAGTTTCTATATATTCTTGTTTACATTTTCTCCTTGATCTAGAGAAGACTGACAGAAAAATTTCAAAAACTTCGCACTACAATTGTACTTTTGTCCATTCCTCTTTGATTTGCAAATACATCTTCATCTAGATATTAGATGACCTAAAATTTGGCAAAATAAAGAGTATAATTGTTATATTTTCCTTTTAACTTGTACATGCCATCAATATAGTATCCCTTCTGCTAGTTAATGATCTTTTGCCTTAAACTTGTTTTTTTTCTCCTTTTTACTGCCAAGATGCTTAATTTTTGATCACATCTTTATGTTTACTTCCATCAGCTTGTAGGATATTTGTTCTTCAAAGATAAACCTTTTTCTTTTATTAACAGAATACCTGGCCCGTTTAGTGCTGTCTTAGTTGCTACATTATTTTATATTTTTAAAAATTATGTTTCTCTATTTTATTATTATTCTTTTGTTATACTACTCAAATTCATTTCTCTTGGTCTACCAAAGAATCTAGATGTGTTTATTCCATTTTCATCTTATTACTGATTATCTTTAAAATTACTATAATACCTGAATTATGTCTCCTTCTGCCTCAAATAAATGCAACTATATTAACTGACTGATTTAGAAGATGAGGTATTTAGCACATGTTTATTTACTCCCTCCTTCCTTATTTTAAAACAAGATTACAAATATTTTCTATTTCTTAGGTCATTGCAAATAGAATTGAAAAGAGAAACTAGTTAACTTATCCATAAAAACGGCAGTCTTAAACTATATGTTCTAAGCATGAAGCCAGAGGAAGAACTGTTTTGTGATCAGGGCGTCCATAATTTTAAAATTGATTCACAACAGCTTATTATAGATTAGGAACATTTATATCTTAGTGTGAACACTGCAAACAACTCTGCAGCTTACGTACATTTTAAAATACTATAGTTTTTGAAGAAATCTGGATTCTTTTTCTTCACATAAATTAAATCAAGTAAATAGCTCACAAAAGAAACAGAAAAACTGTAAGTAAACAGGAACAATAGGCAACCTTAATAATAATCAACAGATGCAAAGTAACGCAATGAAGTATTTCACCTGTGAAGTGAAGTGAAGTCGCTCAGTCATGTCTGACTCTTTGCAACCCTGTGGACTGTAGCCCACCAGGCTCCTCTGTCCATGGGATTCTCCAGGCAAGAATACTGGAGTGGGTTGCCCATTTCCTTCTCCAGGGGATCTTCCTGACCCAGGGATCAAACCCAGGTCTCCCGCATTGCAGGCAGACGCTTTAACCTCTGAGCCACCAGGGAATCAACAAGAATTTTTTCCAAATATGTAGTTTTAGAAAGGAAGCACAAAAGTAGACACTCCTCTTACACTGGAAGCAGTAATTCAAATTTGGAGAAACTCTGAAAGATCATTTAGCAATGTGTATCAAAATTCTTTAAAATATGCACTGCCTATTACAACCAAGAAGGAGAACGAAGATTATTTTGCAAAAATATGCTTTCCATAGCAGATCTCTCTTTTAAGACACTGAGAAATGGAAATTACCTATAGTTCTAAAAGTGAGAAGTCTAAATGATAATTTTTTTTTAGCTAAGTTTGCTGTTGTTCAGTCGCTAAGTCATGTCTGACTCTTTGCGACCCCATGGACTGCAGAACAGGAAGCCAGGCTTCTCTGTCTTTCACCATCTCCTGGAGTTTCCTCAAACTCATGTCTATTGGCGCTTCCCTGGTGACTCAGCCAGTAAAGAATCCACCTGCAATGCAGAAGACCTCAGTTCAATCCCTGGGTTGGGAAGATCTCCTGGAGAAGAGAAAGGCTACCCACTCCAGTATTCTGGCCTGGAGAATTCCATGGACTGCATATTCCATGGGGCTGCAGAGTTGGAGAAACTTTCACTTTCACATTCATGTCTATTGAACTGGTAATGCCATCCAACCATCTCATCCTCTGTTGTTCCCTTCTCCTCCTGCCCTTAATCTTTCCCAGCATCAGGGTCCAAAAAGAAATATTACATAGAAAAAAAAAATTGGCTTTGATCTAAGAGAGGTCTGTTCTTTGCCTGTGGCTTCTAGGAAGTCATCTATGTCACACCTACACAGCCAACAGTTACGTCTTATAGTGGGGGCTACTCAAAACCAATCTTGTGATTTAGGGTGAAGCCTTTGGGTCACAGGGTATTAGTCAGTCCAGAAGCTGAGATCAATCATGTCAATCCATGGTTGTATCAACCATTACTCATCAATCATGCCTCCAGAATAGAGCCCTAATAAAATCCCTCAATATGAGAACGAGGGTGCAGAGCATCCTTGTAAGCACACATCTATGTAGGGGTGGGGGTACCAAGCTTCACTCTTTGGAAGCATCCCAGGCACTGTCCTTCCTTTGGCTGAATTACTGATCTGCATCCTCTTTCCGTAATAATCCATCAATGTGAGTAAAACAGAGTTCAGTGAGTTCTGTGAGGCCTTTAACTAATTATGAAACATGAGGATGGATTTGGGAACCCCCAGAACTTGCAGTTGGTTTCAGAAGTCTTAGCAGGCTTGGAAGCCTAGAGGACTATGCATTCAAACCTTATACTTCAGCTATATTATCTAATGTTTATAAATGCATGCAGGCTCAGCTGTAGTCAACTCTTTGCAACCCACTGGCTCCTCTCTCCATGGAATTTCCCAGGCAAGAATATTGGAGTGAGTTGCCATTTCCTACTCCAAGGGATCCTAACCCAGGGATCAAATCACTATTATATTTACAGGTATTTATATATATATATATGTCTAGAAGTAAATTTCCCAAAATATTAGCATTACTTCTATCTGAATGTTGACATACTATTACTGTGACGACTGTTTCTTTCTAGGTTTTGCTGATTTGCAGGGTGGGGTGGCAGTGGGGGGCCGTGTGACATAGTATGCAAGATTTCAGTTCCTCAACCAGAGATCAAACCTGTGTTCCCTGCATTGGGAGCACGGAGTCCTAACCACTGGACTACCAGGGAAGTCCCTGCTGATTTTTTACAACAAATATTTATTTTGTTTGTAATTAAAAGATAAATATTTTTAAATTATTATATAGTCAATCCATGAATCTAAAAACAAAAAGAAATCACAATTAATCTTACTTGTTAAAGCCATCCTTTGGGGGACCTGCAGCATACACTTTTATCTTGAGTGGTAAACTGTGTTTGTTAGTTTTAATAACAGTTTCATAACACTTAATAAAGAATAAACAACAAGATTTCAATAGTACAGCTGTCAATGGTACATAATCATTCCACTCAGGAACAAACGCCTCATGTCTATCTGTCTTTTCTAAACACTAGAAATAAGCAGCAACACAACAGGAATAAGAAAAGATACGGGAGGAAACCAGAAGTGCAAGATTCAGCTTTCCTTCAATGCTGGTTTTTCCCATCTGCCTGCTTTATACATAGAATGTAGGGAGTATGCTGCAGAAGGATAGACTACTGGAATAGATGTGGACACGGTTACAGAACCAGAGGTAAAACAGACCAGAGAAAAATGGCCTCAGCTGTATTTTCCATTAGCTACAATTTTATTCCTAATGGAGACATGTTTGGAATTCTGGACAATATAAGTGAGTTGGTTCAAAAATCAATAACGTCAAGCTGACAACATAGAACATACGAAAATGTTTCCTTAATGGAACAAAAAAAAAAGCCCGAGGAAACAGGAGGGGCCCAGGACCAGCACATACCTTCTAAAGCCAAGTCCACGACAGGTGGTCCCAAGGTCTTAAATTTAAAGAAAAGGCAAAATCACCTGCATGTCCGCCTCATGTGATAATCAATTACCTAATGTACGAGGCTTGAAATAAATACACTTAGTATGGATTATGTCAGCTCTTCAATTAGGAATAAATTCACGGTCGTTTCAAAAGCTGCTTTTAATGGTGTTCTTTGTGGCCACTTCTTTTCCCCCGATGCTCCTCATCATCCCACCTTAAGCTACTGGTCCCCCAATGTGAACCTCAGAAATCAATCTGCTAATGTATAATTGGTAAGGCTCCTCTGACTAACAAATGGATAATTGATTCCTTCACAAATGCTGCATCCCCATGGACATCGACTGGAAAGAATAAGAAACAGATCATGGGGTTTCGTTTACGTTCTCCCGAAGACCCACTACTCAGCAATGGCAACATCCACAGGACTGCCCACGCAGCTCCATGCTCTTGTCACTGTAAGCAAGCAAGCTGCCCTCCATGACACGTGTGAAAAGCACATGTGTCCTTTCAGACTTGGGAAGAGCTCAGTTTACTGCTGATTTTCCTCTCCCCTGAGGACACACCCTGAGGAAGAGAAACCATCAAAAAACTTTAAATCTTAAGTGCACACATATGACAAGGGCTAGGGCAAGAAACTGAAAAAAAATCCTAGAAGAAATGATGAAGTTTGACTTCGAAGCAATAATAAATTCTGCATATGTAACAAACAGGCTTCCTAGGTGATGCTAGTGGCAAAGAACAAGCCTGCCAATGCATGAGACTTAAGAGACGTGGGTTTGATCCCTGGGTGCGGAAGATCCCCTGGAGGAGGGCATGGCAGTCCACTCCAGTGTTCTTGCCTGGAGAACTCCATGGACAGAGAAGCCTGGTGGGCTACAGTCCAAGGGTTTTCAAGAGTCAGACATGACTGAAGTGACTTAGTATCCATGTTATAAAATTTAAATGAAATAAATGAAGATCTTAAAAATCTTTAACAACAAAAAAAAAATAGTAACAATAATGACTAAACATACAATAAAACACTGGCTCAGGACTGAAACAAAATAATGCAAAAATAAACACTAAAATAACAGAGATAAAAATTAGGAGACTAGAAATTTCAGTTACCATCAGGAATTTAAATTATCGAATTAATTAACAGAAAGCTAGATGATGACCTTCATTTAAATGGTAAACTTATTTAATGTGTTTCACCCCAGGGGAAGATAATGAACAGAAGAGCACCTACACATTCTCTGGTCCAGGTCACCAGTCTTATACTTCACAGGTGCACATTAGTTTCTTAGGTGACTCTCCTCTCCTGTCACTGAATAGCTGAGTCACCACTGTGTCGTCAGTGACTTCTCTTCCTGTCCCCTGTTTCCATTAGGAAGCAAGGAAAGATATTTAAAGTTGGAGGCATATAGACTGTTAGATAAGTACGCTTAGAACTGAATTATGATAACCACCTAAGAGTCCAGAACTTGTCTACAAAATACAAGAAAAACAGTGTTCCTGGTTTGGTTTTTTTTGAGTATTGTATATTTAAATTTGATCATAATTATTCACTAATGAAAAAGCTTGGCTCACTGCCTTATTTGTACCTCTTTTCCATTTCTCACTGGCATGGATGTGGGAAATATCACATGCTGGGCTGCCATTTATGCCAGCTGATGAGCAAAGGAAAACCCTCAACAGAAACCAATCATGTAAGGTATATTTTAAAAAGTGACTGTCTACTCCCTTCAACTCCTTAAGTTGATTTATTCACTAACACAGTAAAGGGTTTTTTGCCTGAATGCTGTCACTAAAGCTGCTTATGGAAAGGTCACCAACACAGACCCGGCTTTTAAAGTCAGTGGATGTCCTTCGGTCCTCCTGACTTTCTGGCATCTGCAACTCACCTCCATTGGCTTCCATATATACCCACTTCTCGTTTCTGTTTTGCCTTTCTGATCACAACTTTCAGTCATGCTCCCTGGCTATAGAGCTTTAGTGTCTGTCTTCACCTCTCTCCAGTCTCCCTTTAGAGTGTAGACTCAGAGTCAACAACTACACTCAGCTTCATGTCAACCAACCATCTGCAGAACCATGGCCATCTTCTGTATCTCAGTTTCACCAAATGACCCTCAGCCTACTGGTCACCCAAGACCAATCCTTCTCCCTCACACCCAACAGGAGCAACTGAAAATGACTAAGTCCTTTCCTTCTACCTCTCTCGATCAGAGCATGCCTACCTCACAACAATAACTCACTTTGTTGTCTGCCTCCGGCACTTAACTTGAGCTCCCAGAGAGCAGAAATTTACTTTATTTACTTATTTATTTTTGGCCACGGCACATGGCTTGTGAGATCTTAGTTCCCTAACCAGAATTTGAACCTGGAACCTCATACAGAATCCTAACCATTGGACTCCCAGGGAATTCCTGCAGAAATCTACTTTAAGCCCAGCAGCTGGCACAGAAGAACTTGATGATGCTGCCAAAAGAATAAGTACCCCAGTCTTTCGAAGTGTGAGGCTCTGAACCAGAAAACCTGTTAAATAAACAAACAAATGCTCTGTAGGAAGAAAACTAATTAAGAGCAGAATAGATAAAAACTCAAAACAATTTTGCCATAATTTTATTTTCCTAAGAATAAGAGAAGTTTTAAAGAACAGTAAAGCCTCAAAGTAAGTTCAACGGGAAGTCAAGTTCTAATGCACCCCTGCTCTTTCAAGATCTTGGTTTTCAATATTTGACATCAGACTTTAAAAGCTGAAGAGAAGCTGATGGCTTACATATAGCAGTCACTTCCTCCTGGTACCTACTATATTTCATAGTCGAAATGACTATACAAGACCTATGTCTTCTTATTAAGTCTTAACAACAGCCCTACCTCTCTAAGATTTAATATCTACATTAGTTTGAGGTTCTTGAAGTGATATTTCAGATTTTATAGAAACTGCTCTTTCTGCAGATGAGGGACAATGCTTTATTTATCAGTAGCAATTCATTCCAATTTGAGAAAAAGTCATTTATTTTCTACTCTGAATAAATCTTTTATAAATTTATACCTTCAAAAGTACATCCCTTTTCATAGAAAAAAAAAAAATTCCTAAAATTCAAATGGAATCACAAGAGACCCTAAATAGTCAAAATAATCTTGAGAAAGAAAGAGACATCACACTTCCTGACTTCAAAGTGAAAGTCACTCAGTCATGTCCAACTCTTTGTGACCCCCATGGACTATATAATCCATGGATTCTCCAGGCAAGAATACTGGAGTGGTTAACCAATCCATTCTCTGGGGGAATCTTCTCAACCCAGGAATCACACCCAGGTCTCCCACGTTGCAGGTGGATTCTTTACCAGCTGAGCCACCAGAGAAGCCCACTTCAAACTGTTATTACAAACCCATAGTAATCAGAACAATAAAATTATTGGCATAAAAACAGACACATAGACCAATGGAAAAGATGCAATAAATCCACATCCATAAGGTTACCTAATATTTGATAAGGAAGCCAAATATATTCAATGGGAAAAGGATACTACCCTCAGTAAATGGTAGGAAAACTGGATATTCACATGTAAAAGAACAAAACTGGACTCTTATATACCACTCACAAAAATTAACCCAAAAGTGGATTAAGAACTTAAGGATAATATCTGAAACTGTAAAACTCTTAGAAGAATATAATGCAGAAAAGCTCCTTGACATTGGTCTTTGCAATGATTTTTTGGATAAGACACCAAAGGCACAAGGAACAAAGTCAAAAGTCAACAAGTGGAACTACATCAAACTAAAAAGTGCCTGTGCAGCAAAAGAGAAAATAAACAAAATGAAAGATGGCCTAAAGAATGGAATACAATATTTGCAAACTAAATGTATGACAAGGAGTTCATATCTAAAATATAACTCATACAATAACTGGGGGGAAAAAAGTTGATTCAAACATGGTGAGAGGCCTTGAATAGACATTTCTCCAAATAAGACATACAAATGACTAACAGTACTAGAAAAGGTGCTCAACAATTCTAGTTATCGAGGAAATGCAAATAAAAACCACAATGAGGTATCACTTCACAGCTGTTAAAATGACTATTATCAAAAAGATCACAAATAACAAATGTTAGTGAGGATGTGGAGAAAAGAGAACCCTGATGCACAGCTGGTAGGAATGCAAATTTGTATAGCCAGTCAGGAAAACTGTGGAGATTCCTCAAAAAATTAAAAATAGAACTACCATAAAATTCAGCAATATCACTTCTATATATATATTCAAAGGAAATGAAATAAGGATCTCAAAGAGAAAAATCTTTGCACCTGCACGTTCATCTCAGCATTATTCACAACAGCCAAGATGGCAAACAACCTAGATGACCGCCAACAAATAAATGAATGAAGGAAATGTGATGTGTATCTATATATAATATGATTTAACCGTTAAAAAAAGCCATTTGCAGCACCACAGAAGGATTTTCTGGTTATTATGCTTAGTGAAATAAGTCAGAAACACAAAGATAAAAACTCATACATGGAATCTAAAAACAATGAACTCATAGAAATAGAATAAAACAGTGGTTGCAGGGGCCAGTGGGTAGGAAAATGTGGAAATGTTAGTCAAAGGGTATAAACTTTTAGTTACAAGATAAGTTAGTTCCAGGGATCTCATGTACAGCATGGTGACTCTGGGTAACGATATTGCATTATATACTTGAAAACTGCTGTGAGAATAGTGCTTTAATGTTCTCATCATGACAAGGACAACAAAACAGCAATGAAGTGAGGTGAAGGATGTGTTACTAATCTTACTGTGGTGAAAGTGAAAGTGAAGTCACTCAGTCCTGTCCGACTCTTTGCAACCCATGGACTGTAGTCCACCAGGCTCCTCCATCCATGGGATTCTCTAGGCAAGAATACTGGAGTGGGTTGCCATTTCCTTCTCCAACTTCATAACATATATAGGTATCAAGTCATATATTAAAGCAGAACATGGTACACTTTAAATTAATGTATTAAGTCAATTATCTCTCAATGAAGCAGAGTGAATGAAGTAAAGCTATATCATATCATATGTGGGATTTAAATATATATGTGTTAATATATAAAAATATACATCAATTATATATATTTATATCTTATTATATATTGATAAAAAATATATATTGATATATATTGTCACCCTGCTTATTTAACTTACATGCAGAGTACATAATGAGAAACACTGGGCTGGAAGAAACACAAGTGGAATCAACATTGCCGGGAGAAATATCAATAACCTCAGATATGCAGATGACACCACCCTTATGGCAGAAAGCAAAGAGGAACTAAAGAGCCTCTTGATGAAAATGAAAGAGGAGAGTGAAAAAGTTGGCTTAAAACTCAACATTCAGAAAACTAAGATCATGGTATCTGGTCCCATCACTTCATGGCAAATAGATGGGGAAACAATGGAAACAGTGAAAGACTTTATTTCTGGAGGCTCCAAAATCACTGCAGATGGTGACTGCAGCCATGAAATTAAAAGATGCTTGCTCCTTGGAAGAAAAGCTATGACCAACCTAGACAGCATATTAAAAAGCAGAGACATTATTTTGTCAACAAAGGTGCGTNTTGCCATGTTTGCCACACAGCTGGGGGCCAGGTTCAGAAAGGAACCGCAGGCAGAGGAGCGCTCAGGACTGGCTATCTGGTTTGGGCATCAGTGGCCAACAGGGCACGTTTGAAGACGCAGGAGTGGGTGAGTGCACCCAGGGAGTGAGGGAAGCAGAGAAAACTGGGATGTCTGAGTCAAGGCCACACAGGCATGGTTTTAAATGTTGCCAAATGGCTCCTTTAAAACTTTGGCCAGTTTCCACTTGTTAGTATCCTGGGAGAGAGCTACTCTCAAAAGTAAGCTATTTAAGTGTGCGTTTGGACTTCTCTGATGGTCCAGTGGTTAGGAATCCACCTGTGAATGCAGGGGATACGGGTTTGATCCCTAGACCGGGAAGACCCCCAGGCAACCCCATGGGCAACTAGGCTCATGCAGCACAGCTACTGAGCCCGCGTGCATAGAGCTCTGTGCTCTGCAACCAGAGAGGCCACCACGGTGAGAAGCCCACACAGCCCAGCCAGAGAGTAAGCCCCTCTCAGCACAACAAGAGAAAGCCTGCACCTAGGAGTGAAGACCCAGCACAGCCAGAAACTAAAATAAGTTGAATATAGAGAAATAAAGCCAAACTTATTTTAAAATGCATTTAATTATAAATAAAATTGAGCCAATTTAACTTATATGCAGAGTACATCATGCAAAATGCCAGACTGGATGAAGCACAAGCTGGAAGCAGAATTGCCAGGAGAAATAACAATAACCTCAGATATGCAGATGACACCACCCTTATGGCAGAAAGCAAAGAGGAACTAAANTGTTAAAATGACTATTATCAAAAAGATCACAAATAACAAATGTTAGTGAGGATGTGGAGAAAAGAGAACCCTGATGCACAGCTGGTAGGAATGCAAATTTGTATAGCCAGTCAGGAAAACTGTGGAGATTCCTCAAAAAATTAAAAATAGAACTACCATAAAATTCAGCAATATCACTTCTATATATATATTCAAAGGAAATGAAATAAGGATCTCAAAGAGAAAAATCTTTGCACCTGCACGTTCATCTCAGCATTATTCACAACAGCCAAGATGGCAAACAACCTAGATGACCGCCAACAAATAAATGAATGAAGGAAATGTGATGTGTATCTATATATAATATGATTTAACCGTTAAAAAAAGCCATTTGCAGCACCACAGAAGGATTTTCTGGTTATTATGCTTAGTGAAATAAGTCAGAAACACAAAGATAAAAACTCATACATGGAATCTAAAAACAATGAACTCATAGAAATAGAATAAAACAGTGGTTGCAGGGGCCAGTGGGTAGGAAAATGTGGAAATGTTAGTCAAAGGGTATAAACTTTTAGTTACAAGATAAGTTAGTTCCAGGGATCTCATGTACAGCATGGTGACTCTGGGTAACGATATTGCATTATATACTTGAAAACTGCTGTGAGAATAGTGCTTTAATGTTCTCATCATGACAAGGACAACAAAACAGCAATGAAGTGAGGTGAAGGATGTGTTACTAATCTTACTGTGGTGAAAGTGAAAGTGAAGTCACTCAGTCCTGTCCGACTCTTTGCAACCCATGGACTGTAGTCCACCAGGCTCCTCCATCCATGGGATTCTCTAGGCAAGAATACTGGAGTGGGTTGCCATTTCCTTCTCCAACTTCATAACATATATAGGTATCAAGTCATATATTAAAGCAGAACATGGTACACTTTAAATTAATGTATTAAGTCAATTATCTCTCAATGAAGCAGAGTGAATGAAGTAAAGCTATATCATATCATATGTGGGATTTAAATATATATGTGTTAATATATAAAAATATACATCAATTATATATATTTATATCTTATTATATATTGATAAAAAATATATATTGATATATATTGTCACCCTGCTTATTTAACTTACATGCAGAGTACATAATGAGAAACACTGGGCTGGAAGAAACACAAGTGGAATCAACATTGCCGGGAGAAATATCAATAACCTCAGATATGCAGATGACACCACCCTTATGGCAGAAAGCAAAGAGGAACTAAAGAGCCTCTTGATGAAAATGAAAGAGGAGAGTGAAAAAGTTGGCTTAAAACTCAACATTCAGAAAACTAAGATCATGGTATCTGGTCCCATCACTTCATGGCAAATAGATGGGGAAACAATGGAAACAGTGAAAGACTTTATTTCTGGAGGCTCCAAAATCACTGCAGATGGTGACTGCAGCCATGAAATTAAAAGATGCTTGCTCCTTGGAAGAAAAGCTATGACCAACCTAGACAGCATATTAAAAAGCAGAGACATTATTTTGTCAACAAAGGTGCGTCTAATCAAAGCCATGGTTTTTCCAGTAGTTATGTATGGATGTGAGAGTTGGACTATAAAGAAAGCTGAGCACTAAAGAATTGATGCTTTTGAACTGTGGTGTTGAAGAAGACTCTTGCGAGTCCTTTGGACTGCAAGGAGATCCAACCAGTCCATCCTAAAGGAAATCAGTCCTAAATATTTATTGGAAGGACTGATGCTGAAGCTTAAGCTCTAATACTTTGGTCAACTGATGCAATACTTTTCATTGGAAAAGACCCTGGTGCTGGGAAAGATTGAAGGCAGGATGAGAAGGGGACAACAGAGGATGAGATAGATAGCATCCCTGACTCTATGGACATGAGACTGAGCAAGCTCCGGGAGTTGTTGATAGACAGGGAAGCTTGGTGTGCGCAGTCTGTGGGGTCACAAAGAGTCAGACACAACTGACCGACTGAACTGACTGATGCATACACACACACAAATGAACGTATTCAGAAAACAGAAATAGACTCACAGACATATGAAACAAACTTGGAATCACCAAAGGGGAAGGGAGGGTGGGGTAAATTAGGAGTTTGGGATTAACATACACATACTGCTGCTGCTGCTAAGTCACTTAAGTCGTGTCTGACTCTGTGCGACCCCATAGACAGCAGCCCACCAGGCTCCCCCGTCCCTGGGATTCTCCAGGCAAGAGTACTATCATATATAAAATAGGTTAAAAAAAAAAATCACAAGATCCTACTGTACAGCACAGGGAATTATACTCAATATTTTCTAATAACCTATAAGGGAAAAGAATCTGGAAAAGGATATATACGTAAAACTGAATCACTTTGCTGTATACCTGAAATACAACACTGTATATCAACTATACCTCAATTTTTTTTTTAAGTACAGACTATTCATACAAGCCAGAGAAGGCAATGGCACCCCACTCCAGTACTCTTGCCTGGAAAATCCTATGGACTGAGGAGTCTGGTAGGCTGTCGCTGAGAGTCAGATACGACTGAGCGACTTCACTTTCACTTTTCACTTTCATCCATTGGAGAAGGAAATGGCAACCCACTCCAGTGTTCTTGCCTGGAGAATCCCAGGGACAGGGGAGCCTGGTGGGCTGCCGTCTATGGGGTCGCACAGAGTCGGACACGACTGAAGCGACTTAGCAGCAGCAGCAGCATTCGTACAAGCAAAGCGGATTTCGAAGTGAAAACTACTTGAATAACTTACAGTTTAGTCAATATTGAGAGTACCAATACTGTATTTTAATAATATGAAACAATTACATGTCTGTTATGTTAGGTGAGGTCTCTATACTACAAATACAAGAGCACAAAGAGAGTCCCCAAATATCACCATTTATCGAACTACAGATGATTTCCCTCTCACAGTGACTTTGAACTTACTGTAGTGCTTCAAGTAACTTTAGGGTTCATCACAGCTTTCCCTTGATGCTATAGAATTTATGTAAATAACAAGAAATGATGAACATATTGCACAGTCCACTGTCTACACTTATCACTGGATAGCCTCATATTCTACTGCTATAACCTCTACAAGAATACTGTTTGATAGAAAAAAATATATATTATCTCTAGTGCTCCACTTAAATGTAATTTCAATTCTAACGATCAAATAACCAAATTATCCTTTTAGATAATGAACTCTTTAATTTTAACTCTGATATCCTGAACATCATCCAAAAGAAATAAAAATCATCTGGGAATGAGAAATAGTTTTGAACAAGAGTTACCATGCTTGAAAAGAATTTTGTCCATCCACTGTTATCACTGTTTTACATGAACACTTAAGGTTAAATTCTATGCATTAATAAGACTGATGATAAATCAGTCCTGCTATTCACAAAAACATTCCTAAATTTATTTTTTCTGACCTTTGAAAAATATTCTCCAACAAGAATTCTTAACCATGTCCCCCGTAAGAGCACACTGGGTGTGCCTCAGATGCTGGCAACTTACAAGGACCATCTGCAACCTCCTCTGACCCCTCCAGGCCCACTGCTGTCCCCACCGTGTGGCGACAGATGCACGTGGCTGGCTCCCGACAGGCTCAGGGTTCACCTGCTGGACGCACAGCCTCAGTACAGCGGGGGCACGAATGGCCTTGCCACTGCAGAAGACTTACTAGATACATGTTCGTTTTCTAAATCCTAACAACTTTTAAAAGCACAGGGGGGATTTGGAAGGGATTGCCTCCTAAGAAGAGGGCACACTGCTGATTCCTAGAGCTGCTTTCCTTTTGTTAAACTTCATCTTCTGCCCGTGCCAGCCACATTTCCTGCCACAAGAGGAGGAGGAGGCTGACTTGCACACACCATGTAACCAAGACAGAGAGTCACAATCTTGGCACCAATTAAAACATAACTTTGCTAAAAGGCAAAAACAGCCTTTTGGTCCACATTTCTCTTAGTTCACCTGCAAGGGATTGTCCTAGATGTCAGGGGCAGGCTGTGAACAGGCTAAATGGCATCCTTGCCCTTAGGAAGCTGGCAAATCACTGGAACACTGTTCATGTTTTACGGGGACCTTCTGGGGACACAACAAAACTGCAGTGCTCCCCAACAGTGAGAGGGACGAGTAGCACACTGGAGCCGGAGCCTGTCTTCCCCAGAGCGCGCCATGCCCCTGTGCTTAACACTTGAGAGCAGACACCTCGGAGCAGTCTTCCTGTGATGACGACTTGCCTGGCTGTCTACAATACTAAACGTCACACGTGAGGAAGGAAAACTTTAGCAGAACCTTCTAAGTAAATCGGTCTGAGCAACTGCAGAAGGAGCCAGCAGTTTCTTTTGCTGGTATTTGTACCAGATACTATGCTGAGTTGTGATGCCACCATGAAAACAATCTGTTTTACTGGAAAACCATTACTGAAGGAACTTTTGTTTATATTTTATCAGACACTGTGCTGGGTTGTGATGCCATCATAAAAACAATCTGTTTTACTGGAAAGCCACTACTGAAGGAATTAACATCTGTTTTGTATATAAATGACCTGAAAAGAAATACAACTGACAGGTTTCAAATAGCGAAATATAATGTGCATAGTGTGCCTTAACCTGAGTCAACAGTTTTCTTGTTTATATATGTTCCCAATAAAGATACAAAGGAAGGAGTGATGGATAGAAAAAGGAAAGCAAGGACTTCTCTGGTGGTCCAGCAGTTAAGACTCTGCTTCCATTGAAGTGGGTGCAAGTTCAATACTGGTCAGAGAAAGGAAGATCCCACATGTCGCATGATGTGGCCAAAAAAATAAAATAAAACAAATTTTAAAAAAAAGAAAGGAAAGAAAAGAAAAAGGAAAGCAGAGGGAATTCCCTGGTAGCCTAATAGTTAGGCTTCCAGGCTTTCACTGCTGTGTGCCAGGTTCAGTCTCTGGTTGGGGAAGGACATCTCACAAGCCCCACTGTGCAGCCAAAAAAAAAAAGAAAAGAAAAAAGGAAAGCAGAGTCATGAGAGAAATGCAAAGTCATCAGTTTAGTGTAAGGGTAAAATGCAAAACAACTCACTAATAAATGCATTTTGCAAAAGAGCAACTGGTATCAGCAAAACCTTTACATAATACATAGAGAGTTAAACAACAAACAAACAAGGCCTGCCTTCAAGGTGTTTGTGTATGCAGTCTGGGACCACAGTGCTTCGCACAGGCCTCTAATTTACAATTTAACACCTTAGATTACAGATGGTTGTTTACGTAACTAGTTCCACAACTGATTCAACCTGAGAACAGGGGCTGTGTTTTATTATTCTTAATACCCTTTGCACATCCTTACAGCATGCTGGCTAGGAATAAGAAGCCATCACTGAATGAATATGAAGGACGGACTCTTCTGAGTGGGGTCATCAGGAAGGTGTCACAGAGAGGGAAGGACACTGAGCATTTCCATAGAGACAGGAAAGCACATTCCAGCGAGAGCCAAAGGGCAGTGTGGATGCAATGCAGGCCATGATGCGGGAGAGCGCAGCTCAGACAGCAGAAGGCCCGGCGGCCTCAGGGAGAGCTCTGTTTTATTCCCAGGCATCGAAGAGCCACAGGAGTATTCTCAGGGAGGGGAATGACAAACTCCCAGATCTCCTGAGAGACGATTACTTGGGCCACTGTGCAAAGGAGGGATTAGGGGAGACGTGGGGTGTCTAGGGCAGATCAGTGGAATTTCACTGCAAATTACTCAAGTGAGATTCAGGAATCACTTAAACAAGGGTAGTGGTGATATAAAGAACCAGCAAGAGTACAAGCTATGAGCAGCATCCAGGGGCTATACGGGGAAAGATGGGAGGTAGATGATGGAAGATAAATGTCACAGAGACAGAAGTAAACAGCGAGGAGGAGCAGAGATGAAGCCTTCTGAAGGGATGCTCTTCATCAGGGGCCAGGAAAAGCCCAGTCTTTGCAGGTAGTTGAAGATTGGCTTTGTGTCAGAAACTGTGTATGCCTTAGTCACTTAGTCATGTCCAACTCTCTACAACCCCACGGAATGGGTCCCACCAAGCTCCTCTGTCCATGGAATTCTCCAAGCAAGAATACAGGAGTGGGTAGCCATTCCCTTCTCCAGGGGATCTTCCCAACCCAGGGATCAAACCCAGGTCTCCTCCATTGCAAGTAAATTCTTTACTGTCTGACCCACCAGGGAAACCCGGCAGTAATATTTAGATTCAACGAGAAACTTAACATTGTCTGGCCCGCTAGAGGGCTTCCCAGGTGGTGCCAGTGATAAAGAACCTGCCTGCCAATGCTGGAGACATAAAAGACATGGGGTCGATCCTTGGGTTGGGAAGATCCCCTCTGGGAAAGCATGGCAATCCACTCGAGTATTCTTGCCTAGAGAATCCCAATGACACCACTGATAAACAACAAGGACTTATGAGGGATACATGGTCTAATTAAAAGGTAGGACCTTGCTGAGGGAAGTTAAGTGCTATCACCTCAGGGAGCCAGGACTCAGCAGAGAAGGCACAGTGCAGGCCCTTCAATAAGAAACCACACGGAAGACAGCCCAACTTGCTAAATTATTTCAAATAATAACTTAGGTTAGAAATAAACACTGATGTTTAACCACCCAAAGACGTTTGATAGACAGGTGATAAAGACGGTGTCCTCCACTGCTGGCCGTGTGCCCAAGACTCCCAGCCTACAGGGTTCAACACTACAATTTCAAAATACAAAATTCCATTTTTTCCCAGAGAACACTGTCCCAGAGCATATAATACATTTTTCTATAACAGTTAAGGCAACAAAAATGGGGCTGTCACCTCTAAGTCCATATCCAGTAAGCCCCCTACACACGAAACTTCAAGTTGTGCACTTTCAAAGATGTGGACGTGCCCCTGTATGCCAGCTGTTGTGTTGTACCACTGTACTTTTCAAGGTACTCTGCTGTAAGAGTTAAAATGTTTTTTGCGTTTGTTTTCGACGTATTATTTGTGTGAAAAGTATTATAAACCTATTACAGTCCAGCACTATGTAGCCAATTTTGTCAGTTGGGAACCTAAGTTAATTTTGTTGGACTTATGAATGCACTCTTGAAAGAGAACTCACTCATGTGTAGTGGACTTACTGTAACTAGAAAAGGAATAATAAGCATATCACTAGTCGTTAAAATTAAGTCTGAAAGGGTTATCCCTTAGATTGTCCAGGTCCTAAGAGTCTGCTATGTCACTGCTAGTCCACCTACGAGCAGAAACTTAATTAACAAAACCAGCTCAAACTCATGATGACTACAGAGCTATCTGAACATCTATCTCACCAGGTATCTACTTAATTTCTCCATATCAAATCAATGAAACCATCAATGATAAAGGAAAAGCCTGTCAGGAGTACAAATGTTCTTATCTTCTCACTTTTATTTGGGACTTAATAATAGCACAGGGATGCTAATGCATTCTCTTTATCTAAAACCAATCTCTGAGAAAGTAAAGCCTTTGTGTTTCCACAAGTTGGGGGGGGAAAAAAATCACTTATCCCAAAAGGGCAGTACAAATAGTTTAAATGACCAAGTTATTAACCAAACCGAAAATGCCCAAGTTCCTTTTCAGGCATAAGATGAAGAAAGACCATTTAAAACTTCACAAATTCACCTCTACTTTTACCACCGAAATTATTGCTCTAATGCTCTCCAGTGTACAATCACTACTTTATCAATTCTCCATTAAGTCATCTCCCAAGTAGACTGTCATCTCTCAACAGTTCTTGAAATAAGCATCTTGGAGACCACACTGCAATGTCTCTACATTGAAAAGAAACTCCTGAAGTCAACTCACTAGAGCTGCACTGGGATCCATTTGCAGAACCAAGTTACATAAGTAAACATGTTCTTAAAACTTCAAGGTAGTAAGCCTACTTGAGCCCAATGATAAAAGATGCCTGCTCCCCAAATAAAAAAGGGATCTGGCAGAGCGAGAAGCAAATTAGTGGATAAAAGTAAGAGTGTCTTCCCTTCTTTTTTTTCTTCCTGCCTCCCCAACTCCTTCCCTTCCTCCCTCTCCCCCATGTTGGCCTGTTCTCCAGAACATATGAAAGCCAACCATACAAATGATTTCAAAAGTAACAGCCTCCTTCAGAAAGTGTCCTCAATGTCATGCACTCAGTCTCTTGACTTGACCCCATTCCTCCTAAGAGCTATCAGTGACTGATCCTCACACTACATATTTTACAATACATTATTTTACAAAAAATCTTTAAAATAGTCACATAAATCAGGGGAGTGACTATACTCAACATTTTATAAAGAAAGTGAAGAAAAGGTAAAATAACCCACTCAAGGTAGTGAAAGATTTACTCGCAAGTTATTAAATTTGACTTGTTCGTGACTTCAGATTTTGAGACATCACATGAGTTGNCTCTTTGCAGTCCAAGGGACTCTCAGGAGTCTTCTCCAACACCACAGTTCAAAAGCATCAATTCTTCGAGGCCTGGCCTAAACAACCAATAGCGACTAATTCGGGTAGAAGAATACAACCCAACCAGACTCGTCCAAGTCCTTACCCATAGTCACTGATGGAGTCCTACCTTGTTTATGAGGATTATAGTTCTGCGGCATCATCAGTCTTAACTATGGGCTGACCATGGTGCCCACCAGACAAAATAAAATCTATCCCAGAAGTGAACATTGCTCTAAGATGCTATGCAGATCCCAAAGACCCACTTCAGCCCCACTTGACTTACAAGAGAGCCAGTAAAGCCCACCGACGGTTAAGCCTGGCTGAGATGGATTTCTGTCACTGAGCTACCCAAGTTCTCTAATATATTAACTTTTATACACTACAGTAAAATGTAGTCAAATGTTAAGACTACCTAACGGTATTTAATTCTCTCCTTCTGAGATGAAACTCAATTCCTCCGGAAAATCGAATGAAATTCTGGAAGACTTTCAGCTAACAAGGCAGATGTACCCAAAAGAGATATTTGGTACAGAATTTGCTCATTTCAT
The DNA here is from genome assembly GCA_006410875.1 of Neotragus pygmaeus. Classification (NCBI taxonomy): domain Eukaryota; kingdom Metazoa; phylum Chordata; class Mammalia; order Artiodactyla; family Bovidae; genus Neotragus; species Neotragus pygmaeus. The sequence goes on from SJYV01035768.1 coordinate 828,330, forward strand.
TATTTCAAACAAACCCATTTTTTCTGTCTAAAATAGAGCACCCATACTATGGGGAGACCTAAAACAAATCCTAACTTATTCAGTTATTCCATTCTGAGTTAGTGCATCATTTCTATAAAAGGCAGAGCTCCCCCTAAAAGAGATCCACAATATAGAAAATGGATTACTTGTGCAAATACAGAACCAAAACAGAAAAAAGATATTGGCAATACTGGGAAAATTCTTCTATTTCACATGTGCGCTGAACTTCTGGTATTTTCCCCAACCATATTTCATTGGTCAGAAACAGAAACAAAGAAAATACTGTATAAGTAACAACACACTAATGAAGGATGCCACTGGACCTCCAGAGAAGACATTCAGATGGCTAACAGGCATGTGAAAAGATCCTCAACATCACTAAATATTAGAGAAATGCAAATTAAAACAACAAGGTACCACTTCATACCTATCAAAATGGCTATCATCAAAAAGTCTAAAACTGCACATGTTGCTAAGCATATGGAGAAAAGGGAACCCTCCTACACTGTTGGTGAGAATGTAATTTGGTGCAACCACTGTGGAAAACAAATGAAGGTTACTGAAAAAAATAAAAACAGAACTACCATATGATAAAGCAACTCCACTCCTGGGTATATTTCCAGAAAAACAGAAAATACTAATTTGAAAAGACAGATGCACCTCAAGGCTCACATCAGCACTACTTGTAATAGACATGACATGGAAACAACCCAAGTGCCCATCAACAGCAAATCTGATTATATGTACACACATACACACACACACACACACATGCAATAGACATGACATGGAAACAACCTAAGTGCCCACCAACAGCAAATTTGATTATATGTACACACAGACACATTGGAAACACAGACACACACACACACAGACAGACACACACACACACACAGGAATATTACTCAGCCATAAAAAAGAATGAAACACTGCCATTTGAAGCAACGTTGATGGACCAGGAGAATATTAGAGAAAGCAAATACTATTTCATGTAGAATCTAAAAAAACAATACAAATGAATGTATGTGCAAAACAGAAACAGACTCACAGATATAGAAAACAAAGTTATGGTTGATAAAAAGGAGAGTGAGCAGGAAAGGGACACATTGGGGGTTTGAGATTAACAGATATAAATTACTACAGATGAAACAGATAAGCAACAAGAATATGCCACACAGCACAGGGCTTAGTATCTAGTAATAACCTATAATGGAAGATAATCTATGAAAATACTACTGAATCACTATGTTATACGCCTGAAACTAACACAATATTACAAATTAACTTACTTCAACTTAAAAAAAAGAAACAAGGAAAATGTTAGATAAACTTTTTTTTTCTTAATTTTCCCCTTTGACTCATAACCTAAAGAAAGGCCAAAGAAGCCAAAAATTAAGATAATTTAGATCCCACTCTGTATGGTGTCATTTATACTATCAAGCACCTTAAAGAATACCCATCAATTACACAGATGCACCTAACATTCTGAAATGTAGATAACACCACTGGGAACATTTTATTTTCTACAGTTTGCCATTTTTATTTTTAAAAAACAGGTTTATAAGATGCAATCAACATACAGCAAACTGTATATATTTAAATTTGGCAAAGTTGTGACATAAATATATACTAGCGAAACCTTTCCCACAATCAATATAATGAATGTACAGCCCTGAAAGTTTCTTAAAGCCACTTTTCTTTTCAGATTTTTATACATTTTTTAAAATTTCATAATATAGTTGATTTATAATCTTGCATTTGTTTCTGTTGTACAGCATCAGTTATTCACTGTTTTGTAGCTTCTTTCCCCATATAGGTCATTACAGATTACTGTGTATAATTCCCTATGCTATGCAGTAGGTCCTTATTAGTTATGTATTTTATATACAGTAGTGGATTTTCAGGCTTTCCTGGTGGTTCAATGGTAAAGAATCCACATGCCAATGAAGGAAACATGGGTTCAATCCCTGGGTCATGAAGATCCCCTGGAGAAGGAAATGGCAACACACTCCAGTATTTCTGCCTAGGAAATCTCATGGAGAGAGGAGCCTGGCAGGCTCCATGGAATCACAAAGGAGTCAGAAACGACTTAGCAGCTAACAAGTATATATGTCAATCCCAGTCTCCCAATTTATCTCTCCCCGCCTCCTTCCCCTCCCCTGGTAACTGTAAGTTTGTTTTCTATATTCATGACTTTATTCCTGTTTTGTAAATAAGTTCATTCATGCCACTTATTTTAGATACCACATATAAGCAGTATCATATGATGTTTGTCTTTCTCTAACTTACTTCAGTTCAGTTCAGTTCAGTCGCTCAGTCGTGTCCGACTCTTTGCGACCCCATGAATTGCAGCACGCCAGGCCTCCCTGTCCATCACCATCTCTAGGAGTTCACTCAGTCTCACGTCCATAGAGTCCGTGATGCCATCCAGCCATCTCACCCTCAGTCATCCCCTNCAATAGATTTGAGATTCATCCATGTTGTAGTGCGTCTCAAATGTTCACTCCTTTCTGTGGATGAACAGACTGCCATCATGTGGATGTATCACATTCTGTTTATCTGTTCACTAGAGATGGGCATACAGATCCACTTTAGAGCTATTATAAACAAAATATTATATGAACATTCATGCACAAGTCTAGTCTTCAGATTAGCATATGCTTTCATTTCCTGAAATAGCTGGATCATATAGTAAGTGCGTGTTTAATGTTTTATAAAGCCACCATACTGTTTTGCAAAGTGGTTACATCTTTTGACGTTTTCACCAGTAGTGGATGAGTTTCACTTTCTCTATGCCCTCACCAAGATTTGGTATGGTCAGTCCTGAAGTGTAATTTTAACCACTCTAAGAAGTGGGAGAAATATCAATAACCTCAGATATGCAGATGACACCACCCTTATGGCAGAAAGTGAGGAAGAACTAAACAGCCTCTTGAGGAAAGTGAAAGAGGAGAGTGAGGAAGTTGGCTTAAAGCTCAACATTCAAAAAACCAAGATCAGGGCATCCGGTCCCATCACTTCATGGGGAATAGATGGAGAAACAGTGGAAACAGTGTCAGACTTTATTTTTGGGGGCTCCAAAATCACTGCAGATGGTGATTGCAGCCATGAAATTAGAAGACGCTTACTCCTGGGAAGGAAAGTTATGACCAATCTAGATAGTATATTCAAAAACAGAGACATTCCTTTGCCGACTAAGGTCCTTCTAGTCAAGGCTATGATTTTTCCAGTGGTCATGTATGGATGTGAGAGTGGGACTGTGAAGAAAGCTGAGTGCCGAAGAATTGATGCTTTTGAACTGTGGTGTTGGAGAAAACTCTTGAGAAACCCTTGGACTGCAAGAAGATCCAACCAGTCCTAAAGGAGATCAGTCCTGAGTGTTCACTGGAAGGACTGATATTGAAGTTGAAACTCCAATACTTGGGCCACCTGATGTGAAGAGCTGACTCATTTGAAAAGACGCTGATGCTTGGAAAGATTGAAGGCAGGAGGAGAAGGGAACAACAGAGGATGAGATGGTTGGATGGTATCACTGATTCAATGGACATGAGTTTGGGTAGATTCCGGGAGTTGGTGATGGACAGGGAGGCCTGGCGTGCTACAGTCCACGGGGTTACAAAGAGCCAGACACAACTGAGCAGCTGAACTGAACTGAACTGAAGAAGTGTATAGTGTGGTATGCATCATTTCTAGCAATTAAACTAAAAAAAGCTACGGTGCAAAGAGCTAATAGCTGCCTGTACAAGTAATGGATTTCTTCTTACTAGAGATACAAACTAAGGACCTAACAACTAAATGATAAGGAAACTATAGAAGAATTTCATGTCTTAGATGAACAAAATATCCTTTACGTTTCCATTTATGATACACATCATGATTTTGTCAACTGCAAAAAACTTGGCAATTATAGACAAAGAAATAATTTTTAGAGAAGGCTCATAAAGCAAAGCAATTCTTAGGATTAACATATACACACTACTATATATAAAGTAGATAACCAACTATATATAATTCTTATGGTATAGCACAGGGAACTATATTCAATATACTATGATAAACCATAATGAAAAAGAATGTAAACATATATATATATATGTTTGTGTGTATGTGTGTGTGTAACTGAATCACTTTGCAGTCAGTACATCTGAAACTAACACAACATTGTAAATGAACTATACCTCATTTAAAAAGGGCTTCCCTGGTGGCTCAGACGGTAATCTGCCTACAATGTGGGAGACCCGGGTTCGATCCCTGGGTCAGGAAGAGCCTCTGGAGAAGGAAATGGCACCCCACTCCAGTACTCTTGCCTGGAAAATACCATGGACGGAGGAGCCTGGTAGGCTACAGTCTATGGAGTTGCAAAGAGTCGGACGCAACTGAGCGACTTCATTTCCACTTTCATTTAAAAAACAAAACAATTCAGATAGAAAAACAGACTTTGTTTAAGGAAGATGTAATACACCCTTATTTTGAAACATACTTTGTCAGGGTTTCCAGAGACCAAAAAGTCTATTATGAACAAAAAAACTCAAGGTATAAGCTGTTACTGTTGTTCTTGTTCAGTTGCTAAGTCATGTCCAACTCTTTGCGACCCCATGGACTGTAGCATGCCAGGCTTCCCTGTCTTTTACCACCTCCTAGAGTTTGCTCAAATTCATGCCCATTTAGTCAGTGATGCTATCTAACCATCTCACCCTGTGCCACCCTCTTCTCCTTTTGCCTTTAAAGGTATAAATTATTTGTTATTAAATTGTATACACAGACTCTCGTATCCATATACAAAGTCTTCTGGTTCAGGACACCCAGTTTCCCATCACTGTTTGGGTTTCACTCACTTCCCTCAACACTCCAAACCCAACCCCCAGTGAATACACTCAGGAAAACACTTCTTTGTTTTTCCTTCTATCCTTCTGGCAAAGCTCCTGCCTAATTTACTCTCATTGCATCTCACAATCCATTCTTTCCTCTCCAGTCCTTCATATTCCAGCTATTGGAGGAAGAACAAAATGTATGTGCAGATTAGGTCTACAATCAACATCCCCTGCCCTCTGTGACACCCTGTTTCATAGGAAGCACGCAATACTCTGTCTAAATCCACTCCAACAATCAAGAAATGCTCATCCTTCAAGATTCACCTCGAATTTCACTTCCACACATACACAAACTTGAACACTCCTCCTCTAAGTCTCCACACTGTTCATGATCCTTTTACTGTCCTGACTTTGCCAAATACTGATGCCGCATCTGGAATTGCACACTATGGATGGGATGTGCTTCAGGTTGATAAAGAAGTACCCTACGGCCAACAGTAGAGCAGGGTTATCTTTGTTCAAGGATAGATGGTTTATGTTTTTAGATCTGCTCCGAGGGTTCTTTTAATGAATCATCACCCCACACACACTGTGAATGAGCCTCAAAGAGCTAGGTTCTTCAGGATAATAATAAATGCCTGGGATCTGTATTTACTCTCAAAGAGATGGTCATGCCCATATGATTCCCCATAATGTACATACAATTATCTTTCTCAATATCTTATTTATTTGCTACTCCAGGTCTGAGCTGCAACATGCAGGATCTAGTTCTCTGAGACCAGGTATCCAATTCACACTCCCTGCATTGGAAGCACAGAGTCTTACTAGCCTCTGGACCACCAGTAAAGGCCTATAATGATCTTGATGGAGAACAGGAACAGCAAGTTGTAAAACCTTGAAAATCTGGAATAAGGTCCAGATACATGGGACTTTACAGACACAGAACTACTGGTGCAGCCAAGTTTCATCAATTTCTCACAATCACCAGCTTTTATGCTGAGCATGAAGTATGCAAAGAGAAATTAGAGAAACTGCCTCAGGAAACACATTTTCTGGATGGAATGACCTCAACACTGATACAAATAAATACTGACAAAAGTAGTGGATATTCCAGAAGAGGAGATGACTAAGCCATGGAAAAAATAAAAGACATGTTTTGAATATTAAAGATGCAATCTAAGAAGGTAAGATTAAAGGAACACTCAATTTTCAGGATTATGTTGGCCAAGAAAGCAAGAAGAAAGAAGATAATCATTTCTTTTGCTGAAATGTAAAAATAAAGATGGATGAGCCTACAAACAACATTTATATACCAATATCCAAAAAAAGGAAAACAGGAGCTGATTTATAGTATAGATGAATTCCTCTACACCAAAGAGAGCAGCCAAAGGCCAGAAATGCAATCCAAAGATGACTGAGTCCCAAAGCCCTAAGAGAGGAATGAGACCATGTTCACTCACTCCCAGGCAGGATCCGGTCACAAAAAAAAAAACCACCGTTTCAAACCTCAGGGGAGGAAAATGTCTTAGGTATGTGAGGAAGGCCTAGAATGAATCAGAAGAGAAGAGCAGAAGAGTACATGGGCAGTGAACAGAGAAACACAGCAGCTCGAGTCCAGTTCCCCTCCAGCGTCTGGTCTTGGCACCTTTTATATCTAGAATGATCTTCAAAGTCTCCTCAGCTTCTACACTTTATTGATTGTATAAATTCCCATAGCAACTAGGAAAAGGCTGAGTATATCTTAAAAACTTGTTAAGTATCACTGAATGACAGACTGAGGAGAAGTTAACTCCATAAGTAGAAGTTAACATTCTGATAGCAATATAAAAATTTCTAATTACAAATCCAATGGGAAGGCGAGGGTTGAATAATACACAACAGAGTGGAGATCTGACTCAGAGGCCCTCCTGAGAGGCTAAGTAATGACAGAAAAAGGACCAGTTTCGTGGGTATGTTTCAAAACAATATTATCAGCCAGTATGTTTACTGGGTAGCAAAAATCCTTGGAGACAAGAGAAAGGGAGAGAGAGGGCAGAGGTATTGCAGGAGATATGGCCCCCACCCTCCAAAAGCCTGGAACTGACACGATGAGGTATTAACACTTCAAACGAAAACAGCAATTCAGGAGTTTGAAGGAGAGGATACTTCAGGACAGGCACATCACAAAAAGAAAGGGACTTAATGCAAGAAGGACTTCTTTGGAATATGTGATTAAAAGGTTAGAACAAGCATATCAAAGTCAATACCCAGAAGACAGTGAGTAGATCACAATGACTAGGGAGGAAAGAAACTAAAACTGATCCTAGAAACATAGGTTTTGGCCATATGACAAGGGTCCTGGATGCTTAGACTTCTTAGGAGGGTGTTAAGTTACTGCAGTGTGAGCTAGTTTTCACAAAAATCTAGGTTTTTAATTTCATGTGATCAAAAGAAAGTACCAATATTAGCAGTAAGGAATAGAACAATGCCATTTGCAGCAACATACATAGATCTATAGACTATCTTACTAAGTGATGTAAACCAGAGGAAGACAAATCATATACCACTTGTATGCAGGAATCTAAAAAAAATGACAGAAATGAACTTACGTAAGAAAGAGAAACAGACTCACAGACATAGAAAAGAAACACAGTTACCAAAGGGGCAAGGAGTGATAAACTAGGAGTTTGGGATTTAAATATACACACTACTATATATATGTGTGTGTGTATAGATATATATATATAATAGATAACAAAAAAGGACCTACTACATAGCTATATAGCTCTGGAAATTATACTCAATATCTTATAACAACCTATAATGGGAAAAAATGTAAAAAAGAAATATATATACATATATATGTGAGTGTGTGTTTAACTGAGTTGCTTTGCTGTACACCTGAAAAACAACATTGTAAATTAACTCCATTTCAAAAAAATTTAAAACAACAAAAAACGGGAATAGAAATACCAATAGACTCTACTACATGGAGTTCAAGGAGTACCCTGAGCCCACTTCTTCAAGAGATAAACTTTATAAATTTCCCAGTAAGACTGTTCAATTTTACTTTGCTTTCCGATCCCTTTCTTTTTGTAACCATCCACTTTAGAGGTACTTAACTAATGTCTCCTACCATGGCGCCATGAGAGCCAAACCTCTGCATTTTCTATTTTAAAAAAAGAAAAGAGCCTTCACCTAAAGGGCAGAGATTTGCTTGGTCAGTGGAGTTCTTTGCTCTCCATCTGGCACACTTAGAAGAATAAAGATTTAAAATGCATGAAATAAGGCTCCAAAAACAATTTGCTCATTGCTTCAAAGAAAGTATTCCTAATAATTTGCTCACTGTTTCATAGTATTCCTAATTGAACTGTGGTGTTGGAGAAGACTCTCGACAGTCCCTTGGACAGCAAGGAGATCAAACTAGTCAATCATAAAGGAAATCAACCCTGAATATTCATTGGAAGGACTGATGCTGAAACTGAAGCTCCAATACTGTGACCAGCTGACACAAAGAGTCAACTCATTAGAAAACACCAGTGCTGGGAAAGATTGAAGGCAGGAGAAAAGGGGACAACAGAGGACGAGATGGTTGGATGGCATCACCGACTCGATGGACATGAGTTTGAGCAAGCTCTGGGAGACAGTGAAGGACAGGAAAGCCTGGCATGCAGCAGTCCATGGGGTCGCAAACAATTGGATATGACCGAGAGACTGAACAACAACAAGAAGTTAATATAGTTAAGAAGGCTGTTAAAGAGAAAGTAACTACTATGATTAATGACATCATATGGGTATGGACACCATGTGGGAACTTAAAAAGGAATTTGAGATTCTCTAAGGATTTTGAAGTCATATGTCATACACTGTGTAAGCAATTAAGACAACCTTTACTGAGGAGAATATGATCTGATCCATATTCAAGCAGGCAATTTTCTAAGCAACTTTAGCCCTTTATCTGAGAAGCTAGGCCTATTTTAATTTTTATTCTGTGAGTTAAGTAAAAGTGAACTTTATCAATTCAATCTGAATTAATATAAAGTTATACCTAGGGATAAAATCTTTAAAAAACACATGTGTGGCTAAGGCATTTTAATGAGTATCCTTTCAGATGTATTGAAATCTCAACATCAACATGCAAAACAAACCATCACCCTGGTGGTTTTCACTTTTGATCAACAAAGAAGAGTCATAAATGGGTGGGTAGCACAGGCTCCTCTCTTATCAACCTTTTCATGTAATGATAGAGGAATATATAGTGTAAGAAAGTGATTCATTTATATAAAGATCTCTGAACAAGATACCAACTTGGGAAATGTGCTGGTATTTAGAAACAAGTAGAGGAAAAGGTTTGGAGAAGGCAATGGCAACCCACTCCAGTACTCTTGCCTGGAAAATCCCATGGACAGAGGAGCCTGGTAGGCTGTAGTCTATGGGGTTGCTAGGAGTCAGACACGACTGAGCGACTTCACTTTGACTTTTCACTTTCATGCATTGGAGAAGAAAATGGCAAGCCACTCCAGTGTTCTTGCCTGGAGAATCCCAGGGATGGGGGAGCCTGGTGGGCTGCCATCTCTGGGGTTGCACAGAGTCGGACACAACTGAAGCGACTTAGCAGCAGCAGCAGCAGAGGAAAAGGTTGCTTCAACAGGCAAAGGATAATCTGAGCACTGCTCAAGGTTAGAGAGATATACACATGTGGAGGTAGGTGCATGTGTGCATGTTACTGAGGTATAACTCACAAAGAATAAAGTGCACAAATCTCAGACATGTGGTTCAGTGATTTTTACACATGTATACACCCGGGAAACCACCAAGATAGAGACAATTATTAATACTTCAGAAGATTCTACCTGTGTTCTCTCCCAGGTCAAATCATAACCTGATTTCTATCACCATAGTGTGATTTTTGCCTTCACCTGATCATCATAAACGGAATCATGCAACATGTACACATTTGTCTGACTTCTTTGGTTGAACAATAAGACAGTAAAATTCATTCATGTTGCTGCATGTTGCAATACCTTCTTCTTTTTAATCACTGAGAATATACCATTATTGGTTTATCCATTCTACTATGGACGAACATTTGGGTTATTTCTAGTTTGGAGTTATTACAAATTAACCTATTAACATCCTTCTACACATATATATTTGGGGGACATAGGCACTGGATTCAGTTTTCTTGAATGTGTACTTAGGAGTGGAATTGCTAAGTCATTAGTAAGCCATCTGCTTGGCTTTTGTAGAGTTAATCTGCTAATCAGTATTTCTCCTGAAATATTAATGGGAAAGCAAATCACTTTCAACATGCAGAATGATTTGTTTAGTTATTTCTTCTTTTATATCATATACATTTAAAGTAAAGTTATACAGCATCTAATGCAATGACTCTATTCCAATACAAATAGCAGAATCATTTGGGAAATCTTTTAAAAATAAAGATTATTTTATGTCCCCATCCTCTGCTAAACAAAACCCTATCAATAAATGAGAATTGTGAATACTGCTTCATTACTTCAATCAAAAACTATAAGTACAATGAATGGGTTAAAGAGACAGTTCTTGAGAAAATTTAAAAAGTGTTATACAAGTGTAAGGTCTTATTTTATCTAATTTTAATTTGTTTAAATTAGTTTCACCTAGAAGTAATTCACTCATTTTTTTTTTAATACTTGCTTCACTCTTGCTGCATTTCAAATGAAGAAAACAGTTCTTGACTGAATATGGCAATCATTGCAGAGAAAATCTACAAATTAAAACCATAATGGTGTTTTTAGAATTGAATACTTTTTCAAGAGCACTGATACAGAGCCCCGCCCGCCCCAAGCAACCACATCATCAGAAATGGGAAAATAAAATAAAGCAGAAAACTCATCTGAGATGAGAAGGTAAAGATTAAGGCTCTTTCAAAATATGACATTCTGAAATCTGTCACCTCGAAGTCATATACCTAATATGGTAATGGTTCATGCAGACTCATAGCTTCATGAAAAACTTCTCTACAGCAGACTATTAAATTCTGGTGTCAGGTAAACAAACAAAAAGAGCACCAAACCATCTTCCTCTCCTACCAAAAAATAAGTGCAAGCTATAAAGAACTTAAATTTCAAAGATGTCATATGGGCAGGACTGAATACAGAGAACCAGGAATTACCTGGAAAAGGATGTAGGATATACCTGACATAAAACTAACATCAGAGAAGATAAAGCTGAAGGCTCATAGGGAGCAGACATGAGGCCTACACGAAGGAAGGAAGGAAGGAAGGAAGGAGACATGAATAAACTCCTACAGCGTCTCTCCTGGTTTCTCTTTTGGCCATGAAACCAGCAGTGTCTGTCTTGTTGCGAACCTTAGGAGTCAAGTCGTTTCTATACAATATTAAAAAGACAGACTTAGAAGCAGGGTGTTAACAGAATCATTAAACTGGAGCTGGAAATTTAAGACAGCACCCAAGCAAGCTTTTTCTTCAAAGTGAAGAGAGCTCTGCCCAGCACCAGCTCATGTTTTAATGGATGAGAAACCTGTATGTGGGTCAAGAAGCAACAGTTAGAACTCTGTATGGAACAACTGATTGGTTTAGGATTGAGAAAGGAGTACCACAGGGCTATCTGCTGTCACCCAGTTTGTTTAACCTGTATGCTGAGCACATCATGAGAAATGCCAGGCTGGATGAGTTACAAGCTGGGATCAAAATACGTGGGAGAAACATCAACAACCTCACATATGCAGATGGTACCACTCTAACAGCAGGAAGTAAAGACAAACTAAAGAGCCTCTTGGTGAAGGTGAAGGAGGAGAATGAAAGAGCTGGCTTAAGACTAAATGTTAAAAAAAAACCTAAGATCATGGCATCTGGCCCCATTACTACATGGCAAACAGAAGCGGAAATCGTGGAAGTAGAGACAGATTTTCTCTTCTTGGGCTTTCAAATCACTGCAGATGATGACTGTAGTCATGAAATCAGAAGATGTTTGATTCTTGGCAGGAAAGCTATGACAAACCTAGACAGTGTGTTGAAAGCAGAGACATTACTCTGCTGACAAAGGTCTGTATAGTAAAGGCTGTGGTGTTCCCAGTGGTCACATATGATTTTGAGAGCTGGACCATGAAGAAAGCAAAGCACCAAAGAACTGATGCCTTCGAACTGTGGTGCTGGAGAAGACTCCTGAGAGTCCCTTGGACAGCAAGGACATCAATCTGAAGAGAAATCAATCCTGAATACTCACTGGAATAACTGAGGCTGAAGCTGAAACTCCAGTATTCTGGTCATCTGATGTGAACAGCTGACTCACTGGAAAAGTCCCTGATGCTGGGAAAGATTGAGGGCATCAGAGGATGAGGTGGCTGGATGGCATCACTGATGCAATGGACATGAATGTGGGCAAAATTCAGGAGATGGTGAGGGACAGAGAGGCCTGACATCCTGCAGTCCATGCGGTCGCAAAGAGGCTAGGTCCTATACCACACAGGTATATGTGGGCGACTGAACAACAGTGGGAAGACCAAATGCTTGTTAAATCATCAAAACAGGCATCCAGAGTCACGCTGGGAGAAGAGAAAAGGTCAACAGTATGTCCCCCTCGGACTTCTCTGGTGGTCCAATGGTTAAGACCCTGCACTTTCAATGCAGGGAGCACAGGTTCGATTCCTGGTTGAGGAAGTAAGATCCCAAATGCTGTGTGGTGTGGCCAAACAAAAAATAAAGGTATGCTCCTCTTGTCTGAAAGAGACGCTGAAGCAAAACAAGAACCCACCATTTACGTGATGGGATCAGTGATTAGAGTGCATATTTCTCTCCCTGGACTATTCCAAAAATTCCAAGGATGCCTTCATTATTTGTGGTTCTCTTTCCTTAAAGCAAAACAAAGCACCCTGAAACCTTTCATATACCATGTGTCAGCTTTAGAAACTGTGGTCTCCTTTGTAAATTACACCAATCCTCATGATGAATCTTTCAACAAGTGCTGAGTCTTTCTTCACAAAAGGAATACCTGCTCCCTAAAATGATCACCTTTTTAATCCCAAAGGTTCATATTCCCACAGCTTTGGACACTTGATACTTTCAAGGCCCATCTTAAACACCAAAATGAAGCTTCAAATTCAACACTGCTTTCATCCTTGGTGATTCCAAATCACAGTTAAAGAAATAAAAAGCCTGGCTCTTCTCTTTCAATCAATATAATTCCCTAAGAGTTCAACCCTCAGAACATTCACATAAAATATTAGCTTTATATATTTAGAAGAGATAAACTAAACCATCAAGGTGATCAATCAATTTTCAATTACATTTGGCATCTGGAGAAGATGATGGTGCATGTTCTTACAACTGACATTAGTCATCAAATAGAGGGGCTTCACACTTCAAGGATTCCACAACACCCCCCATCCCCCGCCACCCCCCGGCTATGTAAATCAGCACCATGAATCATCAATAAAAGTAATACTTTTTCTTTTAATAACAATCCACCTAGACATCCCACATTGTTACAATTTAAAATGAACACNACTGCAAGGAGATCCAACCAGTCCATCCTAAAGGAAATCAGTCCTGAATGTTCAGTGGAAGGACTGATGTTGAAGCTGAAGCTCCAATACTTTGGCCACCTGATGTGAAGAGGTGACTCATTGGAAAAGACCCTGATGCTTGGCAAGACTGAAGGCAGAAGGAGAAGGGGACGACAGAGGATGAGATGGTTGGATAGCATCACTGACTCGATGAAGGTGAGTTTGACCAAGCTCCGGGAGTTGGTGATGGACAAGGAAGCCTGGTGTGCTGCAGTCCATGAGGTCGCAAAGAATCAGACACGACAGAGCAACTGAACTCAACTGAACTGATCCCCAGTTCATGGATCACAGCCTTATCATGGTGAAGGGACTTGTGTAACTTAATGAAGCTATGAACCACACTGTGCAGGGCCACAGAAGATGGATGGGTCATAGGGAAGAGTTCTGACAAAGCGTTGTCCACCGGAGGAGGAAATCACAACCCACTCCAGTGTTCTTGCCGCAAGAACCCCATGAACAGCGTGAAAAAGCAAAAAGATATGGCAATGGAAGACGAGCCCCCCAGCCTTTGTGTGGATCACAACACATTGTGGAAAATTCTTCAAGAGATGGGAATACCAGACCATCACACCTGCCAAGGAAACCTGTATGTGGGTCAAGAATCAACAGTTAGAATCAGACATGGAACAATGGACTGGTTCAAAACTTGGAAAGGAGTACGTCAAGGTTCTATACTGTCACCCTGCTTATTTAACTCATGCAGCGTACACCATGTGAAATGCCAGGCTGAATGAATCACAAGCTGCAGTCAAGATTGCTGGGAGAAATACCAATAACCTCAGATATGCATATGATACCACTCTAATGACAGAAAGTGAAGAGGAACTAAGGAGCCTCTTGATGAGGGTGAAAAGAGCAGTTTGAAAAGCAGGCTTAAAAGTCAATGTTCAAAAATCTAAGATCACAGCATCCAATCCCATCACTTCATGGCAAACAGAAGAGGAAAAAGTGGAAGTGGTAACATATTTTACCTCCCTAGGCCCCAAAATAACTGCAGATGGTGATTGCAGCCATGAAATTAAAAGACACTTGCTCTTTTGAAGGAAAGTTATGACAAACCTAGACAGCATATTAAAAAGCAAAGACATCACTTTGATGAAAAAGGTCTATATAATCAAAGTTATGGTTTTGCCAGTAGTCATGTATGGATGTGAGAGCCGGACCATAAAGAAGGACGTGGCTTAATCACTAATTTGTGTCCAACTCTTGCAAATCCATGGACTGCAGCCCACCAGGCTCCTTTGTCCATGGAATTTTCCAGCCAAGGATACTGGAGTGGGTTGCCATTTCCTTCTCCACAGGATCTTCTCGAGCAGGGATCAAACTCAGATCTCCTGCAGTGTAGGTGGATTCTTGATTGACTGAGCTACCAGCTCCCAAGAACTGATGCTTTTGAACTGTGGTGCTGAAGAAGACTCCAGAGTCCTTTGGACAATAAGGAAATCAAGCCAGTCAATTCTAAAGGAAATCAACCGTGAATACTCTTCACTGTATAGTGAATACTCTTCACTGAAAGTCCTTCACTGGAAGGAGTGGGATGCTGAACCTGAAGCTCCAATACTTTGGCCATCTGATGTGAAGAGCAGACTCACTGGAAAAAGATCCTGATGCTAGGAAAGACTGACGACAAAAGGAGAAGGGGGTGGCAGGGGATGAGATGGTTAGAGAGCATCACTGACTCAATGGACGTGAATTTGAGCAAACTCTGGGAGACAGTGAAGGACAGAGGAGCCCGGCATGCTACAGTCCATGGGGGCGCAAAGAGTCATACATGACTCGGTGACTGTACAACAACAAAAGCATGAAATATTAAAAATGGGCTCATTTACAGAAGCAGAAAGTAGATCAGTGGTTACGTGGGGCTAGAGTTATGTCTGTTCCATGATACAGCATGGATCACTAGGAGAGAAGGGATGAAATGAAGTGAATGACAGATGTGGCCAAAAAGGACCATAAGCGGGAAGGGAAGGATGAGCTGGGCAAACAGTCAGAAATTGAGGCTGATCATGCTGGATAGCTTCCATTCTCTTAAAGAAATAGAAATGACATCATCATCTGAGAGTGAAGGGATGGTGGCCAAAAAGGCGGACTGGGGATGAAGGAGCTGATGAGGGACAAATAAATATCAGCCCTTTAAGTGGCATGTACACCTCACACGCAAGGTGTACAAGCACACGGCGGGTGGTCTTGCTGTTAAAGCACTGACTTTAAGCTGAGAGCTTAGCTGGGGCGGTGGGGCTGAGGCGGGTGGCAGGGGTGCATCCTTGAGAGCAGAGAATTGAATCTGCTGGTAAACTTAAGTTAGAATGGCTGACCACTTGACAGAGACAGAAAAGAAGACGAATGGATTAGAAATCAGGGCTCCATCAAGTCACAAAACAGGGTTAGTGGGAAGATGAACACAAAAGCTTGAACGATAAAAAGATTAATAAGAGTGTTGCCTAAAATATCTTCAAGTTCCAGGGACGGACATAAAGCTTCCAGAATGTAGCCTTAAGGGCAGAGAGATGAAACAAGGCTGAAGGAGAGGGTTCTGGAAAAACAAGACAGAAAACACAGGTCCTGTTGGCATGCTGAAAGCAGGCATCTATTTACAACAGAATGAAATCTGTAATAAAGGGGAACTGGGTAGAGGCAAGGAGATAGATGAGGCAGTACTGCTAGTAACAAGGGGATAAAGCCAGGGGGTGGATCAGAGAGGTGCCCGCCTTCACTGGAGGTACCAAGGCTCACTCATACGGCTCATGGGGAAAAGGAAGCAATGATCAGAATGCCTTGCTTCTAATATTCCAATAATGTCCTGGATTGTTTTGGTCTATAATGGGATAATGGTCCTGTATAGTACTTAGTCTGGACTCAAAAAGTTGGTGGGGGACTTTTCTATAATGAAGACTGAGATGTGGAAAATATTTATTCATTTATATAATACATAAAAAATCAGTTGGGGCCTTTCTATTGATTCCTAAGGCCTCCAACGTAATCTCTTCTACTCTTACAAAAGCAATGAGCTCCAGAATATTTCTCATCTTAACATTTTCCTACTCTACTATGTAAGATCTGAGGAATTAAGTGCCAGAGTTTCTGAGAATCACTTGCTACAGATCTTTCACAACCATCATTCTCTTCTATTTGATACACTGTGGCCATGGGTGGAGTGTGTGTATACAAATACACTGATATAATATCTCTGGTTGTTGTTTCAGTTCTTCACTGGTGAGAAAGAAGAAACGAAGAGTGGCAGGGAGACACAATTACTGTGAAAAGCCACCACCCAAAGCACCAGACCTCAAAGTATCAGCAAACATACAACAGAAGCGAGTTACAGAAGCATCCTCTACAGGCCACCTTACCTTGTCATGGACCGTCATGCAGCTAGCAGCATCCTTCTGAAGGATTTCAGTTACCCCATTGGAGAGCCTTTCGTACTTCAGTTTCGGCTCCTCTTCACTCTCTTCTTCCTGCATGGAAAACAGAGATGACAGCCTCAAGGACATATCTGAAAGAGTCAAAGACTCAAAACACACGTTGTAAGGTGGAACCAGAGGTGGATCCCTCAATGACTGTCAACAACCACAACTACACCTAAAGGTTAAGATTCCCATGTTTCATTTTTCCAACTGGCCTATCAACTGCTACAACTTCAATGGCAGAACAAATCTGAAAGCTCGAAAGAGGACTACATCTATCTTCTGTTGACAGTAATCAACTTCAGCATGTCGAGAAAATACAAAACTGTCTGTCCCACCATTCGGACAAAAGCCAATAAAAGGTGCACAGGGAAAATACTTGTCAACGTACCCTCATGGACATAAAACACAGCAATGAGACAGGAATACAATAAACTTCCAAAAGACACGAATTCTGTATTTCAGAATTGCAAGCATTTTTGTTAAATTTGAGAATATTCCATTTTACTTAGAAAAATTATAAAAATTAAAATGAAAATTTTATATAAAGCAAAGTATATACTTACTCTTCAGGTGAAAATATTTTAATATTAATTTTAAATAATTGAGAAACCATGAGTGGATATTATTACCTAGTTTATGTTAGAATATGCACTGTTGACTCTCAACTGAATAAACCTACTTATGCATTAAAATGTTCTGAATCTTTTATACATGTTGTTACTAACTTTAGATGTTCAATTTCACTGTTGATATACCATCATAAGACATCCTTAATCTTCAGAGTTACAAAGTTCAGAATCTAGATTGTCTATAAAGGCCAGGCATTAATAAATCAAGATTAGTTATAAAACTTATGATAATGATTCAGAAAAAATTTACTTTACTGCATCAATAGACAATGAGAAGGAAATGTGCATATAGTGACAACTGTGGTAGAATAAAACTGGCCAAAAGAGTAGTCCACAAATACAGTTTACTCTTCATTTCCTTCAAAAATAACTGTGTGGTCCTCACCTTCCAGCTAACATTTGGGTAGTCGGAGGTACATCAATGGTCTCACCCAGAATACCTAGGAATGTTTAGTGAAATATAGAGCAAAATCAGTCTAAGACAACAATTAAAGGGCCACTGAGGCAGTCTGAACTAGAAGTGTGATTCCAAGGTGGTGGAGAAACCACGGAGAGGCCAGCAGGCATTCTCCAGTCACTTTCTTCCTGGAGGCATTTATCAACAGGAGGCTGAGACTCTCTGCCTGGAAAGATGGTCACACTTGGAAGCGTGGAAAACAGCAAACCTTCTGGGCTTTCTTGGTGGCTCAGATAGTAAAAGAATCTGCCTGCCATGCAGGAGACCTCGGTTCAAGCCCTGAGGCAGGAAGATCCCACTCCAGTATTCTTGCCTTCAGAATTCCATGAACAGAAGAGCCTGGAGGGCTGCAGTCCACGGGGTTGTAGAGAGTCTGATAAGACTGAGTGACTAACACGTTCACTTTCTGGAATTTGTGGGGACTGGAGGCTTGATGGGTAGAAAAGAGAGGCAAAACAGGGAGTCTGTTACACAGCCACTTTTCCCCAAAAGACAACTGCTAATTTCCAAAACTACACAAGGCAGGAGACAAAACAGCTTGCCTCAAAAATGCAAACTCACTGCCTTGACATATTAGGAAGAAAATTAGATGAGGTTCTGGTGAACACCAAAGCCTCTCATTTGGGACTCCTGGTCCCCAGGACACAAACACAAAGAGCTTCCCAAAACTTCTGTCTAGCTTTGCCTCACAATTCGTTCCCTGCCTGGACTAAGGTACACAATCCCCAACCTATCTGTCCAGTAAGGGAAAGTGAGGCTCCTTAGAGAAAGAATACTATTGGGCTTCTACAATTCTTCACTTACTAAGAATTCAATTCTAAGTACTAAAATTCAATTTTAAGTACTAAGAATTCAATTTAAAAAAGCTACCAGGTGTGCCACAAGACAGGACCAAATAACTAAACATCAAGGAGAAAAAAAATGTGTTAAACAAAACAAACACACAGACCCATGAATGACCTAGATACTGGATTTAGCAGAAAAAGAACTTAATATAATTATGTTAATTATTATAAAGTATGTTTTTTTAAAAAGATGAATGAAACAGATAAAAAGATTTCAATACAAAACTTCAATCATTAAAAAAAAATCAAATGATAATTTTAGAACTGAAAAATATAACTGAAATTAAGAACTCAATATTATAGTTCAACAGAAGATTAGCAAAGCAGAAGATAGGATTAGTAAAATGGAAAACAGGTCAAAAGATATCCAAAGGGAAGCTCAGGGAAGGAGAATGGATGGAAAATACAGAAAAATTATGTGCAATATGTGAGACACGGTGAAAAGGGTCTAACATTTTTCAATATAGTCCCACAAGCATAAGGAAAATAGAAAATTGGGAGGGAGGAGGGACAGGAAGAATACTTACAGAAGTAACAAGTTGAGAATTTTCCAAAACTCATAAGACATCAACCCACAAGATCAAGAAACTTTGCAAACTGAAGCAACATAAGTGTGAAGAAAATCGCACCTAGGCACATCACAGTAAAAAGAAAATTACATAAAAGAAAAATAACTTGTATACTGTTAAGTACTGGACTTCTTAAAGATTATAATACTGATCAACAATCACACAGAGACCATGAACTCAGATGCCTACAGAAATCTTTATCCCTGGAGCAAAGACCTACTTCACATGGAAAGGAGCTCATTTCTGGATAAACTGAAAGGATGAGATATATCAACCATTATGCTAAAGACTTAACACTAGATATCTCATTTCATCCTGACTTAAAAAAAAAAAAGATTATGGTGAGTTAAATATCATTATCCCATTTTTACAGATATTTCAGTAAAAACTGGTGATCAGAAATTTTAGGTAATGTCATTAAGATACACAGTGAATAGAAAGCAAAGCTAAAATTCAAATTCAGTTATGAATGTTCTAACATCAATGCCTCATTTAATATACTACCCCAAACTCCTATGAAAATTACACTACAAAGCACAATAGACACCTCCAAGATTTTTATGCCTACAAAAAACTATAAACTGTGATCAACAGGAAACGTGTAAAATGTATTTATTTAGCAGGTACATTAGTTATAGATAGATGGATATTATTCCAACATTTACTGACTTTACAACAATACTGTTGTTGTTTAGTCACTAAGTCAGGGTCTGATTTTTTTGTGACCCCAAAGACTATAGGTCTGCCAGGCTCCTCTGTCCGTGGGCTTTCCTAGGCAAGAATACTAGAGTGGGTTACCATTTCTCTCTTCAGGGGATCTTCCTGACCCAGGGAGCAAACCTGTCTCCTGCACTGGCAGGCAGATTCTTTACCACTGAACCACTTGGGAAGCTCTAAAACAACAATAAATATGTGCTATTTAACGGAGTTCTGGTGTGTAAACAATACACAAGTGACTTCACTGGCTGCCTAAGATTCAAGATCTCTTCTGGGGTTGCAGGCAAGGTGTGAGGTGGGCATCTGAAGACTTGACTGCGGTTAGAGTAATGATTTCCCAGATGGCTCACTCAAATGGGTGGCAAGTTGGCGCTGGGTGTTGACAAGAGGCTTCGGTCGCTGTTCTTCTGGACTTCTCCAAAGGGCTGCATCAATGTCCTTAGGATATGGCAAAGGAGACTTCCCCCAGCGTGAGTGGTACAAGAGAATGCACAGTGGAAACCTTAAGGTTATATACGACCTAGCTTCAGAGGTCATATGCTGTCACTTCCATAGTATTCCTGTATGTTGATCATAAAGACCAGCCATGATTCAATGGGAGGGGAGGACATGAAGGCAGGAATAATAAGAGGTGAGAATCACCGGGGGGCATCATGCAGACTAGCTACAAGAGGAGTAATAAAATTTTAAGAGCAATAAACTTAGTTTAATAAAAAAAATCAATATTCCATGTCTACTGATGAACTGTCTTAAATTTTCTTCTCCAGTATACATAAGCTACTAGTTGTTTATTTAGTAAAAGCATGGTAAGACCAGAGATGGTCCACCTACTAACTTTTTAAGAATAATTCCAAGAACTAATAGCCACAGAAGGAAATAGTATGTGCATGGTTCCTTAAAAGCCCTACCTTTCTTTAAAAATGTTCTAACAATAATTGCCTCACCCCAACGAGTTGTTGCATGTCCCAAAAGGATCTGTTGTTAAAATATCAAACAGCTAATTAACCCAGTCTTAAAAAAAATCTAGAAATAGGAAAATTACAAAAAGCAACGAATAAACACTTCTACTTAAATATCTAATACAAGCGAGAAAGAGAAATCATTACAAAGTTAACACTAAATGTAGCCAAGGCATGATGTGTGCATTCTGAAGTAAATGTGTTAAATACAAATTGAATCCTGAATGTTAGTCTTTATAATAAGATGCCACATGTTGTTCAAGTCTGGACATCAAATGTGCATCCAATGTGAAAAGTTAATTCTAGCCTCTGGACTATTTTGCATAAAAGCACTCAACCACGGACCATTAGATAAAGTTACTGTAAATAAGGTTTGCCTGTCTTATTCATAAGTGGAAACTAAATAATTTCTCTCAAATAAGTATACAAAAATAAATACTTTCACAGCACAGCTCACTGAAGCATTCGTGCTAGGCTTCAAAAACCATAAATAAAATGAAAACTCCAATATTAGGCACTTGATGTAGTATTTCACGCTTTTCTGACAGGTATCTTTTATGTTAAGTTAAAAGCGGGCTAAAGGTGAATTTTTTTAAGGTGTTTTCTGCTTGCTGTAAACAAAGAAAATGGAAAGTGATTCAAAAATACAATTTGCAGAGGTTATTCTACTGCTGCAGACTTTTTATCACATTTTAAATAAAAAACATTTTAAAAATCAGGTAGGTTTAATACAGAGGTGCACCGTAAAAAAAAAAAATTAAACAGAAAAAAAAGACTTTCATGCAATTTGAACTTCCACAGAAAACAACCCAGTGTTAATAAAAAGCAAATCAATAATTTTTGTTAAATTTTAATAATCTTGCAAGCCTACAAATAAAACCATCAACAGTCTGAGTTGAGATGACAGTTAACTGCGTTTCTATGACAACCTAGAGGCACAGTACAAGTCCTGACTTGCAGTTAAGCGAAGATATGAACAGAGTGACATTTACTCATACAAGAAAATCTGAAGCTTTTCTTTAAAAAGAATCAATTCCTCAAATAACACGGACTTTCACTAAGTGGATAACACTTTTAATTAAAGACAAGTCCTTTAGATCATCCTGCAGGATTCTAAAACATCTGAAAATAAATTTCTTATCATGGTCATTTTTACTGAGGTTTGAACTGAAAGTCAAAAAGTCGCTTTTGGGACAACAGACTAAGGTAATTACAGATTTCTGCCTCAAAAACTATTTAACAATTTGTTACTAACACCACAGGGTCAATATACATAGGGAAAATCCCATTACCTAACTTAGAATTATATAACCAACAAGAATATCGTACTTTTCATCTGATAATTTAAATTTTCTGTACAAGAAAAAACTGTTTGGCATTTATAACCAATTTTTCATCCTGTTTTAACTCTAACCACATCTTTCACACATCAGTATATTTTATGTACAATGTGACAGTCTATTTAGACCTGAATTTTACTTAAAAAAAAATGTGTCATATGAATTTAGCAGTTGACAGAAAGATCATTATATTTTCTATGGTTTTTATGAATCTAGAACTCAAAATTTTATTTCTGGTTATCAGTTCTTTGTTAAAATACAGTTTTGTCTTGTTTCGGGTTTTTTGTTTTTTTTCCTTTTCCCACAAAACAATAGTAGATATATAAGAAGGATGAGATGAGATGTTTACAAAATCCAAGTTAAGCCAGTAACAACTATCACCAGTGGAGTGCTCCTAGACAATGTACAATCTCACTCTATGGAGATGCCTTCATCTCAGCTAGACTCACCAACGAGAAAGCTGAACCTCTAGGATTTTTAGTAAGATGAATGGGTGCGTCGATCTCTTGTCATCGACTACATCTGACCAGAGGCAAATTCCTTTTAATAAATATCCAATGTTTTAAAGCTAGATAAAATAGGCAACACTAAAATCCTCAAAAACAAAACAAAATTCTCATTGTCTAAAAAAAAGAGCAGCTTGAACTTCCACAGGAAAAAACCAAGTATTAATAAAATCAAATTAATCATCAGCCATTGGTCTGAAGGTATAAAGGCTTTCCTCCTCTAGAACATTTTCTTGAGAATTATAATCACCATAATTGAAATTATACTGTAAGTCAATCAAAACACATAATTTGAGGTCTCAAAAAATACAACTAACAAATTTTTAAGGAATAGAACTCTGCACTACAACAGGAGTTGTATCAACTTTATTATCAACAATTAATATAGAGTTAAGAAATATATATATTATATGCATATACATTTATTTGAAACTGTAATGTCACCAATAAAGGACATCTCCACCTCTGTCATATCAGTCTTAAACTTTTCCACAAAAAGAGATTTATGATGAGAAAAACTGTACAAAAAAAGAATAACTGTAAGATTCAAAATTTATCAAGAAATAAGGACTNTATTATATGCATATACATTTATTTGAAACTGTAATGTCACCAATAAAGGACATCTCCACCTCTGTCATATCAGTCTTAAACTTTTCCACAAAAAGAGATTTATGATGAGAAAAACTGTACAAAAAAAGAATAACTGTAAGATTCAAAATTTATCAAGAAATAAGGACTTGTATTGATTTTGTATTTGTGCCCTTCCCAAATGAATGCCACCTCCTTAAAAAGGCAAGTGCAACTATTAACTATTATAGGTTATAGCGCTATTACAAAAGGATGATTTTATCTACACAAAAAGATGACTGTCTGGTAGGAAAGCTGGTTTCATATATCCTTCTAAACTGTCAAAACATATCAAGAAAACTACATAAACAAGCCAAGAGAGTAACTTCTAGTTTCCATTTATAACACAAGGTATTATAGCTGCCTCAATGACCAAACTTTTTAAGAAAGTGACACGGAGATAATGGAATTCATCTACAATAAAACAACTGTGGTCAAAGCTCCCACGATGCCTTTCCATCAGACTGGTGACAGACAAGCAATTACACTCTTATATGAATGCAAATAATGCTGTTAAAGTTTTTTACTTTCAAGCAATACTGCTATTACTGAAAACATTAATCAAAAACACATAGCTAAAATTAGAAGCTCATAAATGTATTCTAGATGATGTAGGTCTACTTTTTCGTATAGATAGAAAATTTCAATGAGCCTACTAATAGGTATGTACTATATTTAAAGGCTTAAAATACATATGGTTAAATAAGTGGTTCTCAACTGGAGGTAATGTTGTTCCCCTGGTTCACTAACTTGGCAATATCTGGGAACATTTTTGTTGTCACAACTGAGTCGGCGAAGAAGATGCTATTGATATCTAGTGGGTAGAGGGCAGGGACAAAGATAAACATCCTACAATGGATGAGACAATCTTCCAAAACAAAACATTCCCCCCCCCCCNTGAAACTCCAGTACTTTGGCCACCTCATGCAAAGAGTTGACTCATTGGAAAAGACTCTGATGCTGGGAGGGATTGGGGGCAGGAGGAGAAGGGGACGACAGAGGATGAGATGGCTGGATGGCATCACCGACTCGATGGACATGAGTTTGGGTGAACTCCGGGAGTTGGTAATGGACAGGGAGGCCTCGCGTGCTGTGATTCATGGGGTCGCAAATAGTTGGACACGCCTGAGCGACTGAACTGAACTGAACTGTAAGAAATTACCATAAACTTGGCGGCTTGAAACAACACTAATTTGTTGTCTTACAACGCAAAACAGACCTCAATACAGATCCCCTGGGGCTAAAATCAAGATGACAGCAGGAAGCCTTTCTCTGGAGGCTCTACGCGAGAATCTGGTCCCTTGTCTTCCCATCTTCTGGAGGCCACCGGCATTCCTTGGCCATGGGTTCCCCCCCCCCTCCTCCACCTTCAAAACCAGCAAGAATAGGTTGAGTCCTTCTAACATAACATTACTCTGACCTTCTCTACCTCTCTCTTCCACCTGTAAGGACCTTGTGACTACACTGATCTCCACCTGGATAATATCCCTATCTTAAGTCAGCTGATTAGCAACCTAATTCCCTTTGCCATATTACATAACATGTTCACAGCTTCCAGGAATTAGGATGAAGATTTCCATTATTATAGCTACCATTATTCTGCCTATTACTGAAAATAATAAAAGGATCAGGGGTAATAAAAATGATGATGGGCTATGGTGCTGGATCCCCTAAGCCAAACCCCAAACTAAAAGAGTTCTCGTTACTTGTCCCTAAATTAAAATCACAATCCTCTTGAAGACACGGGGTGGGATAAAACAGATCTAAGCTTGAGTCTGGAAGTCAGAGGTGGTCACTGCTACTTGTTTTTGGCAAAGGGACTTCTCAAATCCCTAGTTTCACCATCTTCTAAATAACAATACAGTGCCAGTTTCATGTAATTGTTGTGAAGAGAAATTCATTTGTTCATTTATAAGCACCTCGCTAGTGAAAACTTGTGACAAGATCCCTGCTTTCTGCAAAGTTTCTGGCATACAACTAGACAAAAATAACAAAACAGCAGCAGCATGCCTACTGAACACCTTTTAATGACAGGCAAAAACAGTCACTAAACAAATGTGTCCTTTATAAGCATTCTAAATATCAACATTTTGTAATACATAAGCTAAGAATTTCTCTGAGCAGAGACATTTTGCCAACTAATCTCTTTTGGGCCCATTCCAGATAGGTTCCAACACCACCTCCCCACTATGAGCCACTGTAACTGTTCTTATAAGGATCACACCAAAGGGCTCACCTTTACAGACCCAAAGGTGAAGCTCCAGACCTCATCTTATTCCTCTTCCAAGCAGTATCTGGTATAACTGAACACATTCTTTCTGCCGAGATGCATTCCTCCCTTGGCCTCTGGGACACTGCTTTCTAGTGCTCTATTCCTACTTCACTGGTTACTCCTTCTCACTCCCCTTTGAAGATTTCTCTTCAAATACCAGATTTCTAAAAAGTTAGAGTACCCCAGGTCCAGACATCAGGTCTCTTATGTATCTGTCCTCATGCCCTGAGATCTCACTCAATTTCATGGTTTTAAATGCCATCCAGATGTTGATTCAAAGATTCTTATCTTCAGCCCAGACCTGCACTAGTCTTTTTTCATCCAACTGCCTACTTGACATTTGCACTGGGATGTCTAATTGATATCTCCAACTTCAGTTCAGTTCAGTTGCTCAGTTGTGTCCAACTCTTTGTGACCCCATGAACTGCAGCACGCCAGGCCTCCCTGTCCATCACGAACTCCCGGAGTTCACTCAGACTCATGTCTATCGAGTCGGTGATGCCATCCAGCCATCTCATCCTCTGTTGTCCCCTTCTCCTCCTGCCCCCAATCCCTCCCAGCATCAGAGTCTTTTCCAATGAGTCCACTCTTCACATGAGGTGGCCAAAGTACTGGAGTTTCAGCTTTAGCGTCATTCCTTCCAAAGAAATCCCCGGGCTGATCTCCTTCAGAATGGACTGGTTGGATCTNTCGGTGATGCCATCCAGCCATCTCATCCTCTGTTGTCCCCTTCTCCTCCTGCCCCCAATCCCTCCCAGCATCAGAGTCTTTTCCAATGAGTCCACTCTTCACATGAGGTGGCCAAAGTACTGGAGTTTCAGCTTTAGCGTCATTCCTTCCAAAGAAATCCCCGGGCTGATCTCCTTCAGAATGGACTGGTTGGATCTCCTTGCAGTCCAAGGGACTCTCAAGAGTCTTCTCAAAGACGTCAATTCAAAAGCATCAATTCTTCGGTGCTCAGCCTTCTTCACACTCCAACTCTCACATCCATACATGACCACAGGAAAAACCATAGCCTTGACTAGACGGACCTTTGTTGGCCAAGTAATGTCTCTGCTTTTCAATATGCTATCTACTTAAAATATCCCAAATAGAATTTCTGATTTACCCACCCTGCCCAACTACCACCATCACCACCAACTCACCCTGAGCAACAAAACCAGTGCTATCTAGAGACTTCCCCTATCTCCATTAACAAGAGCTCCATCATTCTAGCTATTCATCCTCATTCCTCTCTCACTTATACCTCCATGTCCTGGTTAAGAAATCCATAGGCTCTACTTCAAAAAATACACGAGGGACTTTCCTGGTGGTCCAGTGGCTAAGACTCTGAACTCCCAACACAGGGGGCCCAGGTCCGATCCCTGGTCAGGGAACTAGATCCCACGTGCTGCAACTCAGAGTTCACATGAAAGTGAAAGTGACAGTCACCCAGTCATCCCTGACTCTTTGTGACCCCATGACTGTAGCCCACCAGGCTCCTCTGTCCATGGAACTCTCCAGGCAAGAATACTGGAATGGGTACTCATTTCCTTCTCCAGGGGATCTGTCCACCTCAGGGATCGAATCTAGATCTCCTGCACTACAGTCAGATTCTGTACCGCCTGAGCCACCAGAGAAGCCCCAAGAGTTCGCATGCCACAACTGAAGCTCTCACGTGCCACAACTAAAGATCCTGTATGCCACAACTAAGACCCGGCACAGCCAAATAAAGAATTAAATAAATAAGCATTAATAAAATAAAAATAAAGAACCACTGGATGTTTTTTTAAAAAATACCCTAATCTACATCACCTCTAGCTAGAGTTTTGCCAAAACCTCCTAACTGGTCTTGCTGCTTCCTACTTGCCACCACTCCCTGACTTTTTTCAAACATCATCCAAAGTGATCCTACTAAAACAATGACCCTACAGTGGCTTCCCATTTTACAGTAAAACCAAAGTCCATAAGCTGACTTCAGACTCTTGCTCTTGGCCATGCGCTTCTCAAGCAAGACTTTCTACCATCCTGCTTCAGCCCAGCTCATATCCTCTAAAACCTCTATCATGACCCAACTTGTAGGTACCGTATTTGTTCTTCCTTCTATCAAGAAGACCTTTCCCTTAAATATTTACTTAAATGCCACGTTATCAGAGAGGCCTCCCCAACTGCCCAGGATAAAACAACAGCCCTCAGGCCACTTCACAGCCCCCTTACCCAATGTTATTTAATTTTTATCTACCACATTTATTATTACTTGATATATACGTTTTTATTGTCTGCCTTCTTTATCAAGTGCTGGTATATCCTAGCATCCAAAACATAATACTACTCAAACATTCGTTGAATAAAGAAAAAAATCAATCCATCTTGGCTGTCTAAAATAACTTCTTCTCCTTAGGTAGTAAAATTATAAATTCTGCTCAAATATGTATCATACCAGAAAGTCATGTTCATCTTAATCGCTAACAAGTGTCAGAAATACAGATTCACAAATCTTGCACCTGGAAAGTTTCTAACTAAGTTTCCAAATGTATAATTTTTATAATATATGCTTCACAAAGAATGTTTATCCTTGCCTGAATGATACAATAATCAGCAGAACCTGTTAATATTAATAGCTCATTAAATGAAAAAGCAAAAATTTAATCCAAGGGCCATTTGGAAGGATATATTATAATCCCATGCTCCATTTCTCACACCAGTCAATCTCATAACAAGGTACATTACCATTTCAGTTACTAGTTGCGACAATTTGTTTATTAAAATTAATAGATGTAAAGAACCAATTTAAGTTTCAATAAATGATTCACAATATTCCACCCACCAGGTTAAATACTTCTTGTGTGATGCATTTTGATTTAAAAAACCTATCTGCTGATTTCTCCCAATGACTGGTTTTCAGGTCAACAAAGCTGAAAAAAAATTCTCCTTGTGGTAGATGTCCCAAAAGGTGCATTTAAAATTAATTCTTCATTCAACATAAACTATGTATAGGTTTTTTTTTAATAGGCTCAGCTATCTGTCAGTCTTTCTGGTTTGTTAATATTAATTCAGCTAACACATTCAAGGCCTCCTAATTGTGATATCTGCAAGACCGGAGCAAGATCTAAATGGACATCAGTTAGAAGGCAGGTTTACTAACAATGGTAACAAAATCATAAGGACACTAATTAACAATTAGTTATTACATGCCATGGCCCAGGCACAGGTCATGTAATTTACAGGCAATTTAAAGAAAGACACTATGGCAGAGTAAGTCTTAGTTTCGCTATTCAGTTGCATTCATGAATAACAAAAGGTCACTGGGACCCTTACTTAGTAGAAAGCAGACCTCACTACATTTCAATTTTCATTTGGTGCTCTTCTCTTTCCTTGTAATCCCCATTTAGCCTGATGTTTTCCCTCTTGTTATTCTCTTCTTGCTGTGCAAGTTTAATCTTGAAAGGTTAGGCTAACAATTTGATGCTTCTATTGCAAAGTTTTTTGTACAACCCAATAAACTCCTACAAAAAGGTGGAATAAACTCCCCAATAAACAATATACCAAGAACCTATTCAAAGCACAGTTTAAAACATGTATCTCCATGAAGCACAACAGCTTGTTTCCACCCTTATAAACAAAGTTTTCCACAGCACATTATACCTGGTCCACAAATAGGAAAGACCTTATTTCTGTATTGTTAATACCTCAATTTCTTTTTCCTGTACCACTGATTCTACTCAGAAATAAATCTATGGTGTGTTAAGCCACTATAATTTTGGAACGGTCTGTTACTGCAGCATCCTGCCTAATATAGGACTGCAGTCAATATTAAATAGTCCATGTAAAGCAAGGAGCATGACACAAGGAAGTCATAAGTGAACTTGAAAAAAAAGATGGAAGTAACTGATGATTCTTCATGATTTAAATACTGCCTTCCATTAAAATGTCTGAGAACAAAATCAATCAGGTGCTGGAATTATCTGGCAAAGATTTTTAAAGCAGCCATCATAAAAGTGCTTCAACAAGCAATTATAAATTCTCTTGAAACAAATGGAACGACAGACTCTTTCAGCAAAGAAACAAGCTATTTAAAAAAATGAGAATTTTAGAACTAGAAATATAGTACCCCAAAGAAATAACTCTATGTTTGGGTTCAACAGCAGAGATGACAGGACAAAACTAATGAACTCGGGATCAATCAACAGAACTTACCCAATCTGAACAACACAGAGAAAATAGACTGAAGAAAGTGAATGGTCTCAGGGCTCTGTGAACAGTAACAAAAGGCCTAACATTCAAACTACCAAAGGCCCAGAAGGAGAAGAGAATAAAACTGAAAAAGCATTTGAAGAAATAATGACTGAACTTTTTCCAAATTTGGTGAAGGACATAAACCTACAGATTCAATTAGCTAAACAAATTTCAAACAAGAGAAGTCAAAGAAATCCACTCTAAGAGACATCCTAATTAAATTTCTAAATACTAAGGTTCAAAAAAAAAATCTTGCAGGCAGCCAGAGAAACATGACACATGACTTATGGGGGAGCACCAACTCAAACGACAACAGATTCCTCACTTGAAATGACTGAGGCCAGAAGGCAGTGGCACATAATTTCTCAAGTTCTAAAAGTAAACAACTATCAACCACAAATGCTATATCTGATGACAACATCCCCCCAAAATGAAAGGGAAATAAAGACATTCTCAGATGAAGAAAGACTAGAAGAATTTGTGTCTTGCAAATCTAGCCCTAAAGAATGGGCTAAAGAAAAGTTTCTAAACAGGAAGGAATAGAAGATAGAAGTTAACAGATAAAGGTTTAAAACTTTAAAAAGAAAACATAAAAATGGGTGAGAGTAGGGGGTAAACATAGCAGATTATCCCTCTTTTCATAAGTTTCTTAAAGCACATTTGATATTTGAATTAAAATGTCTAATACCAACTGATAAGCTCAATGAACATGAAACACACGTAAGACAACCATACTTAAAAAAATGGGAAGTAAGGTTTCCACATATGACTAGAAATATTACAATGTTGGGGATACCAGCAGACTATGAGCAGTTACATATGCATATTTTAACACAAAGAGCAACCATTAAGAAAATCACACGCAGTAATATACTCAATAATACTGTTATAAATAAATCAATGCAGAATTTCAGGAAAATGTTCAAGCAACTCACTGTCAGGGAAGAAAAGAGAAACAAGAGAAATGAAAAACAGGAACAAACAGAAAACAAAAAATGGCAGTCTTAAGCCCTGATATGTCAATAACTGCCTTCAATGTGAATGTTCTCACCATGCCAGGGAAAAGACAAGAGTGGCAGAGTAGGAGAAAGTCAATATCAAAAGATAAACACACTGTATGGTTCCATCCATATAATATACTTGAAATGACAAACATAAAGAGATGGAGAATAAGAACAGTGGCTGCCAGGCGTGGGGGTAGGGGAGGGAGTGGCTGTAACTTAAAAGGGAACTTGTTTTTCACCCTGTGATGAATGGTTCTATATCGTGACAGCACTGATGGTCACACGAATCTTCACATGTGATAAAAGTGCACACAATCAAATATACACTTACACACATGAATGCACAAAAAACTGATAAAATCTGATTAAGGTTTGTAGACTGCACCAATATCAGTCTCATAGCATATCACATCTGATTGTGCAATATTAGTTACCCAAGATATTAGTATTTGAGAACTAGGTAGGTGGTATAAAGAATCTCTCTGTATTACTTCTATGTCGGCATGTGAATCTACAATTATCTCAGAATTTGACACTTTAAAAAAAACAGCTCAGGAAAAAAAAATGTTTATTAGAGTATAAACTATTCTGGCCTTATATAAAATCTTGAAAAAACAGAGGCCAAGAAATAAACCAAAGTTTTCCTCTAATTCTCCTGTCTGAGTTTGAGGTAGGGAAGAAAGGACACAGTTTTATGTCAGGTTCCAAGAGTCAGACACGACTGAGCGATTTCACCTTCACCTTCACCTTCCATACCTTTGCAACCCAAAAGTTCTATACCAGCAACTGCTATAGACTTTTCTAACATGTACAGACATTAACATGTTTTGTTAAAGAGGAATACTTGTATTGTTAAGTATATAAAGTAATGCATAAGCACATAAGTGTTAGTAGCTCAGTCATGTGTGACTCTTGAGAACCCCATGGACTGACTGTAGCCTGCCAGGCTCTCCTGTCCATGGAATTCTCCAGGCAAGAATACTGGAGTGGATAGCCATTGCCTTCTCTCCCCTTCTCTCCCAGGGGACCTTCCTGACCCAAGGATCAAACCTAGGTCTTCTGCACTGCAGCCAGATTCTTTACCATCTGAGCCATCAGGGAAGCCCCATAGGTAATGCCTATTTCTTACAAAAAATTTAGAAAAATGAAGACAGATTATAATAGTAAATGAGAGTCACATGACCCAGCGATAAGATGGCCTTGTGGTATTTTTCTCTATGATCATATGTGCACTTTGGAAGTTGACGAGAAACTGGATTATACTCTAAATCAGGAATCAGCAAACTACAGTCCATGGCCAAATCCAGCCATATGCCTGGTTTTATACAATCTATAAACTAAGAAGGGCTTTTACATTTTTATATGGTTACATACCTACATAATATCTTCAATATTGTCTCTTGGATTACAAAGCTTTACGTATTTACTATCTAAACACTGACCAAAAGAGCTTGCCAACCACCCCACGGGGTATTTTTGTAAAAAGCTTTTCTAAATTATAAAGATAATACAATTCCTTATTTCTAGATATTTATAGCCTGTTTCCAAATTTTTATAATTCAAAGTTGTAATGAACATTCTTGAAGCTAAATTTCTGCACACAGAAATTGATATACTTTTCAAAAGGGATGAAACTCATAATTAACATTATTTTATATATGTTTTTTATTCTAAAATAACATATTTTATAATAAAACAGGAATTATATCAAAATTATTAATGTCATAAACACATTAGCTAGACAATCTTCTCTTCTCCAGAAGAAACAGTAAGTTCAAAGATTCTGAAATCAGTATCTTACCCCACTAGTTGAATAAACCAAAATCTGTAACATCATCCAAAATATCATACCTATATGACAGTAGCCATCCATCCCTAAAAACTGAAAAGGTCTTTGAGCTTCAAGATGAGAATGAAATCTTTTTGAAGATAATACACTTTTCTGTTAAAGTTTACAAGAGAAACACTGTCTAAAAAATAGTCTGGCTCATCATATCAATGTGGAAAAACAGATGACTGTATATTAAAAACAAAAAAAATCCTAGATATGAGGATCAGTTTATTTATCCTCCAAATTTTCCATTAATTATTACCATGATCACAAGACCCCTAACTATGCAGCTTATTAAATAAACATTAATTCCTATCTTGGTTGTAACCAGGTTTTGAATTTCTACTTTAAGTGTAAAGAACAAGTTAAAATTCTTAAAGATTGACATCTTGACATATATACCACTTTCAATTATTTTAATTATACTCCACACCTCAAATTCATTTCATTTGGCTGCAGTTTCCAAGATTCGTGAAAAATATACTGATAAAAAGTTCTGAGTATTCAGTGTTATTTTCTCAAACACATTTCAATAAGAACTTTGAAGAAAACACAGGAGGAAACTTCATTAAACTGGATTTGGCAAAGATGTCTTGGATATGACACCAAGAGCACAAGAAACAAAAGTAAAAAGGGATAACTGGATTACATCCAAATTAAAAATGCCCATATATCAAAAGATAGACTCAAGAGAATGAAATAGCAACCAACCTATGGAATGGGAGAAAATATTTAAATATCTGCATATCATATAATTAAAAAGGGATACACATGTTAATATATATATTCTTTATATATTACCAATATCTTTTATATACAGAGATATGGATGTAAGTAGGGCTTTCCAGGTGGTAAAGAATACAGAAGACACAAGAGACCAAGGTTCGATCCCTGGGTGGGGAAGCTCACCTGGAGTATGAAATGGCAATCCACTCCAATATTCTTGCCTGGAAAATCCCCTGGACAGAGGAACCTGGCAGGCTACCATCCATGGGGCTGCAAGAGTCAGGTGTGACTGAGCATGCACACACACACACAAATATAGGTAAATCACTATAAGTCCACAAATCTATACCTACCTACCTACCTACCTAGCTATCCGTCTATCCATCCATCCTATCCACAGGTTGTTGAGTTATATTTATAGCTACTGAATAAGGCATTAATTAATATCCAGGTATCCATCTGATAGCCATATCTACACCTGAAAAGGGTTAATATTCAGAATATATCAAGGATTCAATTCAACAAAAAAAACCAAACAACTCTATCAGAAAATGGGTAAAGAACCTGGATATACCTCCAAAGATACACAAATGGCCCACAAGCATATGAGAAGATGTTTAACATCACTGATTTTGGGGGAAATGCAAATCAAACAACAATAAGATATCTCCTCACACCTGTCAGGATAGCTACTATCAAAAACAAAAAGGAAAATAAGTGTTGGTGGAGAAAAGTTCCAGAAACAGGTTGCCCAACAATGTGAATAAACTTAATGATACTGAACTGTATACTTAAAAATGGTTAAGATGGTATATTTTGTTTTATGTATATTTTACAACTAAAACTTTAAAAATTAAAAGTTAATAAAAGAACTTCAGAATAACCTAACACTGTAGTTTTCCTATAATGTGAAAGTCCACTTTATAGGAAATGCAGCATTTCATAAAGTGGTAGAAAAATAAATTACTACACTACATGGTTGAAAACACAAAGTATTGTTCACAAAAATGGAAATCACCTGAGCACTTAAACATGCTTATTCATAAAGGAAAGCCTATATGTACAAAAAGAGAAAGCTTAATTAACAGTTACAAAACCAAATAGGGGGGGGGGGGGGGG
>SJYV01035768.1:863026-915783 GCA_006410875.1 Neotragus pygmaeus
AAAAAAAAAAAAAACCCGAATGGGAAGAAGGAACAGAGGCAGAAAAGGAAGAATAAAGATTCCCTGGGAATCAAGTGGTATGTCAATACCAACATCAATCTTAAAAGTGGAAAGTGGTTCAAACTGAGTGAGAAACCCAAGAAAATCTTCTCCAAAGATTGGATTGCAAGCCAACTTACTATAGCTACAATGACTTCATTCAGCTCTACTGCCAACCTAACTATTCTGCTAGTGCATAAACTCACTAGAATTGGTATTATCTGGGATGATAACCACTTTCCTAGAGCCAGTGTGGGAAGACTCTCCAAGCCCTCAGGTTGAAGCACCAGGCTGTAAAATCAGCCACAAGCACCATAGCTAAAATAGAAGCTGGAGATCACTAATATTCCCAGAGTGCTTCCCATGTGCTAAATGCCAAACATGATGATTTGCAAACATCAATCTTCTCTAATCCTCACTTAGCAGTCACTCCCATTTTTCACATCAAGAAGCCGAAGAATGGAAGAATTGACATGATGCCCAAAGTAACATAGCAAGTATGAAGCACAGCTGAGTGATGAACCCGAGGTACCATTCTGAGAAGGCACCATGGCTGGAAGGCAAGAAGACCAAAAGAACCCAGAGTCTGGGGACCAGAATCTGAACCCATTTCTCCCACAAAGCAGCTACAACATTAGACTGCCAGGTTATTTTGGGGGCCTCAGTTTTCTCAACATTAAAATACCTTTTCTTTCTTGAAATGTTAACTTTATTCCTTAACTTCCTAGTTTTTGGTTCATTTCTATTCTGAGATTTTTTAATTTCTGGTTTAAGATAGTTTTTTTGTGTGCTTGCTTGTTTCAAGATATTCAGCTTATGATGGAGTGTTATGTTGGTGTTCTCTTGGAAAATTTTTGATTTTCACTACTTTTTTATCCTGTAAGCAGTTTTGTATGGATGTTACCATTTCAGATCATTTTTAAATGACTTAGATATTCCTGGACAGCATAAACAGGTGCTCCTAGGGAGAGGTGAGGTGTTTGGGTGGTTTACTAGGTTTCTTAGTTACACTGGTAAGGGAAGGGCATTTTGTTTGTTGTTAAATTTGGGGCATGGCCCATGATGTGTGGGGCATGTGAGATCTCAGTGCCTTGACCAGAGATCAAACCTGTGCCCTCTGCATGGGAAGTGCTGAGTCTTAACCACTGAACCACCAAGGAAGTCCCACATTTTCTTTAATAAGTGGCATCCTTTTTCTGGTGGTATGGAAAGAAGAGGTAAATCTCCTGATTGTACAATATTGTTTGTTTCTGACACCTTGATATCTCTGCTTTTTCCTTTTCCCTGTACCACCAGACCTCCAGGGAATGCCTCCCCCTTGTCTGCAGAAGTGGCCCCATCCCAATGCTGTACTTTTGGTGTTTCATGAATTTTCAAACTCCTTCCTTTAAATTCTCAACAATCAGTTCTCAGATCCACCAGGCTCAGACCTGTACTCACAACTTCGCTACTTGGGATTGGGCATGACTTCCCCTTGTTTTGCGCCACCACTGGGGCTTGGCCACACTCCCCTCATTTCCATCCATCTGATCCTCAGCTCCAGTCAATCCAAAGCTGGCTCTATTGGTTTCAAATATTTATTTCCCCACTTATTTTGAAGTTTACAGTGCTCCCTGTTGCCTAATTATACTGGAGGCATGGCTTACAGATTCTTTTGTTTGATCTCTTTCTGGATCATTTCATATCTGAAAGATGGGTAAGAAGATTTAGATGGACGCAGGTGCCAACAGCCTGCTCACCCTGGAAATGAAATTCCTGGACAGGGCTCCAACACTGTAGGATTCTGAACCGGTAATCCTCAGAACACAGGGTTCTCAGTTAAGTAGAGTTCTCCAAAAGTAAAAACGGTGCTCTGAAATGCTTTCAATGCAATATTAAAAATCAACAATTATTATATCCTATCTATAAGTAATTTCAGTTACACTTTACCAGGATTAAAACAGCATCACAGATCTTTAGTAGTGAAAATGTTAGGAACTACAACTCTATAGAAAAACTACAAATGTATGATGGCATAATATGGAAGATGTTCTCCAGAGGAATATGTATAAGACCACCTTTTCTCCCCAAAGCATAAAAGAGACTATCTGTAATATCAGTCCAAATTTAATAGATTATATTAAATAGCATGTTGGTGTAGATTTCCAAAAAGTTATCATAGATACTTTTATAGTCCTCTGAGCCAAAGGAAATACTATAAGGAAAAAAAATGTAACTATTATTAGTCCATCCATAAAACTAATAAGCTAATTGATCAGTGTTATGCTTAAACTTATTTTTTATGCATAGTCTTGAGAAGAAAAAATTTTTTAAAGGTTTCCTTTATATATACTTTCCTATATATAAAAGTATATATATACTTTCCTATATATATACTTTTTCTTCTTAAAAAGTATATATATACTTTCCTATATATATATATATATATACTTTTTCTCCTTAAAATACAATCTTTACTACAACTGAGCTCCTTAACAGTTTTTTAGGTAGCTACTTCCCTTTTTATGAAATATCATTTCAGTAATTCAGAAATTATACTAAAAAGCACATCATATTCATTAAAAGAACAAAGAATAAATACTGCAGACCCTACAATGGTTATTTTTAAAAATAGGTTTTTAACTGTCAAGATTAGTTTGTAAAATTTGGCATGAATTTCCTCACTGCCAACACACTTAGGATTAAAATATTGTTCAAAATAAGGAAAACACTTTTTGCTCCTTTTCTCGTTTATTTTTTAAATGAATCTATCTAATACTTTAAAAGATGACCAACATATTCCTCCTCGAGGTTTAATCACCTAAAACCCTACCTTACCTTCCCAAACCCGAGGAATATTCCATTTAGCAAGGCATGACCAGCTCAAGATGTTGGCTCAGCTAGAAATTTCCATGCTCTTGAATCACCACCTTACCTCAGACTCATCTGTAGATTCTTCCAGAGATCCAGTTTCCTACAAATCATAGAGGGGGGAAAATGGTTAGAACACATGATGAAGAAAAAATACTTTCGAGGAATAAGAGTCCTCACATCCTCACCATCAATACTTATTTGCCCTTCTTTGGCAGTAATCTTCAACCCCAGTTTGAAGAACTCCACATGGTCCAACTCTCACAACCCTCCTACAACATCTCAACACCCTGCAGGGCTAAGATGGTCATCCTGG
Source organism: Neotragus pygmaeus (assembly GCA_006410875.1). NCBI lineage: Eukaryota > Metazoa > Chordata > Mammalia > Artiodactyla > Bovidae > Neotragus > Neotragus pygmaeus. Next base: position 866,232 of record SJYV01035768.1, read on the forward strand.
GTCCACATGGATCTGTCACTCCCAGTGACCTCCCTCAATGGGTCAGCAGCTTAACAAATGACTCCAGGAACTTCTTATGGGAGGACCCAGAAAGCTCTTCCTTCCTTCCTTCACTCTTCCATCTTCACTAAAGATGGAACTTAGTCTGGCAAAGCAGTCTTTACTGATCTCAGAAGGGAAGAGGCAACTGCCACTTCAAATTGTCCATAAGCCAATTTTTATACAGCAAAGCTCAAAGCTCTTTTGCTGTTAATTATTATGCTATTAATCTGGCTGAGTAAAGATGACTGTCTGGCTTAAACAGCTTTTACAAAAGAATTCCCCTAGTGTGGTACCTTATCAGGCACTGCGCAAACAAGCTGTATAATTTACATCCACTCTTTAAACCATTAACCGGAAGACAAATTCTGCCATTTAACAGTTTCCCTCTTGCAAGACAATGAATCTTGCTGCTCTGGAGAAAACAAAGCAAAAGGGGGGAAAAAATGGACTTGGTCCCGCTAATCTCTCACCTGTCCACTGAAAGAGAGAATCTGCTGATGCCATGTGTCTTCAAAGGGGTCAGCAAAACGAAGATTTACTTAACGTGCTTATAGATATCAATAGCAATAAAAGGTTACAGCTAACGTGCTGACAGTGAACATAAGCATTTCTCAACCATCCATGAGACATAAAAGGGTGGGGCGGGGGGCCAAGGACATTCACAAGACAAAAAAAAGAAAAATGGGGGGCAGGACATTTTAGATACAAAGAATAATTTTTTTCAGGACCAAACAAATGAACATTTTAAAGAAAGGTGGACGCACAGATCACTCAATTCAAATTGGACTGCAGGATAAACAGACACTGGGTGTGTGAAAATATTTTAATTTCACGTGTCTAAAATCATTAAGAGCCTGGCAGGTGGCAGGCTTCCTCCAGAAGAGCCTTGTGGACAGAACAGTCCCTGCTCACAAGTTCATCTGTAAAATGGGGATGAATAACAGTTGTGATTAAGAATCTGATTGTGGTTATAACATTAACTATGATGAATGTGAACATCTCCTCTATATCCTAATATAGCCTGTCTGTTTTCAAGATAATCTAAATATTAGAAAGTCCTCATTAACTTGGAGCTATGATCTTTCCACAGCAATGTTTTGTTCTTAGCTCTAAATATGACACATAAAAAATCTAATTCAATTGCTTGCCAGTTCTCCAGACATTTAATGAAATAGATCAAGCTGACTCTTCTAAATTATTTCTCCCCTACACTAATCATCCCCTGGTTAGTGTACCTGCCCTCCTGATCCTTCTATTTTGGACACAGACACACTCCACTTAATATTAATAGTCACTGTTCTAATGTCTTTACTCAACATTTATAATATATCACTCATGATGCTAAATGTTTCACACGTAGTATCTTGAAATTTCCTAATGCCCTCTGAAGTAAAATGCAAAAGCTTAGAATTTGAACTTAAATGAGTTCTAACATCCCTGACAATTTCTGCACATTAAGTTATTAGCGTGAGTGAAACCAGGCTTTGACAGCTGTGCCAATAAGCCACAGCAAGATTCCTATCTCCCACCTCTAGAACTTTCAGGGAGCATTTGACTACTCTTTTCCAAAACTGACATTAAATTGAAGGAAACATTTTTTCCTAATTTGCAATCCATTCAAATATACACATGGTGTATAAGGACAAACATCCCACTTACATGCATCATTAAAACAAAAACAAGTCCCCAACCAGCAATTTCAATCCAAAAACTCAAAATCAAATTACACATTTGTTCCCACCAGAAAGCACACGCAGAGGCAGAATCTGATACCTTAAGGCATGCACATATCAGACATCTGAGTCTTCCAGCCCTCCTGTGGCTGCTGGTATCAACAAAGAACATTTATTTCAGGATACTCAGAGACTTAGCATCAGCACCAGCATGAACCTTCCAAATAGAGCTGTGGTCTCAAAAAATGAAACTTCTACCCACGATACTATCAAAGCCCTCTATAAGTGCCTTGAGGAACTGGCCTGGTCTGTTACTTCTTAGTATCATCAAGTATCATCAAGCCCTGCTGCTCAATGCTCCAGAGAAAGAGGCTAGAGGAAGATCTAAAGTGAATGTACCCCGTGAGGGATCCCAGAAGAAGAAGGCTGAACATAGAGAAAATAGTGACTTCCAAACATTTTCTTTTTTTTTTTTAACTTCACATACTCCTGGTGGCTCAGCCGTTAAGAATCTGCCTGCCAGTGAAGGAGACATGGGTTTGATCCCTGGGTCAGGAAGATCCCCGATGAAGGAAATGACAACCCACTCCAGTATCTCCAGTATTCTTGCCTGGGAAACCCCATGGACAGAGAAGCCTGGTGGGCTACTGTCCATGGGGTCACAAAATATCGGACACGACTTAGAGACTAAACAACCTTCAAATCATCAAAGTGTAAGTTATAAAACTGTGTTAGCTTCTAAGATAAATAAGTCAGACACAACAAGACAAACGCTGCAGTATTCCACTTATGAGACAGAGAGCTGAACAGAGGTTACCTAGAGCTGATGTCGGGAGAATGAGAGTTATTGTTTAATGGGTACAGTTCCAGTTTTGTGATAACAGAAAGTTCTAGAGATAGATGGTGGTAATGACTGCACAAAGGTGAATGTACTTAATGCCACTGATTCCTTACACTTAAAAATGGTTAAAATGGTATATGTTATATGTATCTTATCATAATAAAAAAAAATATGCTGCTCTGCTTGAAGCCAAAATGAAGGGCTGGAAAGCATCTAGTGACACAAATGTATAGTCGGACAAGTTCTGGGCAACAGATTGAAATCTAACTAAGTCAACAACTGATTCATTTTACCTTTCTTTTGAACATCAATTCCTTAATCATGTGTCCAAACAGCATTAACTAAAAATCTCACTGCCTTGAATCTACTCAACCAGTGACAGAATCGTCTTCTCAAAACACACAGTAGACTGCTCACTGCTCTCCAGCAAGATCATTGAAGCCCACCCCAATCTGGCCCCCAGTGCACTTCGAGCCTCACTCCCCACTCTCTGTACAGACCCATGGCCCTCCAGGCACACTGGTGACTTCTCACCCAGATATCACATGCTCAAGTCTCTACGTCACTGGGAGCAAGAGTGACTTGCAGTCTGGATGTCAACTGTGGGTGTTTTGTTTGGTCTAGGTAGTGTTTTTAAGACCTTCACATAGAAATCTGTATTTCTGACTTCATAAACTCAGATATACCTGAAATCTACATTTCCACAGAACATCAGTTGGAGCTGAGCAGCTATGGTCCTGGAGACAGAATGCACTTCACCACCAACACCCCAAAAGTCCCGACACCAGGCACTCCCATTCGTGGCCACTCCACGTGCCTGCCCTTGAGCCTGTGATACCGGTGCAGAGCCTCCTGAAGCACTTCCCTAGCCCTTGGCCCAACTCCACACACCTCCTAGTGCTCCTCCAACTCTCAGCATGCTCCCCAGGACAATGCTCAGGAAGCACCTCCAGGAGGTAGGGACAGTCGGGCTGAGGGCCTTCAATCTTGCTTCAACACAGCCTGGACTGTATGTCTTCCATTTCCATGTTGCCAAAGTGAAAGTGAAGTCGCTCGGTCGTGTCTGACTCTTTGCGACCCCACGGACTGTAGCCTATCCGGCTTCTCCGTCCATGGGATTTTCCAGGCAAGAGTGCTGGAGTGGATTGCCATTTCCTTCTCCAGGGGATCTTCCTGGCCCAGGCATCAAACCTGAGACTCCCGCATTGCAGGCAGACGCTTTACCATCTGAGCCACCAGGGAAGCCAAAGCGAGGCTAAAAAAAAAACTTAGAAACTCACTGGCTGTTTCCAAATCCTAAACTTTCCTCACAGCCCAACCTAGCCCTCATCTCACTCACAAAACTGTCTCCAATGAGTGGGCCACAAGGTCCAGATCTGGCCTCCTATGGCCTCTGTTTCTCCTAATATTAATTGTCTGATCCTAGTAGTTATCCTTTTAAATTCACTGTGGATAAACCTAAAGGCTTTTGCCTGTCTCCAACTATCCTACCCAAAGGATAAGATTCAACAGCTGGTTGCTGATGATCACGATGAGAAGAAATAAGGTGCTGTAGAGAGAATGTGGAGAAAAGAGGACCCTCTTACACTGCTGGTGCGAATGTAAATTGGTGCAGCCACTATGGAATACAGTATGGATGTTCCTCAAAAAATTAAGAGCTGCCATATGATCCAGCAACCCTACTTCTGGGCATGAAAAGCCTAATTTGAAAAGATACATGCATCCCAATGTTCATAGCAGTACCGTTTATCATAGCCAAAACAGGAAGCAACCTACGTGTCCATCAACAGATGAACGGATAAAAGGAGATGAAATACTATTATGCTATTAGTATACAATGGAATACTACTTTGCCATAGAAAAGAATCAAACAAGGCCACTTGAAGCAACATGGATGGACCTAGAGATTAGCATACTAAGTGAAATGAGTCAGAGAGAGAAAGACAAATACCATATGAAATCACTTCCATGTGGAATCTAAAATATGGCACAAATGAACTAACCTACAAAACAGAATCACAGAGAAAGCAGATTTGTGGTTGCTGGGGTATGGGTGGGGTGAGGAAGAATGGACTAGGAATTTGGGGTTAGCAGATGCAAACTGTTATGTATAGAAGATATAAACAACAAGGTCCTACTATACAGCACAGGGAACTATAGTATCTTAATGTTAAATGTTTAACCACAATGTTAAAGAATATGAAAAAGAATATATATATTTAATTGAATCACTTTGCTGTACAGCAGAAAGTAAAATACTGTAAATCAGCTTTGGTGCTCAGTCATTCAGTGGTGTCCAACTTTTTGAAACCCCAGGGACCACCAGACTTCTCCGTCCATGAAATTTTCCAGGCAAGAATACTGCCCTGGGTTGCCATTTCTTCCTCCAGGGTATCTTCCAGACCCAGGGATTGAACCCACATTTCTTGCATCTCCTGCACTGGCAGGTGGATTCTTTACAACTAGCGCCACCTGGGAAGCCCGCAAATCAACTATACTTCAATAAAATAAATCTTAAAAATAAATAAATAAATAAGCTGCTAATCCAAGGCAGTTTAACGCTGTACCTCCTTTGTGTATTCCTTTCCCACTTGTGAGTAAAAAAGAGTAAGTGCATTTTCTCCAGCTCATTAGCTCATGGCTATAGGACAGCGACAGACAGGGACAGAGGCGTGAGAGCAGCAACCAAGGACAGAGTGCTTCACACAGAGTGTTAGCCACCTGGCGGCAGCGCTGGGGGGGAGCTAACTGGGTGCTCAGAAGGTCCCCACAACAAGGTCTTTCCACACACCTCGACCCTAATCCCACCATCAGGGCCCCGTGACAGCAGCCCGGAAGAAGATACAGCACAGCCAGCCTCAGAGGCCAGGAGGGGTTCAGAAGATGTCAGCCCAGGAAGAGAAAGACAAGCCAGGACCTCCGAGGTTGTGAAATCCTCACAATTTGGAGGCAATAGTTTGTTAAGCACCATGAAGAGAATTGGGGGGGAGAAATGGGAGACAGGAGCCTGAGAAAGGCCAGCTCCAAACTCTGCAGGATGAAGAAACAGAGCAGAGACCAGGCCCCAGAGAACCGGACTGGGCTGGAGATGGATATGAAACACACAACACTTACTGCCACCTTCTCTCCCGTCCCATCACACTGTGTGCCATGGCTGAGCCTGACGACAGAGTGGGACAGGTCCCAACGTCTGACAGAGGCACGGAAAGAGGAAATATTTTGTGTGAATTGTATTTGATACCCTTGTGCACAGAACTTCCATTACAGAAAGCTTTGGGTCCCGCAAGGACTAGGCTGTCAGAGTTAAGATGAATGGGTACCCTGGGAGCTGACAGAAGCGGAAGACGCAGGTTACCAACCTTTTTCAACCTATCAGGCTCAACGGCTGCTTTCATTTTACTCTGCAAATGAAGGAAAGCCTCGAGGACTGCCCCGCCTGGTGCCTAGTGGCCCCATCCCAAATCTGACTGTGCATCAGAGCCATCTAAACTCAGTCTGGGGAACTGGCTACTATTTGCTAATCCACTCCATGGTTTTTTTTTTCTTTTCCATTATGGTTTATCAAATATAGTTATGGGTTTTTCTGAAATGTGGTGTTGGAGAAGACTCTTGAGAGTCCCTTGGACTGCAACAAGGTCCATCCAGTCAATCCTAAAGGAAATCAGTCCTGAATATTCACTGGAAGGTCTGATGCTAAAGCTGAAACTCCAATACTTTGGCCACCTGATGTGAAGAACCGACTCACTGAAAAAGACCCTGATGTTGGGAAAGATTGAAGGAGGGAGTAGGGGACAACAGAGGATGAGATGGTTGGATGGCATCATCAGTGTGATGGACATGAGTCTGAGTAGGCTCCGGGAGTTGATGGACAGGGAAGCCTGGCATGCTGCAGTTTGTCACAGGGAGTCAGACACGAGTGAGTGACTGAACTGAACTGACGGATTTTTCTTTTCCATTATGGATACTGAAGATAGTTCCCTGTGATATACAGAAGGATCTTGTTGTTTATCCATTCTCTATATAAAAGTTTGCATCTGTTAATCTCAAACTCCTTCCATCCCTCCCCTACTTCTTCCCCCATGGCAACCCCAGATCTGTCCTCTACGTCTCTGGGTCTGTTTCTATTTCACAGATAAGTTCACTGGTGTCATGTTTCAGATTCCATTCAGTGGTACAATATGGTATTTGTCTCTTTCTGACTGACTTAATTTAGTATCCACTCCATCTTCACAGATTCTGATGCAGTATGTATAAATCAGAGTCCAGATTCAAAAGGATTTGATAAAGCAAACAAACAAAAAACCCACTAAGGAAGATCAAGTTTTTAGAAGACACAAAGGCGACTCTGACTGATTAGCCATGAGCAGGGAGCTGCATGAAACACAGAAGCCCGCCCAGATCTGATGAGAGGTCTCTCCACAAAGTGGTGACCTGGGAGCCAGGGAGGCTACTAATGATCAGCTGATGTCATCAGCCTCCAGCCAACCAAGCCAGAGGAAGATGGGAGGAGAAACTCACAAGGTACCAAGCTCATTGGCTGAGCTAATTCATGACTATACTTGTTACATAAAGACTGGGTTTCCTAAAGATTTCTCTGGTCCTGTGCTTTTGCATTTTCTTGTTCAGGGCTTTGCTTTTCCTTTAGTTATTTATTAGTAAGTGAAAGTGAAAAGTGTTAGTTGCTCAGTTGTGTCCAAGTGTTTGCAACACCATGGACTGTAGCCTGCCAGGCTCCTGTCTATGAGGGTTTCTAGGCAAGAATACTAGAGTGGGTAGCCATTCCCTTCTCCAAGGGATCTTCCAAACTCAGGGATAAAACCCTGGCCTCCTGCATTGCAGGCACATTCTTTATGGTCTGAGCCACCAGAGAAGCCCACTTATTAGTAAAGGCTTTTAAAAGATCTATCTTGACCAAACTATATGAAGACTGTCTGCATCTTAGCCAATCCAAGTTTGGATTATAAATCGTTGTCCTATTTACAAGCCAATTGCTTCAATCTGGTATTGTAACATACTTTATCTCATTTCACACTCACAAGACTCCTGGGGAGTAAAATCCTTAAGCTACAGGCTTGAAAAGCCTGTGATACTCAAACATCTGTCACCTTGATTTTTAGTTTTACACAGGGCACAATCACATGAGGGTATGCCTGCTCACCAATGTCCTATCTCATAATCCTAAAATGCTCTACAGTACAGGCAGAATGCCCCCTAATTTCTAAAAGGCAGAGAGAAACTCAATGTAGAAGCTCTCCGATCTGGTCAAAGAATAGATGATCTGAGTGACCAAGTATTTTAATGGACCAGGTTCCCTGCTGGTTGGGAGAAAAGAAAGTACCCAGGGAGTTGACAGGGTAAGGAACGTAGGAAATGTAACCTACAATCCATGTGAATGAAAAGCTCTCAAAACTTTCAGGTAAAACAACAGCACAAATTCTTTGAACCTAGCTTAACAATTTGGTGTTTTCAATTCAGAAAGCTATTCTCCCCCTAATAAATAAATTTAAACATTTTATTAAGTACCTAGTACCTGTGTAAGGCACATGAGTAAACTCTGTGCTCGTTCTTGAGGACTCAGCAATCTGCAGTAGAGTTAAGACAAATAAACATACAAATAGCCAGACTTCGGGCAGAATCTCTCTCACAAGCACGGTATGGGCAAATAGTCTCAGGCATCTGTGATGACGAAGGTCAACTATAAATCATTTTGGTGAGAGGTAAAATGGCTGGTTAGAGGATTTCCAGGCACAAAGCAAGGTGAACTAATTTATATGTAGTTATTTTTACTAACCACTTTAACCATTCTCAGAATAAACAAGGATTTCCCAATGACTTTTTTTTTTTAAAGTTCATTCATATCCCCAAAGTGATCTTTTTTGTGTGTGTGGCTGCATGACACAGCTTGCAGAATCTTAGTTCCCAGACCAGAGATAGAACCCCTGCCTCCTACTGGAAGCACAGACTCTCAACCACTGGATCGCCAGGATATTCCACAAAAAGAGATCTTGAGTTTGCGAGTCTGTGAACTGTGTTATAGTAACTCAGTATATATCTCACTCTCTTAGTTCTTCCTAAAATTAAGAGGGATAAAAGAGCCATCACCAAAAATACAACACTCAAAAAAGTTAAGAGGAGAGGTTGATTTAGAGTAAGTTTTATTTTCTGTTTTTTGGCCAAGCAGCATGTGGGTTCTTAGTTCTCCAACCAAGGATCAAACCTGAGGCCCATGCATTGGAAGCTCAGAGTCTTAACTACTGAACTGCCAGGGAAGCCCCTTAAGTAATTTTTTAAAAGGCAGAGTGTTCTGGTAAAAAATCATGAGTGTTGGAGACAGAATACTGGAGATTTATTATAAACACAAGCCTGGGTAAGTTGCTTAAGGCATATGAATTTCAATATGCTTATCTGTAAAATTCAATCATTTAACATATATTGAGAACCAAGCACTTTTCCAGGTGTCAGGCATACAGCAATGAACAAATCCTTGCCATCACGGAGCTTACATTCCATAGAAAGAATATATAAAAATGAATATAAAAATATACAGAATATACAGGGGAGAGGAGAAAGGAAACTTAAAAACACAGTATGTCAGATGGTCATGAGCACTAAGGAGAAAATTACACAGAAGGCAGTTTTGAAGAATGGTCAGGGAAGATCTCACACAGAAAGAAAACACCTAGAACAAACACCAGAAACAAAATAACACCAGAAATAAAAAGGAAGTGAGAGAAAGTCCTGTTAATATCTGGGGTCAAAAAAAGTGAGCAGCATGAGCAAAGGTTCTGAGGCAGGTACATGCCTAGTTTGTTGAAGGCAGAGTAAGAAAACCAGGGGAGCTGATGCAGAGTGACAGAAAGGGAAGAGAACAGTAGAAAATGAGGTCTGAGAACAAGAATGGGGAGCAACTGTGACAAGGTGCTATAGGGTAACTAGACTATTCTAAGGACTCTTTTTTTTTTCCAGAGTGCATAGGAAGCCATCTGAAGGTACGGAACATAGGAGGTGACTGATCTGACTTACATATCAGAGTAAATTTACCAACAGAATTCTTTTGTAAGGACCAAATGAGACGTTCTTTAAACTGGAAGGGCCTATAAAAATGCAAAGCATTCTTACTATCATGAACTTTCTAAGCGTCATCTTAATCAAACAGCTTGGCTAAACTCCTACACAAAACAGTAGAGACACTAGGTAGTAAATACTAGGTAGTAAACATGTTGGAGAAAACTCTTGAGCATCCCTTGGACTGCAAGGAGATCCAACCAGTCCATTCTAAAGATCAGCCCTGGGTGTTCTTTGGAAGGAATGATGCTAAAGCTGAAACCAGTACTTTGGCCACCTCATGCGAAGAGTTGACTCATTGGAAAAGACTCTGATGCTGGGAGGGATTGGGGGCAGGAGGAGAAGGGGACGACAGAGGATGAGATGGCTGCGTGGCATCACTGACTCGACCGACGTGAGTGTGCGTGAACTCCAGGAGTTGGTGATGGACAGGAAGGCCTGGCATGCTGCAATTCATGGGGTCCCAAAGAGTCGGACAGGACTGAGCAACTGAACTGAACTGAACTGAATGAGCATATCCTGCTAAACTGGTTGATATGGAAAAAGGGATTCCAGGGTTAGGGATTCCAGGGTTACAGAGGAGACTCATCTGTTAATATAATGAAGACCCAAAAACTTAATTTCTACCTTAATTATCTATTGGCATGTGTGAAAATTACACAGGACAATTTTCATTATATAATTGAAGTATGTTGCAAATGGTACAAAGTAAATTTTTAAAGGAAATAAACTTCCTATATGATAGTGCATCAAGTCACTGCTCACAAGCAATTATGGAAACTGATGGCCCTATTAATTCAAAAGGAAAAACAGTGCCAAGCTAAAATAACACTGGAAATGGAAATTTAAGGTATTTCCAGAAATTCCAATCTGCCTTTGGAGGGTGGGGAATGTGGGGGATGAGGGGTACTCAATGTTACTTTGTCATTTCATCTAATGTCTGGCTACCACTATTGCCTATACGAAAATATACTGCCATTACTAATCTTTCCCTAAACTCCAGTGTCACACTGCCAGGTGTAGGCTGAACTCTGCCAGCTAATAATCAGCAACTATCCCACATAACTTTTACTGACCCAAACTTCTTCTAAGCACTTTAAATTTGCTTAGACTCAGTCCTTCTTAAATCACCCTTTGGGGACTGTACTATAATTATCTCCATCTCTAAAAACAACTACCCCAAAGTCACATTTTAAGAAAAAGAACGAGCACTAGAGCCTGAGACTTGTTTGCTCCCTGACTGATGCACTTAACCACTGCCAGATAAAACAGATTTGTAACTAAACGAAACTGATTCAAAATAAAACTCAACAGATACAACACTGACTTAGCTCTGTATGAAAATGAAATCGACCCGAAATAAAACTCATCAGATGCAACACTGACCTAGCTTGATACCTAAATTAAAAAGATCTGAAACAAAACTCATCGCATCTACTTCGCCTTCCTAGTCCACGTGCAAATCAGCTCTTTCGGTCCTACTTCGAGTAGAAAGGAACTTAAATCTCAGTCACCTGACCTCAAAACTCAAATCAGGTGTGATGCCTCCCAGAAGCAGCCAGTCCCTGAGAGAGCCCAAGCTGCCTTCAAGCCAAAATTTCTCAGAATACAGGCCACAAGGCTAGAGCCAAAGGGAGGGTCGCCCCACGAAGGCTGGGGGTGTGTCGAGGCGCTGTCTCCGCCTGCGGTCCAAAAGACTGCATCTCACTTGCCTCTCGGCTCCCCGAAATGGACTTTGGCCATACCCCAACCCCACGTGAGCCTGCCTGGCCCCGCAGCAGCCCCACTCCTCCGTAGCAATCCCACTTTACGCCCCCATCGCCCCACCCTTGCCTCCCCTTCCCCTGCCAAGGAACTGCAGCCCTTACCTGCTCCTCCGCTTCCGCCATGGCGCAGCCGGGGAGTCACCTGACCAACCCGGAAATGAGAGAAAACAAGACACTGGAGCCCAGCGCATGCTGGGAAATGTAGTTTTAGCGTCATCTGAGCCGAGAAATTTATTTTAGCTGATGAACCTGCGGGACTTCATTTCGGCTTCCGATTCTCCAAGTTAAATGGAATTGTGCTTTGGGGAATCCAGACATAACCGTTGTTAATGCTACGATTTATTTCATTGTTGATCTTATCGTTTCCTTGATTACTATCGTTGAAGAAAAGTAGCAAGGCTCTAGGTAGCCTGGAGTTAAAACTGCCCTCCAGGTCCTCCCCACCATTCTATGCAAAACAAAGAACTCTCTCACCGGAAGAAAAATGGACATTAGGCTGATTACGCCCAGCTCCCAGCCCGTCCAGCCTCTGGCCGACCTCCAAAATTCCTTGCCTAGCCATTTAAGTGATAACTACTCCGAACAACCTTGAAGAACAGGCCCCCTTAAGACAGTAACTTTCCGCATACAGCCTGTATATACTTACTCATTTCTTAGTTTAATGCAGAAACTCGCTAATCTGACTGCTTCCCCTTCTCGCCTCGTTAAAGGTAATCTATTGCTGTAAAGTCCTGGTCTCCTTTTTTTGAACCTCACCTTCTCTAACTCCCTTACCCTACAATAGTATTTTATATTTGCTGTATATCAGATCCTGAGCTTAGAATTTTGCGTGCAGTGTCTCTAAACCTCTCAGCAATCTTCACTGTTATTCCCGTTTTATAGAGGGGAACATCTTGGCTTGAAGGTCACACAGTCAAGGAAAGAACTAGGGTTCAAATTTGGCTTTGTCTGATGCCAAAGACTCTGTGATTACCATCCTGGTTCATCTAAAAGTGTCCTTGCTTTAAAAAAAAAAAAAAAGAAAAGAAAAGTATATGAATATAAAGCAGTTTTTGAAATAAAGAACCAGAGACAATTTATCCTCCAAAAATATTTAGCTCCTACTCTTTGCTGCTACTTTTAAGTTGTTCTCTTCTGGAACCCGGACATGCTAACTTTTAAACAATGTCCATTGTTTAATTCTTTAAGTTTTCACTGAGTATATTCCATGGGTAAATATTCAAGATAGAATATAAATTTGTCCTTGGTAAAATCTGTAAAACCACTGTATTAATTCCATCCTTTAGAATGAATGATCCCCTCTCCATTTTTCAGGACATTATGAAGGCTCCTTCCTAATCCTCAAAATCTGCAGTTTCTTGTCCAAAGATGGGCATTTCCTTCTTTCCTCTCATCTCCAGGAGGTAGGACCTACTAGAGGGCATCACAAATGACAGCACCTGGTGGGTGCCCAGTACTTATTGACTCTTGTGCTGCATGAACTCTGACCTAGTAGGAAGTCATGGACTCAGCACTCTGTTGCCTCCCAGATCTCTCCCTGTAACCTGCTCAACCCATGATTCCTCAACACCCAGGTGACATCATCTGAGACACTTATCTTCTCCCCTGTGCCAAAAGAGCCTTAGTTCCACCTTCTTCCTCCAAGTTTTGTGGGGGTCCCTCTTCTATTTTGTCAATCGCTTAGTCACAGGGAATAAAAACACACCAACACCGTGATATCTAGGTGTATGTAGCCAAGAACTCCATACCCTAAGTATCAACCTTTCCAGTTTGATGTTTCTAAAATCTGTCACAAAACTTCCCATGAGCAAACATTCATTACTCATGATGGACTTTCAGTCCCACAAGGATCCTTATACCAACGGAAGAGGCTGTGGAAGCCTCCATTTAAGTCATTACAAAAAAAAAAGTAAGCCTAGACCACTACCATTGTGACTTTCCTCACACACTGTAATTGTTCCTTTTCCATTAGGACATAGACACACCCATAAACTTCTAGGGCTACACCCTCTCCAAACTGGCAATCTCTTCTGCTTAAAAAAAATTTTTTTAATTATATATTGGAGTATCTCCAATTAACGATGTTGTCATAGTTTCAGTTACACTGCAAAGCATCTCAGCCATACATATACTTGAACTCTTCTGCTTTGATGAAACATAGGCTTAGGATTAGGAAGAAAAATAGAAGATTATAACCACTATTTTGTCCCTAGGGTGTTCTTGTATTGTTCAGTTTTATTGTGGTGAGAGGTCAAGTAACACTTCCAGAAAAAGAGAGACTAAACACTGGAGATAAGTGAGAAAAACGCCACTGAAATTCAGAACAAACTCTTATTCTCCTAAAGTTGTTTTTCTCTTAAATTAGGAGTTTGGGATTAACATATACACACTACTATATATAAAATAGATAAATAACAAGCATCTACTGTACAGTGCAGGGAACAAACTCAATATCTTATAATAACCACCTGTAAGGGGAAAGGACCTGAAAAAGAATGATTATATAATAACAAAATCACTATTCTGTATATCTGGAGCTAACACATCATTGTCAATTAATTATACTTTAATTAAAAAGAGAAAAAGAAGTAAAAAAATTGTTTTTCTTTCTCAACAGTGTGTGCACCCTCAAAATTCTGGGGAGGTGATAGCTTCTCTCTCTCCTTCTAGGCCAGCAGTCTTCCTCCTAACCTCTCTTGGCCTCTGATGCCCCCTGTGCTGAGTCTTCTCCCAGACCCCTGTCACTTGGCCCTGTGTTGATGGTAGAATTGAGGTGGGGATCAGTGGAAAGACATTATTGAAAACATCTTCTGAGAGTCACAATCAGCTCCTTGCCCAGGGCTGTGGCTCTTTGATTTCATTGCTGAATATATGCTACCTTTTCTTTTCTTGAAGGCTGGCGATCCCTAGGTCTGTGTGATGGATGAGTCTTCTCCACAAACTCTCCAAGGGACGCATTTCTCTCATCTGCCACACAGGTTCTGCTCTGGGGACCCTCTTGGTGGAGAATATCCAATGGCAGCCCAAGAAAGCAAAGTTGGAGGTGGGTCATCAGCTCTGGGCCTTCCTGGGCTTTCTACTTTTCTGGAATGCAGAATGTTCAGCCTCCTTCTCTTCCTCAAAAAGGGTGTTATGTGCTTGATTGAAGATGTAGTCAAAATGTACATTTCTCCTCTGCTCATTCAACCTCAGAGACAATGGCTGCCCCAAGACTATTCCCCATTCAGTGTACTGGCTTAACTATGATAAAATATGATGAGTATTATGTACATTACTGTTTCCTTTGGAGTAGACTGGAAAGTGAAATGACAAAGATAGGGAAAGATGAATTAGAGGAAGAAAGCCCCTTCAGGCTGACAGGTTCACACTGTACCTGTGAAGAAGATGAAATTCATATGTGACCTCTGTGCCCCCAACTTTTCTCCTGTGAAATGAAAGGTTGGGGTTTCTCTTATCTAGAATGTTCTCTATCCCCTGAGACTCAGAGTGTAGTCCACAGACCAGCAGTATCCATATCACACTGGAGCTTGCAGCTTGTTAGAAATGAAGAGCTTAGGGACTTCCCTGGTGGTGCAGTGAATAGGAATCCACCTTTCAATGCAGGAGACACAGGTTCAATCCCTAGTCCAAGATTTCACTAAGTCTGTGAGCCACAACTACTGAGCTCACGCGCTGCGACTACCAAAGCCAGCACAGCTCGAGCCTGTGCTATGCAACGAGAGACGTCACCGTGATGAGAAGCCCGTGCACCACAAAGAAGAACAACTCTGGCTCCCTGCAACTAGAGAAAACCTGCACACAGAACCTGTACACAGCAACAAAGACCCAGCACAGCCAAAACAAATAAATTTAAACTTTTGCTTTTTTATTTTTTAAATATTGAAAGTAAGGAAACACAATTACAGGAGACTTGGAAATTACAGAACAGTTACATATGCTTTACTATGTATTACAGGTTTTTTTTTTTTTTTTTTAGGAAAAGAAATGAAGAGCTTTTAGGGCCTCTCAAGAGACACACTGAACAAGAATCTGAACTTTAGTAATATCCCCATGTGATGGGTATGTACATTAAAGTCTGAGAAATGTTCAGACTAACAGTCTTTCATTTTATGGAGAAATGACTTTTTCTTTCCCATCATCAGGTCACACTCTCCAGCTTCAAGTTTTGGAGGTAAGAGTGAGCCTCAGCATCTCATTCTCAGTCTATAGGACCTAGTACTGTAAACAGTTCACTGGCCTGTAGGCTCTGTTTCATATGTCTGCTGCATAGGCCTGAAAGAGTTGACCAACTTGATAAATTTAGTCATTTGATTCCTAATAACCTATTTCATTGTTACACACTATGAGGGGCTTTAATATATTCCTTAGAGACTTCCCTGGTGGCCCAGTGGCTAAGTCTCCATGCTCCCAAATGCAGAGGGCCTAGATTCAATCCCTGATCAGGGAACGAGATCCCATATCTCACAACTAAGACTTCGAATGCCCCAGCTGAGAAGATTCCAAGACCCAGTGCAGCCAAATAATTAAATAATAAATTAATTAAAATATAGTATTTCTAAATTTCAGAAACTTAAAAAATCAAAGTGGAAAGATAAAGCAAAAAAAAAAAAAATCATCCCCTTTATCCTTTCTATTTAGATGATGCTTTAAAGAATCTTTTCCCAAACATTAGCTTCCATTCCTTCTTAGATTGCTGCCTTTTTCAGTCTAAAGGTCTTTCCTGACAAGCAGTGACAAACAAAGTTGCACCACCTTATGCTACTGACTTCTGAGCTATTATATTAATCTTGCTTTAACTTTCTCTCCCAAATAGATAAAGTAATTTTTATTTTTATCAATTTTGGTAATCCCCCACTTATTTTGCAGCTTGGTTTTTCAAAACCTGTACCCACTGAAACCTGTTCCCTTCTAATGTTTCAGAAGTCACCTTAAGATATAGCTTATTGTAATTTTCCCTGAGACCCCACACTAGATTTTTTTTTTTAAGAAACATGTTTCTAATTGCAAAAAGAATGCATAATCATGACAGATAGTTGAGAAAATACCGAATAAATTTTTAAATAAATTCAGAAGTCACTCAATTTCTCCCTTCTTGTAAATATTTATTCTCTCTCTCTCCCCTCCTCTTCCTTTCTTTCTCTATAAAACAAAAATTCTATCAAGATTTGTCATCTGCTTTCCTCAGTCAAACTTCAAGATCATTTTCCAATAACATTATAAATTATTAATCTAAAATGTGATTTAATGCTGCACGTTAAGGTTGTATTCTGTGAAAATGTCATAGTTTATATAATCAACTGTCTTCTTTTTTGGAGGGTGGGGTGGGGCTTGCTGTGTGACTTGCAGGATCTTAATTTCCTAACCAGGGAACCAGGGATTGAAACTGGGCCCTGAGACTGAGAACCCCAAGTCTTAACCACTGGACTACCAGATAATTCCCTAATCAATTCTTTTTTATTGCATATTTTGTGTACATCTAATTAACATTCCTGTGCATAATGTTGGTAGGTGCTATAATAAAAGGTGGTATCAATATAGATATAAATAGAGACAACCAAAGAAGCTTCTCCAGCATGTATATCAGCCACCCTATGTTTTGGCAGAGACTCAGTGGTGGGCAGAAGTGTGAGAAAGCTTTATGGTGTAAAACAGGGAAGGCGTCAGATCTGTCCTGATTAGAGGCTGATGGCAAGGGAAGCCATAAGCGGGCTATGAGAAGTAGGGCATTCTGTGGATCAGCTAGGGATGCATATTTAGTATTTCAGGTTCTAAGTTGAAAGTAAAGACAAAACTTAGGGGAGCTGTTAGTTACTAATCAAGTCTTGGACACTTTGGGCCAATTATTACAGAAGTTATTGTTTAGCTTCCTGTCTGTTACTAGAGTCGGGAATCTGATTGCCTACAAGTCTGATTTACAGCAGCCTGGCTTCCAAGACTGCTAGAAAAGGGGTTGATTTCCTGGGCAGGCTGTCGGTTAGAATTCTATTTTTATATATGGTCTGGCCACTGTCTATTTGTATATTCCATCTCTCATAATTATATTCATAAAACCTATGCATAAAATCTTTATACTTTCCAACCAAACATTTAAGATTATCATTTTCTTTAAAACATCATCAACTGGGTTGGAAGAAAAATAGTATTTAACTTTTTGTTTTAACTTATATTTCTTTGATTTCTGATGAATCGGTATTTTCTTTTGTTTTCTGCATTTTCTACTCTTGTTCTTCACTCATTTTCCGTTGGCAAATAGATCTTTTTCTTATTGACTTAAATGATAACATACAGGAACCGGTTCAGTTCAGTTTAGTCACTCAGTCCTGTGACTCTGAGATCTCATGGACTGCAGCACACTAGGCTTCCCTGTCCATCACCACCTCGCAGAACTTGCTAAAACTCATGTCCATCAAGTCAGTGACGTTATCTAACAATCTCATCCTCAGTGGTCCCTTCTCTTCTCCTCCTGCCTTCAGTCTTTCCCAGCATCAGGGTCTTTGCCAATGAGTCAGTTCTTCGCATCAGGTTGCCAAAATATTGAAGCTTCAGCTTCAACATCAGTCCTTCCAATGAATGTTCAGGGTTGATTTCCATTAGGATTGACCAGTTTGATTTTCTTGCAGTTCGAAGGACTCTCAAGAGTCTTCTCCAGCACCACAGTTCAAAAGCATCAATTCTTCGGCACTCAGCTTTCTTCACAGTCCAACTCTCACATCCATACGTGACTNTGGGGGCAGGAGGAGAAGGGGACGACAGAGTATGAGATGGCTGGATGGCATCACGGACTCGATGGACCTTGAGTCTGAGTGAACTCCGGGAGATGGTAATGAACAGGGAGGCTTGGCGTGCTGCAATTCATGGGGTCACAAAGAGACACAACTGAGCGACTGAACTGAACTGAACTGACCATATATAAAATAGATGAATGACAAGGATATCCTGTACAGCACAGGGAATTACATCCAGAATCTTGTAATAAACTATACTGGAGTATAATCTCCCAAAACACGGAATCACTATGCTGTACACCTGAAAACAACACAATAGTGTAAATTAACTATGAGACAGGGCACTCAGTCGTGTCTGACTCTCTCGACCCCGTGGGCTGTAGCCTGCCAGGCTCCTCTGTCTATGGGATTCTCCGGGCAAGCATACTAGAGTGGGTTGCCATTTCCTTACTTCAACTTAAAGTATAGTAAATTAACTATACTTCAATTTTAAAAATCATATCAAGGGGGAAATTTTTTCCTTGAAAAAAATATATTTGTCAGTGGAAAATTTAGACTTGAGCGTTTACTAGCATCAGATGGAAAATGTCAACCTAGGCAATTGTTACAAAGTCATGAACATATGAGGTGAAGACTTCCCTAGTGGTCTGGTGGTTAAGAACGTGCCTGCCAATGCAGAGGACGTGGTTTCCATCCCTGGTCCAGGAAGATCTCACATGTGACAGAGCAGCTCAGCTCATGCACCACAGCTACAGAGCCTGTGCTCTAGAGCCTGGGA
This sequence comes from Neotragus pygmaeus, assembly GCA_006410875.1. Classification (NCBI taxonomy): domain Eukaryota; kingdom Metazoa; phylum Chordata; class Mammalia; order Artiodactyla; family Bovidae; genus Neotragus; species Neotragus pygmaeus. The sequence continues at coordinate 885,122 of SJYV01035768.1, forward strand.
GCTGCAAATATTCAGCCCACGCATGGCAACTACTGAAGCCCCTTTGCAAGGAGAAGCCCAAGTGCTGCAATTAAAGAAAACCCACGTGTAGACAGCGAGGCCAAAAATAAATAAAATTAAATTAAATTAATACAAATTAAAATAAATAAATAAGATGAAAAGAAAGCAAGGAGCTCCTTCTAGACTTCTGAATATTCCTAAATGCCTGTCTACTTTGCCAGCCCTCTTATCTTTGGGTGCTCAACAACTTGTAGAGGAAATGAAAGCATTCGTAAACATTTAGTGCCTGAATACTAGAATACAGAACAAAAAAATGTATACGAAGATATAGCATCTATTGTCTCCTTTTCATCTTTTCCTCCCTTCTTTAACTTGATATCCCTTCCCTCAAGGGTCCTAACTATTGACACAATTAAGTCTTAAGATCATAAGTTGTGTGCTTAAATGGCCCAAGATTTTTAAATGTTATAACTTTGTTGAAAAGTATATAGTCTGATCTCTGTGATCCAGTATTCCCACTCCTATGTGTACAGGCCTGACAAACGCAGTACAGGAGTCCACCACAGGGCATGTTCAAGAATGTTCATACCAGCAATATCCATAATAAACCAAGCCCGTGGAAACAACCCAAATGTCTCCAGGAATAGGATGAAGAAATTATGTACTCACACAGTGGAATATTACACAGCTGGGAGAATGCACAAATGCATTCACATGTATTGACATGAACGAATATCTCAAAGAAGTTGAATGAAAGACCCCAGATGGAAAGAACGCACTGTAAGACTTCATTTACAAAAAGCTCGATACAGGTAACTGATGGTGAAAGAAGTCAAAATGGTGGTCAGCTCTTGGACGCTGGAGACTTTTGGAATTCAAGCAACACCAGATTTCTTAGCATGCATGTGCCTCTACTCTTTGTGGCCCTTTGCGTAGCCTGCCAGGCTTTTCTGTCCATGGGATTATTTCATAACCTCTGGAGTAGGCAACCATCTCTTCCTCCAGGGCATCTTCCCATCCTGAGGGTCAAACCCTTGTCTCCTGCATTGCAGGTGGATTTTTGCAACTGAGTCATCAGATGCTAGTTATACAAGGACGTTTAATTTGGAAAAACTTACTGGGCCTGAAAAATGCATATATCATTTCTTTAGAGGTCCTTTTGGACTTCCCAGGTGGTGCAAGTGGTAAAGAACTTGTCTACCAATTGCAGGAGACCTAAGAGATGCAGGTTTGATCCCTGGGTTGGGAAAATCCCTGGAGGACGACATGGCAATCCACTCCAGTGTTCTTGTCTAGAGAATCCCATGAACAGAGGAGCCTGGCTACAGCCCATGGGGTCACACAGAGTCAGACAACTGAAGCGACTGAGCTGTAGCACTGGTCATATTAATGGATGATATGAATGGTCCTGGCCGTATCATATTGTTTTCATTTCAGTTCAGTTCAGTCGTGTCAGACTGTGACCCCATGAACTTCAGCATGTCCTCCCTGTCCATCACCAACTCCTGAAGCCTACCCTAACCCATGTCCATTGAGTCAGTGATGCCATCCAACCATCTCACCCTCTATCATCGCCTTCTCCTCCTGCCCTCAATCTTCCCCAGCATCAGGGTCTTTTCCAATGAGTCACCTCTTCGTATCGGGTGATCAAAGTATTGGAGTTTCAGCTTCAACATCAGACCTTCCAATGAACATCTAGGACTGATATCATTTAGGATGGACTAGTTGGATCTCCTTGCAGTCTAAGGGACTCTTAAGAGTCTTCTCCAACACCACAGTTCAAAAGCATCAATTCTTTGGCACTCAGTTTTCTTTATAGTCCAACTCTCACATCCATACATGACCACTGGAAAAACCATAGCCTTAACTAGACGGACCTTTGTTGGCAAAGTAATGTCTCTGCTTTTTAATATGCTGTCTAGGCTGGTCATAACTTTTCTTCCAAGGAGTAAGCGTCTTTTAATTTCATGGCTGCAATCACCATCTGCAGTGATTTTGGATTACTGCATGATATTTTACCTCCCAAACAGTAACAAAACTGAATTCTAATTGAAATGGAGATCTCAGCCTACCACATAAACTAAGCTCTCCACTGTTTCCTCTCCTCACTCACCCCCAGGCTCCCTCCCTTTAACCCTTCTGAGAATCAACTCAGCTGGACATTTTCTCAGCTTTGTGCAGGGGGGGTTACATCCACTCTCTGCAATTTGGTGGTGGTCTGACTTGAAGTGGCTTGCCTCGCCGTGCCTCAGTTTCCTCATCTGTAACATGTTACTAATAAATAACAGGTCCTATACACATGGTAGTTGTGAGGATTCAGTGAGCTTAAAGGAGAGCTGGATGGATGGCCTTCAGTTGCCTCACTTCATGAGGCAATTAAAACACCTTTTAATTTCTGGAAATCCAGATACTGCAATCATTGGGGCTTTACAATCACTCTTGTCAGATGGCAGTTGTGACATTGCTGTTACTGCCTCTGCTTACAGCTTTTATTGTGTGTATGAGTGAAACAGGAAAATAACACTGTCAAAATAAGCCATTCTTTCCGTTAGCAGGAAATAAAAATTTGAGGATCAGTCTTTTTTGTTGGTGGTGCTCTTAATGAGAGGCAAAATAATGGTGTCTGTTAATGGATACCATCTTAGATTTTATGCCATGTCTTGAGGAAGAACCTCATGAAGTTATGGTCAAAGCTAAGCTTTCCAGGATCATTCTATCTTTAAACTATTCCCATGCATTGTTTGAGTTTTTAAAACAATCATTTAAACCAGGTGTTGTCCACTCATCCTTAAACCTTCCCAAGGAACTGGGAAATTGAAAGATTTCCACGAGCAGAGCTCTGTGAGCAGAGGCTCAGGCATCCCTTCCTTCCTTGGTACTTAAAGGCCCTCCCTTCCTTCCCTACTGCGCCCTCCTCCCCCACTGACAAGCACTAAGCTCACACACCAGGTCTCCAGAAAGTCCCCCACCAACCCCCAAATCCCTAAGCCCAGTAAATTCTCCATCTTTGCTGCCTGTAGGAACCAGCTAGAAATCTTTCGGTTAATACTGATGCCTGGGTCTCACTCTCAGAAATTCTGATTTCCTTGTTCCGAGGTGCCACCTGGGAAGTGGAATTTTTAAGAAGTCCCCACGTTGTTCTGCCAAGGTTGGGAACCTCTGTGTTACTCTCTTAACTGCTGACTCGATGTTGTCTGTATCTTCCACCAGCCCCAGGGACATGGAAATTTATTCTTGTCAACCTGGACCAGTGCAACGCCCAGCCGCCCGTCCCTGCTATGGGGATCGCCTCACAGATGACCTCTAAGGAGAAGCGCAGGGGGCTTCCGCCTCCTCGAGAGTCGCCATTGAGCCGAAAGGGAATTTAGGGCGTAATTCGGCTCAGGTCACTCCTTGAGCCTTAAGTAAAACGCATTTCAGGCCTGAATCTGCCCGATTTCATCCTCCCCCCGCAGCCAAGCCGAGCGGGATGTTAACGCAGCTGACTGTCCCCTCTAAGTCCTCCGCTTTGATCAGCACCCGCGCCGTCTCACAGATCGCTCACCCTCCCAGGAGCCCCCGGAACACAGGGTCCGGAGATTGTTTACCTGCTTCTGGGGTCTCAGGTGACAAACAACGGGAGGATCTCAAAGAAAGGAAAACACCCGCAGCGAGGAGGCTGGGGCGGAGTTCAGCGCACGTGGAGCGAGGGGGCGCCGCTCCTCCCGCTGCGCAGGCCGGTCCTCCCGCCTTGCGCTTCCGGGGGCGCAGAGCAGGCGACCGCCCCGCGGACCCTCTCGGAACCCAGGGCCGTTGGCATTTACCTGAGCGTTTCCGGCCAATTGTGCCTCCACGGGTGTGCCTACATCTTTACAAAGTTAAAGATGTATTTTAAGAGAATAAAAGCAGTATTGAATAGTATTTATAAAAGCGTGAGGATGGGTAGGGGGCAGACAAAAGGAAATTCAGGTACACATCCTTATTGGCTGATGCAAACATACACTACGTCCCGGAAAAACACACAAGAAATTAATCGCAGTTGCCAACAGGCCGAGGCGCCAGACGTTGCAATAGGGCGGCTTTTTGAGTTTCTTTAAACCTTCCGCGCGTCTGTTTTAAAATTTACATTGATTTTATATTAGATCCTGTAGGGTGTTGTGCATAACATATTCTATTGTGAAAGATACTATGTTTTATTCTACACAACACACTACATTATATTATACACAAACGCATTTACCTCTGGTTGGTGGAGTCAAAGAAGTTCAGTTCAGCCTCTGCCTTCGAGGCTGCCTTAACTCACAGGGAGAAAGTCTCGTGGATTGAAAAGCAAAGNTTCAAGGAGAATGAATACATAGATGAATACACTATCATAGCTGGAGACTTCAACGTGCCTCAGTCGAAAATGGACAAATTGAACAGATAGAAAAATCGGTAGGAACCTAGCCTGACTGAACCACACCTTCAGTCAATTGGATATATTGGACATCTATAGACTATTTCATCTAACAAGAGATTACATATTCTTCTCAGGGTCACATGGAACATGCACCAAGATAGACCATGTTCTGGGCCATAAAACACACATTAACAAATATAAAAGAATAGAAATTATAAAATGTCTCCTCACAGATCACGATGGAATTAAACTAGAAATCAATAATGAAAAGATAACCTGAAAAACCCCAAGATGCACAAGATTTAAAAAAAAAAAACTTCTTAATAACACATGGGTCAAAGAAGAAATCTAAAGATATTTTTAAAATATTTTGAACTAGATGAAAATAAAAACATAATTATTAAAATTCATAGGAAGCAGTGAAAGCAATGCATAAAGGGAAATTTATAGCATCATATGTAAATATTAGAGAAAGAGATAGATCTAAATGTGATAATCTAAAGTTTCCACTTTAGGTAAATAGACAAAGATGAGCAAATTTAATCCAAAGTAATCAGTAGAGAGGAAATAGGAATTAGAGAATCCGATGAAATTGAAGACAGGAAATTAATAGAAAAAAAAACAAGAAAGCAAAAGCAGGGTCTTTGAAAAGATCAGTAAAATTGTTAAGGCTCAAGCCAGGCTAACTGAAAAAAAAAAGAGAGAACACAAATTACTCATATCAGAAATAAAGAGGGGACATCATTAAAGATCCCATGAATATTAAAGATATAATAAAGGAGCACTATGAACAATCCTATGCGACAAATTTGATAAGCTGCATGAAAGGGACCCATTCCTTGAAAGACTCAATCTGCCAAAACTCACAGAAGAAGAAATAGACAACCTAAATAGGCCTGAATCTATTACAGAAGTTGAACTGATCAATAACTAATAATCTTTCAAATCAGAAAGCAACAGGCCAAGATGGGCCTGACTGGTGAATTCTACCAAACACTGAAAGAAGAAATCACACTAATTCTCTACAATCTTACAGAGGATAGAAACAGAAGATGTTGTTGTTTTGTCAGTAAGTCATGTCTGATTCTTTGTACCCTATGGACTGTAGCCTGCCAGGCTCCTCTGTCCAAGGGATTTCCCAGGCAAGAACAATGGAGTGGGCTGTCATTCCTTTCTCCAGGACATCTGAAGCCAGGGATTGAAACTGCATTTGCAGGTGGATTCTTTGCCACCGAGCCACCAGGGAATCCAGAAGCAGAAGTAATACTTCCTAATTCATTTTAAGAGGTGCAGTGAAGTGAAGTGAAGTCGCTCAGTTGTGTCCAACTCTTTGCGATCCTGTGGACTGTAGCCCACCAGGCTCCTCCATCCATGGGATTCTCCAGGCAAGAATTCTGGAGTGGGTTGCCATTTCCTTCTCCAGGGGATCTTCCCAACCCAGGTTTCCAGCATTGCAGGCAGACGCTTTAACCTCTGAGCTAGAGGTGAGCACTATCCTAACACAAAAACCAAACAAAGAAATCTTAAGAAAAATAAAAACAAAATATAGACCAATGTCTCTCACAAACATGGATTCAAAAATCCTACGCACAATATAATCAAATCTCAGAAAGTATAAAAAATAATTATAGACCACGACCAAGTGGGATTTATGTAGCATTCAATATTTCAAAATCAATTAATAGTAATGCATCTAGTTCAGTTAAATCACTCAGTCGTGTCCGACTCTTTGTGTCCCATAGGCTGAAGGATGCCAGGCTTCCCTGTCCGTCAGCAACTCCCAGCGCTTAACCACACTCATGTCCATCACGTCGGTGATGCCATCCAACCATCTCATCCTCTGTCGTCCCCTTCTCCTCTTGCCTTCAATTTTTCCCAGCATCAGGATCTTTTCCAAGGAGTCAGTTCTTTCCATGAGGTGGCCAAAGTATTGGAGTTTCAGCTTCAGCATCAGTCCTGAGTGTTCATTGGACTGATGAACACTCAGGACTGATCTCTTTTAGGATGGACTGGTTGGATCTCCTTGCAGTCCAAGGGACTCTCAAGAGTCTTCTCCAACACCACAGTTCAAAACCATCAATTCTTCGGTGCTCAGCTTTTTTTACAGTCCAACCTCACAGCCATACAAGACTACTGGAAAAACCATAGCTTTCACTAGATGGACCTTTGTTGGCAAAGTAATGTCTCTGCTTTTTAATATGCTGTCTAGGTTGGTTATAGCTTTTCTTCCAAGGAGCAAGTGTCTTTTAATTTCATGGCTGCAGTCACCATCTGCAGTAATTTTGCAGCCTCCCAAAATAAAGTCTGTCATTGTTTCCATTGTTTCCCCATCTATTTGCCATGAAGTGATGGGACTGAATGCCACNTTTTCTTCCAAGGAGCAAGTGTCTTTTAATTTCATGGCTGCAGTCACCATCTGCAGTAATTTTGCAGCCTCCCAAAATAAAGTCTGTCATTGTTTCCATTGTTTCCCCATCTATTTGCCATGAAGTGATGGGACTGAATGCCACAATATTAGTTTTCTGAATATTGAGCTTTAAGCCAACTCTTTTGCATTCATCAAGAGGTTCTTTAGTTACTCTTTGCTTTCTGCCAAAAGGGTGGTGTCATCTGCATATCTGTGGTAATTGATATTTCTCCCACCATTTTGATTCCAGCTTGTGCTTCATCCAGCCCAGCATTTCTCATGATGAACTCTGCATATAAGTTAAATATGCAGCCTTGACATGCTCTTTTCCCGATTTGGAACCAGTCTGTTGTTCCATCTCCAGTTTTAACTGTTGCTTCTTGACCTGCATACAGATTTCTCAGGAGATAGGTAAGCTGGTCTGGTATTCCCATCACTTTCAGAATTTTCCACAGTTTATTGTAATCCACACAGTCAAAGGCTTTGGNCCTTGGTCAGGGAACTAAGATCCCACATTCCGTGAAGCAACTAACCCTGTGCACCATACTACTGAGCCCGCACACTATGACTAGAAAGCCCAAGGGCCACAACTACTGAAGCCCACATGCTCTAGAGCCCATGCTCCACAAGAAGCCTGTGTGCCACAACAAAGACCCAGCACAGCCACAAAAAATTAAAAAAAAAAAAGAATTTACTATTTTAACCATTTTTAAGTACATAGTTTAGTGGTTTTAAGTATATTCATATTGTTGTACAATCCACCATCCATATCCAGAATTCTCATTATCCTGCAAAACTAAAACTCTATGCCTATTAAACAATAACTCCCTATCCCTTCTTCCCTCTGTCCCTGGCAACCACCCTTCTGTTTTCTGTCTCTATAAATTTAACTACCCGAGGTCCCTCATACAAGCAGAATCTTACAGTATTTGTCTTTTTGTGACTAGTGTATTTCACTTAACATAATGTTCTCAAGGTTCATCCAACTTGTAGCATATATCAGAATTCTCTTTCTTTTTAAGGCTCAATAATATTCCATTGTACGATTATTCCACATTTTGCTTATCCATTCATCTGTCAATGCACATTTAGGTTGCTTCTACCATGGAGGGAGGAGCCTGGTAGGCTACAGTCCATGGAGTCGCAAAGAGTTGGACACGACTGAGCGACTTCACTCACTCNGCGGGAGGCCTGGGAAAAACAGATGCTAATGGGGACCCCAGAGGGGGGAGGGGGCGGAAGGCGCTCGGGGGCCAGGCGCCCACTGCCTCCCTTTGAAGTGCGCCTTCCAGGCCGGGCTCCCGGACAGCGCTGGGCTACCCGGGCTTCTGGGGAACCGGGAATGAGCGGATGGAAAGACTGGGGCCTCTCCTCGCAGGCTCTGACGGAGTCACTCACGCTTGCTCCTTCTGGTTCACATTGTCCTGGAAGGGTTTGATGCCGGCCTGCTTCCCCATCAGACTGGGAATCTCTGGTGGAGAAAGATTAGTGGTCCTGAATCTTCAGTGTCCAGGGCAAAAAGTGAGCTTAGTCTACGTATGATGGGAGGTTTTCCTGTGTGCTGGGTGCTGGGCTAACTGCTTTCCTTTCTGTTTGTGGTGATCACACGTGGGAATCGAGGACAGAGAAGTTAAGGACTTTGCCCAGAACCAACAAGCNGGCAAAAAGTGAGCTTAGTCTACGTATGATGGGAGGTTTTCCTGTGTGCTGGGTGCTGGGCTAACTGCTTTCCTTTCTGTTTGTGGTGATCACACGTGGGAATCGAGGACAGAGAAGTTAAGGACTTTGCCCAGAACCAACAAGCTGGTGAAAGGTAGAGTCACAAACCCAGAAGATTCTGCATACAACGTTCTGCCTTTCGCTTAGCGATCTGAAAAGACAGGTTTAAGGACGTCTCTTTCGGTTTTCTCCTTCCTGTCCACTTTCCTTCCTCCTTCTCTCTCACTCTCCCTCCTTGGTTATCTTAAGGGCTTTACACTTCTGGCAGGAACTCTCCAATCCAGACTTCCCCTCTTCCCCTTTCTCAAGTCCGGCTGGAGGGAACATTCTAGCTGCCCGTTGCCTGGAAGTCCTGGTCAACAGGATTCCACTCTGCCCACCTGTTGTGGAGACATCCTGCCACAGCTGCCTCCTGGGTGCCTCCTGTTGAAACATTAAATTCCACTGGTTCTGCTGTCCCTGTTAGTGATGTGTGACTGATTGCTGTTCAGGATACTATTTCTCAGTGACTACATGGCGGTTGTTCCCATCAACAGCTCTCCTGCAATGCTGACATTCACTTTTCTGTTTTTCGGTGGAAGAATGTCCACATTAACATGCACAGGGGAAGCTTTGCAATAATGGAAGAACTCTGGGTTAGGAAAAGTCTAAAAAAAGATGTAAAACATCCTTAAAAATCTAGGAACAGCCCTAAAAAGATGAAAATGCCATTAATTGAGGAAGATCTGTGTTTTTTCTCTTAGAAAAAAGCCTTTTATTGTCATCTTCTAGGCTATAAAGTCTGAGACCTGCCACTGTCCTCGGGGGCTATTTTGTCTGTTCTAGTCTTACAGATTCAGTAACCCCATCCTTTCAGTCAAGAGATGAGCACCTACTAAGAGTCAGGCCTTTCAAGGTGCAGAAGTAAGCAAGACAGGGGGAGCCCTGTATAACTCATATTTTAATGTAGCAATGATTAGCCAAACATTCCCATACTTTATTTTTGAGAGCATTGCACTTGATTCTGCCTCATGTTGCCTTGCCTTTCTTGTTACTTACGTGAACCTGTGTACTTCCATAAATATGATGGTGGTGATGACCGAACAGCCCAGAGTTCACTTGCAGTTTAAAAAAAGTTTCATAAAGAAGATTCTTGATCCAGTGTTTAGGATCATTTAGTTTTTGAAATAAGCAACTTTTGGTATGTTTCTTAACTTTCATCCCCTGTTTCCCCATCTCCTTGTATGTTAACCGTCGCCCTTAGCAATCAAAATACATGGATTAATAGCTAAAGAAAATAGTTTAAAGAAAATAATTTAAATTTTGGTCGGTTTTGTTTGAAAAGTACAGTGGGTTTAATGTCACCCTATGCCTCACACATTTGTGGACACCTTTGTGGATTTCTTTTAAAGAAAGTGATTTCAGTCTATTTCAGAGGGACAGTGAATGAAATTCTTACAGTAAGTGAAACTGTGCTGATGGGAGTATCTTGCTGTTCTCAGCAAAATCAACACTACTTGTCCTTGCCAAAATGTGTTATCTTACGGGACTTCTCTTAAAAAAAAAAAAAAGTCTAAATATGCACAGCCTTCCCGTGATGGAAGCCCCCTCCCCCCCGGGAAAGCCCAGTGGAGGTGGGGATCTGGCCATCAGAGAACAAAGGGCCAAAGAGTGAACCTGAGATGGTGAAATAAAATGTAACATCAACAAAGAAAAGGCCATAGATAAATAGTAAAAGGACCAACTCACCACAAAAAACCCATTGACGTTTGCCCAGAGTGAAGGCAAAGCACCGGTGACCGGTGAATGTTGGAATGTTTTCCTAGGGTTAAAAGGGGAACCGGCAGCAAGTCTGCTCAGAATTTACAAAGTGTTTGAATAACACGGACAGTGTTTTGATAACACATTTTTAGTGGGGGTGAAAATAATAGAATTTATTGGGACATTTATATGGGCCCCCTCGGTTGTGAGGGGGTGGCGGTGAACTATATTTCACTGCACTCATCTATAACTCACCCTTGTAATTTATTCATATATGTGTGTGTGTATCTGGGTATGTATCTGGTAACATGTTACAGCCAAATGTCATGTTACAGCTAAATGCTTCTCAGTTTTGCCTTTAAAAGATGAATGCACTGACACTGGTTACCTTTAAGGGAGAGAAAGGGAAGAAGAGGGGCCCTGGTCACACTGGCAATAACTGTGTTATCAATTTGAGATGGTAGCATGAAGCTGGTATTATTGCTCAAGACAACACAGCATACGATCTTGAATAGGCTCACTCACTGGCTTAACCTTGGCTTCCTTGCAGCTTTCAGAGGGTCCTGCTCCTTGCACCTCAGGCTGAAAGGTGCAAGATTTGAGTTAATCCAGCCAGCACTTGGGTCCCGGGTTGCATGGGGTCTCCATGTTTCCTCCCTAGTGTTGATGTTTTTGTTCAACGCATTCCCTACACTGTCAGTTGAGTCACATAAAACCAGGCACCTTTCAATAAATGTCTCATTTGGATTTCATGAAGCTTGGGGTGTCACTGAAATCAAACAGCAAACAGGCTGGAAGGCTGTCTTATTTGCCCACTCTGTCTAAGGAGGGTGCCGCCTGACTTGTTCACTGAAGCCGCTGCTTTAGCTTTCTTTTCTGTTCCTGTTTCTGGCAAAGAGAGCATTACATTTTAAGGTGCGACTGGGACGCGTGAAAATAAATTTTATGCCTCTTTCCCTGGTTATCAGTAAAACTGAGCCAGCAGAAGGAAAGTCTATTTCATGTAGGAAATCAACCACAGATTTGCTCATCTATAACTTTCCAGGCATGTAGACTAATATATTCCATATGCAATAATACTAGTAGTCATTAATTAATACAGAAAAAACAGTAAATGAGATTTCTTTATCTCTATGCTGTCAGGAAAAAATCTTTAGTTGAAACAGTGCTTTTCATTATGTTCGAAAGGAATTTGTAATATATATTTTTATAAAGGTAATATAAATTATGAGTATATTTTCCATGTTCCAAAACTCTGGGCCCGAGAACGGTTTCCTGGAGTCGGAATTTTGGTTGTCTTTGAACTTCTCTTTGTTTCTCCGCCTGTTAACTGTGTTCAGGTTTGGGCAAAAGAATAGCTCTATTGGGAAGGTGGGGAGATATAAACTGCAATTTCCTGCCCCAAGAATCAACACTAATCCTGATTACACGTACCGTGTGTATATTTCATAATTAAGTAGCACTCGAATGAACCCACGCGCTTTCAAGAGCACGCTCTGGGGCTGGAATAAAATCAAGCCTTTCTGATGTGGCGCGGGGGACAGCTGGCTCGCGTTACTTGCGCCAGAGTGGGTCGGAGCGATGCCTGTTGCCTGCAGTGGCGCTTTGCCACGCGCAGAGCTTCCCTGGCCGCCTTGAAAACGCTTCGAAGGGACCCCGAGGCCCGCTGTCTCGCTGCGATCGGGCGCAAAGCTGCGACCTGGCTCGAACCACTCTGTCTCCAAAAAAAAAAAAAAAAAAGCAACACGTGAGATTTGATCTCACCCCTGCCTTTTCCCTCAAACATCTTGCAGCTCAGGTCAAGGCTGATATGGAAGAGGCTTGAGCGGTACCAAGATTCCCCAGCCCCGGCTCCCCTGCCAAACTGCCCTTTCTCTTCTTGCTCTCAAGCCCGCCTCATGGAACCTATCTTGGAGTCTAAAACGCACAAAAAATACTTTAAAACTGCAATTCTCCAAGACTTCTGTAGATCAAAAGAAAACAAAAGCCGGGGAGGTGGGAGTGGACGGGATGGTGATCAAAGCAGAGAACCACCGAGAGCCCGCATTAAACCAGCGGGACGACGAGAGAGAAGCGCTGGGCTGAGCGCGCTCCAGACCACGTTCCAAGGGCCAAGGGGCTTCGGTGCCGGGACCTGCGAGGCCTCAGCCGCGGCCCGGTCGCTTAACCTGCTCCCTCCCTCGCCCTGGCTGGGCCACTGCCGCGTGGAATTGGTAACCGCCGAGGAGGGTCGGAGTGCGTGAAGGANCTCACATACAGGGTCATCATTACTATCTTTCTAAATTCCATATATATGTGTCAGTATGCTGTATTGGTGTTTTTCTTTCTGGCTTACTTCACTCTGTATAATAGGCTCCAGTTTCATCCATCTCATTAGAACTGATTCAAATGTATTCTTTTTAATGGCAGAGTAATACTCCATTGTGTATATATGCCACAGCTTGCTTATCCATTCATCTGTTGATGGACATCTAGGTTGTTTCCATGTCCTTGCTATTATAAACAGTGCTGCGATGAACATTGGGGTACATGTGTCTCTTTCAATTCTGGTTTCCTTGGTGTGTATGCCCAGCAGTGGGATTGCTGGGTCATAAGGCAGTTCTATTTGCAATTTTTTAGGGAATATCCACACTGTTTTCCACAGTGGCTGTACTAGTTTACAGATTTTTTACCAGCTGAGCCACCAGAAAATTCCTGGGTCCTGCTGATCCTACTTCTAACTGGGATGTTCTAGACTTGCTGTTCCCAAAAGCCAGGTCATACCCCCTTTTCTTTATTTCATTCTAGAGTCACTATCCCCTTGTTTTTACTGTTTCAGTGCCTGACATTGGTGCAAGGGAGTTGAAAAGATTTTTTTTTTTTGGAATATATTATAGGAAAGGTGAGTGCCAGCTGCAGGTATTATGCTGACCTGTGCTGTCAATTTCTTTCCAAGTTCTTCTTGCATGCAGTGGGAGATCCCATGGCCACAACAAGCCACAGCCCTTGGAATGGAAAGGTCTTTATGGTAGAACTGACCATGGAGAAGAAAACCATATCTTCCTGTATGTAGTACATGCACTAGGTCACTTTGATTGTGTCCAACTCTTTGTGACTCCCATGGATTGTAGCCCACCAGGATCCTCTGACCATGGGATTCTCCAGGCAAGAATACTGAAGTGGGTTGCCACGCCCTCCTCCAGGGAATCTTCCTGACCCAAAGACAAAACCCACGTCTCTTACATCTCCTGCATTGGCAGATGTGTTCTTTACGACTAACCTACCAGGGATGTCCTTAAATTGGTATAAATGATGGGCTTCTCTATCAAGACTGATTCTGATTTTCTTTATCCCTGGACTCTTCATTGCAGTTAAGAAGGCCCAATGGAACAGCAAGCCTGTTATAAGTTTTTATGAAGTATTGTGGTAGACATTGATTAGACTGTCCATCCAGCACCCTTTCCCAGGGTTTGCCTTCCCACCACTCCATGCTTCTGGCCTACCACCGAGTGGTGCCTACAAAGCCCTTCTGCTCCAGGATATATCAATAGTTTATTGATCTTCATCTTTCCCTGGTATTTTTGGAAATGAGACTGAAAGAGATAAAAAGATTTGTTGATTCACTGAGATATCCAGGAATATTTTTTGTTGTTGAAATAAGTTTAAATTAGTTTTCTGATATTTTCAGTCAAAAAAGTCCTTTTAACTGATATGTACATACATACAAATACACACACACATACACACAATCACATACACAGTTGGCTTATTCCTCTAAGCTGTCTTATATCATATCTTCCCTGCCCTTGGTTCTAGTAAATGGATTTGGTAACCAGGGAAACAGTCTTGATTCTCAGCCCTTGGGGATTAATGAAATGTCTCCAGTAAAAACAGGACTCAATGCCCTGCTCTTTGGATGAGCATACAATCACTGCTCTCACCTCTCCTTTATATGTTTCTTCTCTTGCCTCCAGGACTTTGCCATCCTTCTGGTGTTGGGGCTTCCCTGGGAGCTCAGAGGGTAAAGATGTGCAGTGTAGGAAAACCAGGTTGGATCCCAGGGTTGGAAAGTAACAGCAACTCACTTCAGTATTTTTGCCTGGAAAATTTCCATGAACAGAGGAGCCTGGTCGGCTACAGTCCATGGGGTCACAGAGTTGGACAAGACCGACTAACACTTTCTTTCTGATGTTAGCTGAATTTCAGTCAGAAACTGAATTGACCATGCTTTCTTTGCTAGATTTCAGATAAATCATTATAGATGAGCTAGATACAGGGTCAGGAGCAATTTGATAGGCAGTTTCAAGTTCAGGAGAAACTATGATACTAACACCCTCAAAGACACTGGTTCAAATACCTGGTTCAGGTACTAGGTCAGTAGTGGGCTAGCCTTGGTTTCCCAGTCCTCATTGATCTGGAGGTAAGAGGACTATGAAGTAGAGAGTGTTCAAGAAAATCCTAACCCCAGCCAGGCAGCCAGCTGAAAACCTACCTGTAGTTGCTCAGCAACCTACCTGAGCATTCCTATTATAATAACTATACTTAGAGTTCAGATAAACACATCCCTTATTTAAGTGGCATGGGGCTTCCCTGGTGGCACAGAGGTTAAAGCATCTGCCTGCAATGTGGGAGACCTGGGTTCGATCCCTGGGTCGGGAAGATCCCCTGGAGAAGGAAACGGCAACCCACTCCAGTATTCTTGCCTGGAGAATCCCATGAACGGAGGAGGTTGGTGGGCTACAGTCCACGGGTTGCAAAGAGTCGGACACAACTGAGCGGGATCCTTTCCTATTTAAGTGGCATATAGTTAGAAGGAATAGCTCTGAAGAACCAGGATTTAGACATGACTTTTTGCAGTTGAACACTTCTTAAAGAAGCTATAGTCAACTCTAAGAGGACAATTCCCTTCTGTGAATTCTCATAATTCCTGGAGGTTTTTCCTCTTTCACAAACAGACTGAAATGAATGACAGGTTTTTCTCTTTCTAATGATGTAAAGTATTGCTAAGTTTGCATTTTGGTCTACAGTTCGTAAATATTATCTAATAAGCTTCTTCTAAGCCTGAAGAAGCATAATGAAAGATTGAAGAAAATATCCAGAGTTTAGTAGTGATAGTCTTTGCAGACCTGATATAATTTCAGTGTAATTTCATAACTGGGGACGGATTCACTAGTAAGTTATGTCCTAGGCTCCAAGTGGCACGTTGCTGTGAAACGCTGGAGGATCGATGCCTTGACTGCATCTGCAAACCCAAAAGTCATTTGATACTATAGTAATGGCTCTTTTCTGTATTTGCTCATCCTGTATTCCATGAATGGGGATAGCCTAGTTGAAACTCTTAGATATCGTGCCATAGTGACTCCAGGTCCATTGTCCACATAAGAGCTGTGCTACCTCGTGGGTAACATGAGTTACAACCTGAAGATGTGGGTTCTTGCAAAGTGAAGGGCTTTTGGCTCTTCATGTGGCACCACCCCTACTTACAATGTCAGGAAGTTATCTTTAACTCCGTGCATGAAATACTGGAATGTACAATACACTAATCTTGGTGACAAGTAGTTAATATTGTGAGAGTACAGTGTACTTCAGTGCTTTCTCTCACTGTTTACTGCAGAAAGGACCCTGGGAGAATTTTTATTCAGTCTATCCAAAGGACTTCATGGGATAGCAGCTTGTCCTGGTGTTTCTGTGAGTTTGTTCTTGGGTCATTTACTAGATTCTTTCCTCCATGAATGTTTCTAATATCCCTGGTTCCCTCTCAGAAATATTAACAACATATCATGTGTAATTTGTTTTGAATATTGTTCAGAAAGCATTGTTACTATTACTTATTTTACCCAGATAGCACTCATTCATTCAACAACTGGCTTGTAGCAAGAGTGGATACATGAACCCAAAGATTAACGGACAGTTCTACCTAAGGGTGGATATCACTGAGTATGAGAACATTCAACTAAATTTACAGACATTTAAATACATTGCCGTCATAAGATATTGCTAAGCCTTTTCCTTCTCATCTCTCTTTTATGAGGAAATGAGAGGGTAACAGGCAGGAAGGCTAGGGGTCTCCAAACGGAGGAAATAGGTTGCAAGTGTCAGACATTTTTTTATCTTTCTCTTAAGCGGCAGGAGGAAACAAACTACAAGTGTCAGATTTTTTCCACCTTCTCTATGCAAAAGTAAAAGAAGGTTTCTTTTAAAATTCTGTGTTCCACCTGAATTTAACTTTTCTCAAACCTTGAGCTAACCAATGCATTTTTCTTATGGAAATATGTTTCTTAAGCTATGTTAATGAACTATGTACTTACCCTAGACTCTGTCTTTGGTTCACCTAAGATTCAGAACCAATAATGGCTCAAAAACCCAGTATGTTTTACTCATGGAAATGTTCTCTTAAGCTATGTTAATGAGACTTCGAATTTGCTTGGAAATCTGCCTTTCTTCAAGATTCCTGTCAATGGTTTTATGGCCTGGGATGACTCAACTTGTGCCAATGTTATCTCAAAATGCATGTTGTGGGTGAGGGGCCTGGTGCCACTCTCGGAGTTTTGAGACATTTCCTTTTAGCAGCCTGCCATTAGGTATATAGCTTCGTGCTAAAAACTTCTTTCTGCCCCCTTCTGATATCTATGTCAGAAGATTTCTCTATCTCTTTTATACCTTAATGAAACTTTATTAC
This sequence comes from Neotragus pygmaeus, assembly GCA_006410875.1. Taxonomy (NCBI): domain Eukaryota; kingdom Metazoa; phylum Chordata; class Mammalia; order Artiodactyla; family Bovidae; genus Neotragus; species Neotragus pygmaeus. The sequence continues at coordinate 902,024 of SJYV01035768.1, forward strand.
ACGAAAGCTCTGAGCGAGCAAGCCTCGTCACTGGCCCAGGATTGAATCTCTCTCCTCCAGAGGCAAAGAATCCTGGTGTCTTTCATGGCTCAGCAATAACCTTTCAGAAACATCCCAAACTGAATGGATTGCCTCTCATCCAAAACCTCCTCCTCCTGAGTTTCTTTTCCCTATGATTGACATCACTTTAAAATGTAGTTGCCCCAGTAAGAAAGCTGGAAATAACCTCAACGTCCATTGACAGATGAATGACAAAGATGTGGTGTGTGAATACACACACACACACAAACACACACAATGGAACATGCTCAACCGTGAAAAATGAAATAATACCATTTGCAGCAACATGGATAGACCTAGCAATTATCATACTAAGGGAAATTAAGTCAGGCAGAGAAAGACAAATACCACATGATATCATTTATATGTGAACTTTGAAAAAAAAAAAGAAATTATTTACAAAATAGAAATAGACCCATAGACATGGAAAACAAAATTACGGTTACCAAAGCGGAAGTTGTGGAGAGAAGGATAAGTTAGAAGTTTGGGATTAACATATACACAGTACTATGTATAAAATAGATAACCAACAAGGATCTACGGTATAGCACAGGGAACTACACTCAATGTTATGTAATAACTTATAAGGGAAAAGAATCTGAAAAGCTTATGCATGTATGTGTGTGTGTGTGTGTATGTATTGGAGAAGGAAATGGCAACCCACTCCAGTATTCTTACCTGGGAAATTCCATGGACAGAGGAGCCTGGTGGGATAGAGTCCATGGAGTTGCAAAGTCAGACACGACTTAGCAACTAAACAGAAGATGTATTTATGTGTGTGTGTGAAAGTGAAAGTGTTATTCACTCAGTCACGTTCAACTCTATGATTCCATGGACTGTGGCCTGCCAGGCTGCTCTGTCCATGGAATTCTTCAGACAAGAATATTGGAGTGGGTATTCCAGTCTCTTCTCCAGGGGATCTTCCCAACCCAGGGATCAAACCCAGGTCTCCTATGTTGCAGGTGGATTCTTTACTGTCTGAGACACCAGGGAAATCCCAAAATACTGACGTGGTTAGCCATTCCCTTCTCCAGGGGATCTTCCTGACACAAGGATCAAACTAGGGTCTCCTGCATTGCAGGCAGATTCTTTACCATCTGAGGTACCAGGGAAGTGCCAAGTGCGTGTGTGTGTGTGTGTGTGTGTGTACACATNCCCAAAATACTGACGTGGTTAGCCATTCCCTTCTCCAGGGGATCTTCCTGACACAAGGATCAAACTAGGGTCTCCTGCATTGCAGGCAGATTCTTTACCATCTGAGGTACCAGGGAAGTGCCAAGTGTGTGTGTGTGTGTGTGTGTGTGTGTACACATATGCCATATACCTGCAACTAACACAACGTTGTAAAACAGTTATACTTCAGTTTGAAAAAAAAAAAGGAAGCTGGGTGTCATCCCTGACTCATCTCGTTTACTTCTAGATCTCATTAGGTCAATGAGTTCTGCTAATTCAACCTGTTAACATCTCTCTCTGTATTCCTCTCCCCACCCAAATGTCTTTGCTAGTTCAGCTCACCACCAATCCTCTCCTAGATTGTTGTAATAGCTTCCTGAAAGGTCTGAGCCTCCATTCCTGTCTCTCTCAACTTTACTCACATTGCAGCTAGAGTGATGTTTTAGAAGTGATACATGATTGCAAAACTCCTCTGCTGTACACCCTTCATTAGTTTTCTGTTGTGGTTGGGATAAAATCTAGAGGGCTTATGTGCATCACCTCCCTAGGCTCACCTGCCACCAGTCTCTACCTCTTCCTTCTTCAGCCATATACACTCTCTTGAAGTGCGTTATGTACCTCACTCTTCCTAATTTCTGGGCATTTGCACATGCTGACCTTTTTAATCTACAATAATCTTACTGTCCCCTGTCACTCTAACCCACCTCCATACTTGATTGCTGAAGTCTCAGGCTTCAGAACCACCATTTCTTATCACAATAGCAATAAAAATATCTATTAATCTTTTCTCAAGGAAACATATCTTGATTTGTACTTATATAAAGTTTACTAGAATTTTAGGCAGGTGTAACATACCATTTTCTATGCCTGGTGATTACAAAGCTATAACATTTTTTTTGCGGTCATAGAGTTGTTCTTCCATTCTAAGCAAGTGAGTTGGGGATCGTGGAAACTAGAGCTCTTCTAAGTCACTAGGGTGTTATTCCATAAACAGATGACTATTTACTTCAAATTGAGCTTTGTCTAATATTGCCTATAACAACATTCCTCCCTCTTCCAGGCTATTATTTGATAACAAAAATGACTTAATACATTACTATATGTCTTCCATCCAGTAAGTTATAAAATAACTTAGCCCTCCAAGTAAACCTTTGACTCTTGGAATCTTAGCTTAGTTTTTCTGTCTTTGCAGATTGTTGTCTTGCTTTCTGAATGATATTCAATTCTGGTATTGCTTCCCTTCCAGCTCTTATAAGATAAATTTGATAAATATATTTGATAAAATGTGCTATTTGTATTGTTCCACAGCCAGCTGTGTGGACTGTCTCTGAAGCTCTGAGTTTACAGTTCCTGATGAAGAATATTCAAATCATGGGCACTTATTGTTAGGGCTATAAATATTTTTGATAATTTGCTTTCATGAGCAAAAATTTTAGAAACATATTGTATATAATCATTAAATGTGGAAAGCAAATTGGATTTCTTAGTAGGACTATTTAATCTTTCCAAGTGCTAAGTAGAATTTTCATCTTCTAAAAAAATAAGAGTATGCTTGAAAGTCTCACTGTTAACTCACTGTATCTTAAAGGTTTTTATTTTGGGTTTGGTTTTGTTTCCTACCTACTGCATTCCACAGAAAGAAATGCATTCTATATTATGATCTGGTTAGTTAGATGGGTGATAGATAGAAGACAGGTAGATAGACCACACACATGCACACACACACACTTAAAACTCCCATGAAATAATACCGTTAGTTTATGTGGTTCACACTGACATCATGAAATTTGTCTTTCTGTCCAGCCCTATGCTATGCTATTCTACAATATTCTGGCCACTTGCATTAAGTTGATTCCATTATCTGCATTTGAGGTACAACACTGCAATTTGAAAAGCACTGGATTATAGTTTTTGGCAGTAAGAAAACAAGGCAAGAAGATTGGATTAACTCTAGTTTTTCTACTTTCTAGAACACTTTCCCATCCTTTTTCCTTTGATTTCTATGTGATCCTGGTGGTGCTAAATCCCACTGGCTTCCTCACCATTTCCAGCCTTTGAGGTAAGCAACTAAAGTTGGGCCTATTATAATACATTTCCTCCTGGGCACAGTAATCCCTCCAGGTGAACAAGGATGATTAACCCAAGGCACACTGATCAAAACTTCTTTGCTGGAATGAGTGCAGAGAATGTCCTCTTTCTGTTGGATTTGACAAGTTGTAAGGATGTGGGTGTGGGCAGTTGGCAGCACTCTTCATCTTGCTGGAGAAAACCTGAATGAATAATGAAGCCAAGCTCTACCAACAGAGGGCAAGAGGCAGAGGGAACAGTGTCTGAACCACTGGATCAAGATGTAAGGAATTCTAGTTTTATCTTGTATTTCTCAGGCATAGGTGAAGTGAAGTGAAGTGAAGTGGCTCAGTCGTGTCTGAGCCCCATGACTCAGCCATGGACTGCCCCATGAGCTGCAACCTCATGGACTGTAGCTTACAAGGCTCCTCTGTCCATGGAATTTTCCAGGCAAGAGTACTGGAGTGGGTTGCTATTTCCTTTTCCAGGGGNAGTCGTGTCTGAGCCCCATGACTCAGCCATGGACTGCCCCATGAGCTGCAACCTCATGGACTGTAGCTTACAAGGCTCCTCTGTCCATGGAATTTTCCAGGCAAGAGTACTGGAGTGGGTTGCTATTTCCTTTTCCAGGGGGTCTTCCCGACCCAGGGGTCAAACTCGGGTCTCCCACATTGCAGGCAGACACTTTACCATCTGAGCCAAGAGGAAGAAGATAGTACAATTTTCTTTTATCTTTAAGCTATTTTGGATTGTATTTTCTTACCCATCAAGTGGAAGAGTTCTGACAAAAGGTAAACCAGATGCGCACAAAGGACTGGATATTTGTAGTGTGAGTGTAAAGATTTTGTGCATGCTGTGTCTACATGGAAACTATTAATAGAGGCTATTTTCTACCTCCCTTCTTACATCCTTGGAGAAATGGGTTGTTCAGTGGCTTATGTGGCAGGATCATCTATTTTAAGAGTATTTTAAGTATTAATTCATATTGTCTTTTCCTGCCACAAGTTCTTTACCCCTATCTTTTCTCCCATTCAGTTAGCTTGGCTTTCCTTATTCATTTCCTCAGAAAAGGCATGGCACAGCAGAAATATAAAGTTCTAGCTTTTAATTTTCAATTTCCTAGGCTTCAGGAGAGCATGAAGGAGGTGTGATGAATAAGATAAAAAGCTTATTAACTGTAAGACCAGTAAGGAATACCCAGGCTGAGGGTAGCAAGAAATGAGGAGGGCATGAGTGGGAGAAATTTGGGAGAGACCCTAGGAAAATTCACCCCGTTCTGCTCCAGCATCTGGGCGCACAAGCAGGGTTCACCTGGGAGACTTCCTGGCTCCATNAGTCTTTTGTAAATGGGGCCACTAATGTTGGGTACATTCTCTCTCGTAAATTATGTTCTGATAAACACAGTATGGACTTTTGGAGATGGATTTTAATTATTTAATTGCCTGAAAAAATAATATTCTTCTTTCTCACCTTAATGTGGGGATAGTGATACTACCAATATAATAGTCATGAGGATTACAATAGATAATGTATATACAGTGTTTAGCAGAGTTATGTGTTCCATAAATGGTAGCTACATTAATTCTGCAATATTTTCCAAATATAATATTTCAAAGAATCATGTCCCATTGTTGTTATAAATGTATCAGTTTTACTCAAAAGAATTTATAGATTTAGGGCAATCAAAATACAAGGCAGAGTTTCCTGTGAATCTGAAAAATATTTCTAGTTATTCTTGAGGAATAAAATGACAGTACTAGCAAAATGAATTTTTAATAGAGGAGTACTGTTGAAGTATTCTCCTAACAAATATTACAATATATAACAAAGCTACAATAACTGAAACAGTGTGCAAATACAGATTAATGGAATATAGAGCCTAAAATAAGTTCTACTTACTATTTGCCCCAAACAAAAAGAAACAAAACACACTTGCAGGGTGAAAGATTAATTTTCCAACATATGGTGTTCAGAATGTTAGATGTTTGAAAAAAAAAAGAAGACCCCTTACCTCATATCTGACACACTGAAACAGACTGCAAATGGAGTTAAGTCTTTAAAAATTTGAAAATACAAAATATAGTACAGGTGAATATGTATAACTATGCTTAGTATGGAGAAAGACTTTCTGATTTTAAATGCAAAGAAAAAATAAAGAGAAATGAAAACTCTGATAGAAATTGTGTGCATCAAAAATCCTTTAAAAGGTTACACCACTATAAATGAAACAAATAACCATCAAGGACCTACTGTATAGCACAGGGAAGTCTACTCAGTAGTCTCTAATAACCTTAAGGGGCAAGAATGTGAAAAAGAGTATATATATGTATATACTGAATCACTTTGCTTACCTCTGAAACTAACACAACATTGTAAATCAATTATACTCCAATATAAAAAAATAAAATGAGAGCAATAAACATTTTTTAAAACTCTTTAAAAAGAAATCATAAGATGATCATCTTTATACATATATATATAAATACATATACACACATATTTTATTGGAGTATATTGACTTATAATATTGTATTACTTTCTGGTATAGAGCACAGTGAATCAGTTATACATACACTTATATCCACTCTCTTTTATACATTTTTCCCTGTGTTATACAGTAGGTCTTTATTAGTTAAAGTGTCCATCTTTAAAGATCACATAAATTCATAGCAAACCATATCCAGGAGAAAGGGGGAAAAGACAGTTTACAAAACTGAAGCTGAAATTGCCAATAAATATATGAAGAAATGCAATATATTTTGTATTCAAAGAAATTTTGGAGTAAAGTAAAAATAGAAAACATATTTTGCTTGACAAATAATAAAGCTGATTTTTAACATGTTAATGTCCAGTGCTAAAGAGAATCTAGGGAAACTGTCTTGGAAATGGGAATGAGCATTAAATATTGCACAGACTTTGTGCCTACCTGCAGGAGAAAGGCCCTGAAGTGTATTTCAGGTGAAGGAGTGAGGGAGTGCAAAGGTTTTGCAGTCAGTGAGTGTGATGTCACAGCAAGGAACAGGGTGGTAGCCAAGAACAATGACAGGCCAGATGCTCCTCACTGTCAGAGTCTTGACGCTGAGGATGACTAGATCTGTGTTATAAAACACATTTCTTTATCGCAGACATGTGAGTCAGTCAATAAATTCTCGTCTTACACTATAATTATAAATAAACCCTGTCCATATGAAAAATGCCTGGAGGTACTAAACGTGATCATTTTTTCATCCTGGATGAGGTTACAAGGGATTATTTTTTTCTGTTATTGTCCCCCAATAGAGGCAATTCTCTTTGTCAAGTGTCCTGCACAATACTAGTTTTAATCAGATGCTAAAATAGACTTTATAGTCATGACAATAAAAGCAATGACTCTCCTCACAGAAATACACACCTTTTTGACAATAACATGTACTCAAAGCTTTTAGAAAACTCTTGTNCAATTCTCTTTGTCAAGTGTCCTGCACAATACTAGTTTTAATCAGATGCTAAAATAGACTTTATAGTCATGACAATAAAAGCAATGACTCTCCTCACAGAAATACACACCTTTTTGACAATAACATGTACTCAAAGCTTTTAGAAAACTCTTGTATATCACAATTTATACATTTACCACCAGTTGTGTTAGGAATAAAATGTAGTGTCTCATGTCTTTTGAAATCAATTTTAAGATCATTGGAGCAATTTTGTATCATCTCAAAATAAAAATCACAAACTTCTTCTGTTCCAAGACTGATAATGGCATTAAAACAGCTGTAGAATTACAGACATGCCAACCATCGTAACCACTGTTTTCCTATTTTCATGACCTAAGTGTGAGTTTGCCCCAGTTGCTTTGTATTGGTGGATGCATTTTCCTGCCTCCCTGCATGGGTGTACCTATGCGTATAGCAAATCTGGACAATTTAGGATTTGTATAGCTCTATTTTTTAAAGTGCCTGTTAAGTACGTGAAAACTCCTTTACACTGTCTTCGCAGAAGTCAATCGGATGAATCTTGATTTCAGTAACAAGCAACTTAAGATGAATGTGGCTGGAAAAGGCCTAAATTTATCAAAGACACTGGCTTCCTCCTATATCCAAGGCTGAATATTTCTGGGTCACTCCTGTGGTTGCATTGTACCTGAACCAGGTTTTCCCAACTAAACTGAAGATTTCTCATGAGAAAGTATATAAGTTTTGTGTTTATTTTGAATAGACATAAAACTCAGTATTTTCATGGTAATGGGCACTGAAAAAATGCAGTAAAAGCGTGGCTTAGATGTATATACCTGAGGAAAAATATAGCTTAGATCATATTACCTTTAGATATCTTTTTCAGGCTTTGTGGCTCAGCTCACCATGTTTATCATAAGCAAGTGGACAAAGTAAGAGGCTGTTTGTGAAGGGTCTTGTAATGTATTTTAGTATTTATGTGCTTTGCTTCCTTGATGAAGGTGATATTTACTGTTAGTACTGTTAGTACTAAGGCTAAGAAATGCCAAATATATCCTAACTTGAAGCATACCACTAGGGTCCACATAAACAGTAATGCAAAAACTTCTTTGAAGTGACATGTGGACCCAGACTTGCAAGATTCAATGTTGACCAAGTTTAAGGTATAACTTTTCTAGAGAAAGGTATAATTGCAAGACAATCAGAACCTATCCATGGAGAAGAAGCCTTGGCTATCCACTTTGTGCTCCATTGTCAATATTTTCCTCAAGATAGAAACAGATGAGATGAAACAACATAACCTGGTGTTAAATATTTGATTTGCTGATTCATCTATGTAACATCCATGTTTATCAGATAACTTTCTTTTTCTACGTATCTCCTCATTTAGGTTGTTTTATAGGGCTTTCCTTGGTCATGTTGAGCTGAATTTTGGCACATATGACCTCTGTTTCTCATTATAAATCAACAAACTAGTAGATCTGGTGTCAGAACTAAGTTTGCAAACACTTTGGTTTTGCCAAACAGTTTCCTTTGTCAAACAGTGCAGGGCTTTATCACTGACAGGATTGTCTAATTCAGTACTTCTTGAAAGATTCTATCCTAATCTAGTTAGCTTGTTTCATCTCAGCTCTACCTTGTCCATATTCAAATTTTCACATGACACAAAGCGACAAAGTGAACAAATATAATCAATTTTCTTCTTTATTATCTCCCCAGCATCCATTACTCATTCATTCAACATTTATTAAGAATGACCTACTTGTTCAGCTCTATGCAATATGCTGCCTAAGTCCACATTGACCCTGACACAGTGAAGTTCTATCTATTAGAGGGTTTTGAACCCATCTGAGTCAGTTTGGTAGAACAACTGTTGTGTTCTTTTTTGAAGATATTGGTAGCCACTAAAACTAAAATTTGATTAACTCTATCAACTAACTCTGATAGTTAACTAATTCTCCACAGTCTGGTTTTAATGAAAGCAACAGCTCAGAACAAATTCTGCCTCACGTACAAATATTAGATAAACATTTTTAGCAAGCAGACACATAAATCATCATGCAATTCAGTCTGCAAGTTCCGTGGGCACTTAGCCCTGTTATTTAAGTGATCAGTGAATACCTTGAATGAAGGTTCATTTGAAGCAAATGTAGCCACAGTACAAATAGAGGTGTTGGTTGACCTGATAATTGGCCACAGAAAACCATTAGCCTTTAAAATTGACACTGGAATCATACCCAGCTGCCACCTTGAGGTCTTGCAAGTTCATGCAAGCATAGCATCTACCTAAAGTAATTTACACAGTCCATAAGTTGCAAATGTCACTTGTTCAACTAATTTAACCATTTCTAACATTTTTTGTCCTGATAATCAAGTCCAATAATTTTACCAACACAAATCCATTTCAATACTCAGTATGTAAATTAGCAAACTGTCTATTTTTGTCTGAAGATAAAGATAGCTATAGCCTCTGGATAGCTGTGGCCTTTCTGATTAAATGCTAGCTGACCCCTTTCGAGTGTAAATTCTTGATTAGGATAAGTGACGGCCCCTAGGGTATGTATTAAAATTAACACACACATCTATTTACATCATGCTGTCTGCGCTGAAGTATTTTAAAGCAAATTACAGACATATTAGCACAGGGTTTTAAGATGTACACAGTTTTAATATCATTACAGTCGCTTTCCAGGAAGAAGTTAAGAATGAAATTTCGGCTCCTTCTCTGAAACGATATTAAATACACTCCTTAATTACAACTCTATTAAGATAGGAAAAATGCTATTTTAAGTTTATTTACTTATCTATTTTTCAGCTTAAGCTTGTAGGCCTTGGAGAAAGGTAGAATTCCTCTTAGGGTAAAAACTTCTGTTTTCTAGAATAAGATAGCTTCCTTGATAGTAAAAATCTGTAAGGCATAGTGGAAAGTTAAGATGAAGGTGTTACAAAGTAATGGGAAAATTTCCCTATTGGATAAAAGCAGTCATTAAGAGGCTCCAAGCTTGAGTGAGAGTTGGGGGCACTGAGGGAGAGATGGAGAAGAGGTGATATAGTTGAGGGTAGGGACCCAGGGGAATAGAAGAAAGTGGAGTCTGGATGGGAGGAAAGACTCACAAAAAAAAATCTGCAGAAGAGATGACCTCTGGATCTTAGCACAGGGATGTCTAATACTCAATTTTATGTGGTTGCCAATTCTAACCTGTCTGTACGTAATTCACTTCTGTTAGTCTAAGCCTTCAATAAAAGGTCTGCTACACAGAATGGCTGTGGTTAGTAGTCCTTTGAGGAAATGCAACACAGAAGATGGGGTACAGTATGGATTAAAGGAGTTCAGAGAGAGGACAGCAGCCCACTCATTGACCAATGAATATAGGTCTCTCTCTGAACTCAGTTGACCAATTAAGAATTCAGAAAGCACGTACATTTAGAGTGGGAGGTAACCATGAACTCTAAAATCTTGGGGGAAGGCTTGAACTTCTTACTATACATGGCACAAGTTGGTGTCATCCTACTTCAGATATTAAAGGAACGATAGCCCCGGAGACTGAAAGACAAGTAGACCTATAAGCTGATATTAAATAAAAGCATATTCAAGCTTAGAACGTATCACTTGACATTTATTTGATCTGTTTGTTACATTTTGTCATTGATAACTGAACAGGTTGAACTTACATTAGAATTCATCTAGTATTGACTGTCCCCAAATGCAGGGAGTTTATTCAAGGAAGTTTTGCCTGTTTAAATGAGAAAATAAATTTTTATTACACTGGAAAAAATTTTAAGGAAGCAATATTCTTTGTGATTAAAACATACCTTCATTAAAATGTTTTTAAAGCCAGAATGACTTGGTGTTTAAAGTAAGACTGTGACATAAGTCATAGCTGTTATGCCTCTACACCCTGCCCAGTACTGGGGATTTGGCATGGTACTAAGGGTTGAGATATACAGAGGAAATGATGGTTACTGCCATCTTCGAGCTCCTGCAGAAAGATAAATACTACTGATTTTTTTTTTTTTGCTGCGCCACATGGCATTTGAAATCTTAGTTCCCCAACCAGGGATTGAACCCACACCCACTGCAATGGAAGGTGGACCCCTAATCACTAGACCACTAGAGAAGTCATACTGTTATTGAACTTAAGGAAATCTGATTATTCTTTATTCAATCAGAGCAACCTTTCAAAACTTACTATGATGACTTTGAGATCATTAAATATACATTCTTCTAAGAATGTATCTGAGACTTTTTGTGCTGTGGATATTCAGGGAATACCCAATGCCAGATTCTGATTCTGAGGAGGCCAAGTTTGCCTTTGAGATTAAAGTTTATTCATAAACAAACCATCTCTATGCATCACTCCCCACCACTATACAAGGTGTTATGATTGTTCTCTAGGTAAATGATCATTTTGGACTCTCCATTAATCTTGAGTTTTAATGTGTCTTTAAATATTAGCCTGTTTNTTGAGATTAAAGTTTATTCATAAACAAACCATCTCTATGCATCACTCCCCACCACTATACAAGGTGTTATGATTGTTCTCTAGGTAAATGATCATTTTGGACTCTCCATTAATCTTGAGTTTTAATGTGTCTTTAAATATTAGCCTGTTTGTTTGATTAGAAAATCTTAGAATGACAAGATGGCAGAGTAGCAAGCTCACCTCCTCTCACAGAAACACCAAAATCACAACTGACTTCCATACAGCCATTGACAAAAAAGGACTGGAACCTACTAAAAAAGATCATCTACTTTCAAAGACAAACAAGAAGCCACAAGGAAATGGTAGAAGGGGCACATTTGCAGTACAATCAAACCCCATTCCCACCCAGAGGGTAACTCACGAACTGGAAAATCGTTACTTTGCCAAGGTTTTCCCACAGGGATGACAGGTCTGAACCCCATGTCAGGCTCTTCTGTCTGGGGCTCTGATATCAGAAGGAGGAGCCTTTGGAGTATTTGGCTTTGAAGGCCAGCAAGGCTTGATTGCAGGATTGGGGGAAACAAACCCCAATCTTGGAGGGCATTCACAAAGTCTTGTGCACATTGGGACCAGAGGGAAAAGAAGGGACTTCACAGGAGCCTGGGCCAGACCTAACTGCTGATCTTGGAGGATCTCCCAGGAGATGGGGAGAACCTGTGACTCACTGATGGGACAAGGGCACTGGTAGCTGAGATAGTGGGGAGTACTCATTGTTGTGAGCTGTCCTAGAGGCCACCATTTTGATACCACAAGCTGGCCCCCCTCAACAGCTCAAAGGCTCCATACAGGGACTCCTCAGGCCAAACAACCAACAGAGCAGGAACATAGCCTCATCCATCAGCAGGCAGGCTGTTTAAAGTCTTCGTGAGTCCACAGTTGCCTTTGAAAATCTCCCTTGACACAGTCCTACCCATAGAGGGACAAGATGCAGCTCCACTCAACAGTGAGCAGGCCCAGACCCTTCTACCAAGAAGCCTGAACAAGCCCTGGACCAAATTCACCCACCAAAGAGCAAACACCAGAAGCAAGAACCATAATCCTGTAGCCTGCAGAAAAGAGACCACAAATACAGTAGGTTAGACAAAAACAAGACAGCAGAAGAATATTTCCCATATGAAGGAACAGATAAAACTCCAGAACAACCACCAAGTGAACTAGAGATGGGCAATTTATCTGAAAATGAATTCAGAGTAATGATAGTAAAGATGATCCAAGAATGGAGGCACAGATTGAGATGATACAAGAAATGTTTAACAAAGAGCTAGAAGATATAACAGAGTTGAACAGTAAAATAATTAAAATGAAAAGGTACACTACAAAGAATCATCAAGAGCAGAATCAGTGAGGCAAAGAACATACAAGTGAGCTAGAAAACAGAGTGGTAGAAATCACTGCTGTCTAACAGAATTAAGAAAAGAGAATGAAAAGGAATGGGGACAGTTTAGGAGATTTCTGAGATTACATTAAATGCACCAACATTTGCATTATAGGTGTCCCNCTTCAGCTTCTTCAGCATTACTGGTTGGGGCATAGACTTGGATAACTGTGATATTGGAAACGAACAGAGATCATTCTGTCGTTTTTGAGATTGTATCCAAGATGCATTTCGAACTCTTAGAAGCCACTGGAGGGTGTGTTTTTTTGTTTGCTTGTTTTAAAATATTTATTTACTTATTCGGCTTCCTCGAGTCTTAATTAGGGCAGGTGGGATCTTCTTATCAGCATGTGGGATCTAGTTCTCCGACCAGGGATGGAATCCAGGCACCTTTCATTGGAAGGAGGAGTTTTAGCCACTGGACCACCAGGGAAGTTCCCCATGAGAGGGTTTTGAGGAGATAATACTAAAGCTAGAAAGAGGTTAAATTATCTTTCCCAGGTACCACAGCTGTAGCAGAGGGTGGGCATCCAACTCCAAGGCTGAAGTTCTTAACTCTTGATTGCCACTGAATTTTAAGCCTTTTTCAGTTGGGCGCTGCTCTCCTATGATGCAGACCAAGAAACTGGGACACTGAGAAGTCGTATGGCTTGCCCGAGGCGCCACAGCTGGTAAGTGATAGGGGTGGGATTTGAGCCTTAGCGGTCAGCAAGCCAAGCACAAGTCCTTTACACCACACTGCCTCCCTCAGGTGTCTGAACCATGCTGACTTCTGGCCAGGAAGTCACTGGTGTGGGAGAAGAGAAAATCGAGAAGCCCGTCTCGGCTTAGGGTGACGATGTTCCTTAAGAAGATCAAACCCCAACTCTGTGGAACTGCTGGCATTGTGTTAGGCACAGCAGTGCTCCGTAACCCACGACACGGAGGAAGAAACTGAAAATGGGTCTTTATTTCCAGGAGGTTTGGTAGGTATCCGGGAGTCGAAGAAGCATGTGTCATGGGAAGGCCACAGATGGGAGTGAACCTGGAGCAGAAACCGCAAAATGTATATACTACATTTGTATAAAATATCTACATTTGTATAAATGTAAATATACTACATTATATATATATAAATGTATACTATATATATACACACACACACACACTATGTGCATTATATATATA
>SJYV01035768.1:925495-965651 GCA_006410875.1 Neotragus pygmaeus
CCCCACTCCAGTACTCTTGACTGGAAAATCCCATGAATGGAGGAGCCTGGAAGGCTGCAGTCCATGGGGTCACTGAGGGTCAGACATGACTGAGTGACTTCACTTTCACTTTTTACTTTCATGCATTGGAGAAGGAAGTGGCAACCCACTCCAGTGTTCTTGCCTGGAGAACCCCAGGGATGGAGGAGCCCAGTGGGCTGCCGTCTATGGGGTCACATAGAGTCGAACACGACTGAAATGACTTAGCAGCAGCAGCAACATGTCTTCTTTGAGGAAATGTCTGTTTAGGTCTTCTTCCCACTTTTTGATTGGGTTGTTTGATTTTTCTGGCATTGAGTTGTATGAGCTGCTTCTATATTTGGGAAATTAATCCTTTGTCACTTGTTTCATTTATCATTATTTTCTCCCATTCTGAGGGCTGTTGTTATTTTTTTCACCTTGCTTTTAGTTTCCTTTGCTGTGCAAAAGATTTTAAGTTTAATTAGGTCCCACTTGTTTACTTTTGTTTTTATTTCTGTTACTCTAGGAGATGGATCATAGAGGATCTTGCTTTGATTTATGCCATCGAGTGTTTTGCCTATGTTTTCTTCTAAGAGTTTTATGTTTTCTGGTCTTACATTTAGGTCTTTCATCCATTTTGAGTTTATCTTTGTGTATGGTGTTAAGTGTTCTAATTTCATTCTTTTACATGTAGCTGTCCAGTTTTCCCAGCACCATTTATTGAAGAGGCTGTCTTTGCCCCACTGTATATTCTTGCCTCCTTTGTCAAAAATAAGTTACCCATAGGTGCATGGGTTTATCTCTGGGCTTTCTATCTTGTTCCATTGGTCTATATTTCTGTTTTTGTGCCAGTACCATACTGTCTTGATGACTGTAGCTTTGTAGTATAATCTGAAGTCAGGAAGGTTGATTCCTCCAGCTCCATTTTCTTTCTCAAGACTGCTTTGGCTACTTGGGGTCTTTTGTTGTTCCATATGAATTGTGAAATGTTTTGTTCTAGTTCTGTGAAAAATGCCATTTGTAATTTGATAAGGATCACATTGAATCTGTAGACTGCATTTGGTAATATAGTCATTCTCACAATATTGATTCTTCCTCCCCAAGAACATGGAATATGTCTCCAATTGTTTATGTCATCTTTGATTTCATTCATTAGTGTCTTATAATTTTCTGTGTACAGTTCTTTTGTCTCCTTAGGTGAGTTATTCCTAAATATTTAATTATTTTCGTTGCAATGGATTATGGGATTGATTCCTTAATTTCTCTTTCTGTATTTTCATTGTTAGTATATAGATATGTCAGTGGTTTCTGCATATTGATTTTGTATTCTGCAACTTTGCTAAATTAACTGATTAGCTCTAGCCATTTTCTGATACTATCTTTAGGATTTTCTATGTACAGTATCATGGCATTTGCAAACAGTGAGAACTTTACTTCTTCTTTTCTGATCTAGATTCCTTTCATTTCTTTTTCTTCTCTGATTGCTATAGCTAAGACTTCCAGAACTATGTCAAATAATAGAAGTGAAAGTGGACACCCTTGTCTTGTTTCGGATCTTAGAGGGAATGCCTCCAGTTTTCACCATTGAGAATAATGCTTGCTGTAGTCTTATCATATATGGCCTTTACTATATTGAGGTAGTTTCCTTCTGTGCCCATTTTTTGAAGAGGTTTGATTGTAAATGGGTGCTGAATATTGTCAAAGATTTTCTCTGCGTATATTGAGATGATCATATGGTTTTTACCTTTCAATTTGTTAGTATAGTATATCACATTGATTTGCATATATTGAAGAATACTTGCATTCCTGGAATAAACACAACTTGATCATGGTGTATGAGCTTTTTGATGTGTTGCTGAATTTTGTTTGCTAACATTTTGTTGAGGATTATTGCATATATGTTCATTAGTGATATTGGCCTATAATTCTTTTCTTTTTTTGTGCTGTCTTTGTCTGGTTTTGGTATCAGGGTAATGGTGGCCTCATAGAATGAGTTTGGAAGTGTTCTTTTTCTGCAATTTTTTGAAAGCGTTTTAGAGAGATAGGTGTTAGCTCTTCTCTAAATGTTTGATCTAATTCTCCTGTGAAGCCATCTGTTCCTGGGCTTTTGTCTTTGGGGAGATGTTTGATCACAGGTTCAGTTTCAGTCCTTGTAATTGGGTTGTTCATAATTTCTATTTCTTACTGGTTCAGTCTTGGAAGATTGAACTTTTCTAAGAATATGTCCATTTCTTTGAGGTTATCTATTTTATTGCCATATAGTTGTTCATAATAGTCTCTTATAATCCTTTTTATTTCTGCATTGTCTGTTGTAACCTTTCCTTTTTCATTTCTAAATCTTTTGATTTGATTCTTCTGTCTTTTCTTGATGAGTCTGGCTATAGGCTTGTCAATTTTGTTTATCTTCTCAAAACTTTTAGTTTTACTAATCTTTACTATTGTTTCTTTTCTTTCTTTTTCATTTGTTTCTGCTCTTTTTTATGATTTCTTTTCTTCTACTAATTTTGGGGGGTTTTTTTGGTTCTACTTTTTACAGTTGTTTTAGGTGTAGTTTGTCTATTCTATGTTTTTCTTGTTTCTTGAGGTAGGATTGTGTTGTCATAAATGTCCCTCTTAGAACTGCTTTTGCTGCATCCCATAGGTTTTGAGTTGTCCTGTTTTCATTGTCATTTGTTTCTAGAAATTTTTTGATTTCTCTTTTGATTTCCTCAGCAACCTGTTGGTTATTTAGAAACGCGTTGTTTAATGTCTATGTGTTTGTGTTTCTTATGTTTTTTTTTTTAATTAATATCTAGCCTCATAGCATTGTGGTAAGAGAAGATGCTTGATATGATTTCAATTTTCTTAAATTTACTGAGGTTTAATTTGTGATCCAAGATCTGGTTTATCTTGGAGAATGTTCCATGTGCACTTGAGCAGAAGGTGGATTCTTCTGCATTTGGATGGAATGTCCTGAAGATATCAATAAGATCCATCTCATCTAACATATCATTTAAGACTTGTGTTTCCTTATTAATTTTCTGTTTTAATGCTCTGTCCATTGGTGTAAGTGGGGTGTTAAAGTCTCCTACTATTATTGTATTACTGTCAATTTCTCCTTTTATGTCTGCTAGTGTTTGTCTTATGTATTGAGGTGCTCTTGTGTTGGGTGCATAGATATTTACAATTGTTATGTCTTGCTCTTGGATTGATCCCTTGATCATTAAGTAATGTCCTTCCTTATGCCTTGTAATCTTATTTAAGGCCTATTTTGTCTGATATCAGGATTGCTACTCCAGTTTTCCTTTGCTTCCCATTTGCATGGAATATATTTTACCATCCTCTCACTTTCAGTCTATGTGTGTCTTATGGTCTGAAGTGAGTTTTTTGTAGACAGCATATGTATGGGTCTCATTTTTGTATCCATTCAGCCAGTCCGTATCTTTTGGTTGGTGCATTTAATCCATTTACATCTAAAGTAATTATTGATATATACGTTCCCATTGCCGTTTTCTTAATTGTTTGGGGGTGATTTTGTAGATCTTTTTCTTCTCTTGTATTTCTTGACTATATACATCCCTTTAACATTTGTTGTAAAGCTGGTTTTGTGGTACTGAATTCTCTTAACTTTTGCTTACCCGAAAAGCTTTTTATTTCTCCATCACTATTGAATGAGATCCTTGGTCAGTACTGTAATCTTGATTATAGATTTTTTTCCCTTTCAATACTTTAAATATATCCTGCCATTCTCTTCTGGCCTGTAGAGTTTCTGCTGAAAAATCAGCAGTTAAGCATATGGGGTTTCACTTGTATTTTACTTCTTGCTTCTGCCTTGCTGCTTTTAATATTCTTTCTCTGTGTTTAGTCTTTGTTCATTTGATTAGTAGGTGTCTTGGAATGTTTCTCCTTGGGTTTATCCTGTATGGGACTCTTTGTGTCTCTTGGACTTGATTGACTATTTCCTTTTCCATGTTGGCAAAATTTTCAACTATAATCTCTTCAAAAAATTTCTCATGCCCTTTCTTTTTCTCTTTTTCTGTGACTCCTATAATTCAAATGTTGGTGCACTTGATATTGTCCCAGAGATCTTTGAGACTGTCCTCAGTTCTTTTCATTCTTTTTACTTTATTCTGGTCTTCAGAAGTTATTTCCACCATTTTATCTTCCGGTTCACTGATTCGTCCTTCTGCTTCTGATATTCTGGTATTGATTACTTCTAGAGTATTTGGAATTTCATAGTAGTGTTGTTTGTTTCTGTATGTTTACTCTTTAATTCTTCCTGGTCTCTGTTAAATTGATTCTTGCATTTTCTCCATTTTATTGTCAAGGTTTTTGATAATCTTTACTACCATTGTTCTGAATTCTTTTTCAGGTAGTTTGCCTATTTCCTCTTCATTTATTTGGACTTCCGTGTTTGCAGTTTGTTCCTTCATTTGTGTAGTATTTCTCTGCCTTTTCATTATATATATTTTTAATTAATCGGGTTTGAGGTCTCCTTTATTGAGACTTTAAGGTTGAAATCTTTCTTCTGTTTGATTTTTCCCCTCCTAAGGTTGGTCCAGTGGTTTGTGTAACCTTTGTATAGGGTGAGATTTGTGCTGAGTTTTTGTTCCTCTGTTTGTTTATTTTTCCTCTGATGGCAAGGCTGAGTGAGGTGGTAATCCTGTCTGCTGATGATTGGGTTTGTATTTTTGCTTTGTTTATTGTTTAGATGATGCATCCCACACAGGGTCCTACTGGTTGTTGGGTGATGTGGGGTCTTATATTCAAGTGGTTTCCTCTGTGTGAGTTCTCAGTATTTGATACTCCCAAGGGTTATTCAATATGCCAGCAAATTTGGAAAACTCAGCAGTGGTCACAGGACTGGAAAAGGTCAGTTTTCACTGCAATCCCAAAGAAAAGCAGTGCCAAAGAATGCTCACACTACCACACAATTGCACTCACCTCACATGCTAGTAAAGTAATGCTCAAAATTCTCCAAGCNTTTTTTTTTTTTTGGCTGAAGCAAGGAATACAACTTTATTGGAAAGCTAGGCGTCCTAGAAGATGGCAGGCTAGTGCCCCTGCGTATCATCTTATCTGGGTCTGAATGCCAGTTTCTTTTATAGCAGAGAAGAGTAGGAGGTGAGGAAAGTGAAACTGACGCTGCCCAGTCGTGTCCGACTCTTTCTGACCCCATAGACTGGAGCCTACCAGGCTCCTCTGTCCATGGAATTTTCCAGGCAAGTGTACTGGAATGGGCTGCCATTTCCTTCTCCATGAATGCTTTTCTAATTGTCTTAGAAATTTACTGTTCATACTTAATATTTTTTGTGATTCAAATTTTTTGTTCCTATTTGTTAGTATGGCTCTTAGCCTATTTTCAAGCTGTTAGTATAGGTTAGTTTGTTTTTAGAGGTACAAAAGCTGAGACAGAAATATGCACCAAAGTTTTCCTTCATGATGGGATTTAAATTGGGAAGAATCCATCTCTTGGAACCCTAGGATTTTTACCGACTTGCATCCTCAGGGGCTTAACCTCAGGTGGCTGAGCAGATGAGCCTTTTGGTTTCCATCTCTGCTTCATCCAGCCAGCCAGAGAAGCTGTTTTATACTGAACTTCCATCTAAGAGTTTTGCAAAAAAGATCTCCTACTTAAAAACAAGAAAAAGTGGAAAATTGCTGCATTAGTGATTTTGAAGGTGTACTTGGGGAACAAAAGGCTATCTGCATGTGCTGCCAGATGGTGGGCATCTGATCCTCTGGGCATGAATTAGTCCTCTGCTGGCACAGCTATTTTGTGCCCAGCATGAGTGAATGAGCTGAACCTTTGCAGTTTTATTTCTCTCTTTTTCTTGACCCTAGCCTCCCTATTTCCTCTTTTCTTTTTATCTTTCTCCCTCCTAAGATTTCTAGTTGGAAGGAAGAGAGTGGCCCTGATGAGACACAGGGGCAAGTAGATGTGTATATTTTGTTTGTGTGTATGTATTTTTTTAATACATGGATACGGTTAAGATTGTTTTATCATCAGTTGCTCTAACTTATCGGTTAAAAAAAAGAACAATAAAATGCTTTGTTGAGGGCAGGGACTGATAGTTTGGACCTCTTGTGAATAAGGTTGTTTATGCCAGGAAGTCTTATGCTCAGAGATCTGTAATCCAATTCTGTGCCCTGCTCACTTCCACTCCCTAATGGCCTTTTTGAGGACCTGTACCAAGATTTGTTCTCATACCTCTTTGTTATTCTTCACACCATGAGAAATTTAATATTTCTTTTAGACTCCTTGTTAACAATCTCATGTTTACTTCTTTTTAGGCCACATTATGAATTTATTTTCCCATCTACCTATTTTTATTCAGAATCCATATTCAACAATATGATTGCCATTTTGTTAAAATGAAGAATATGCTTTCAAATCACCAAATATTTATTTAGAACTATTCAGTCCAACCCCATGCTAGGTAATACCATGGTGAATAGATGAGAAGTAGAGGGCTGTTATCTCCCAGATGGTCTCCTTAGGAAGCAAACTGTATACCTAGGAAATAGACTAATATCTGCTAATGCTATGAGGATGTGTCAGAGTGTTTTCCCAACCTCATTATTAAGATAGCAGTCTTTCCAGTTACCCATTATGAAAATCCCAAACTCATTTCTAGCTATTCCTTTTATTCGTTGCTTCTTAATCAGAAACTAAGCTCTTGAATTTAAACTTTCAAAGACTTTAGCATCTTCTTCTTCCCCTGTGCATCTGTCAGTACAGTCCTCTTCACTTTTGCCTTGAATGAATTGCCCTCCTATTCACTTTTCCTGATACATAGCTCTAACCATATAGCTTATACAAAGACCTGGCTCATTGGGAAAGATCCTGATTCTGGGAAAGCAAAAGGAGAAGAGAAGGGAAGGCAAAAGGAGAAGAGAGCAGCAGAGGATGAGTGCGTTAGATAGAATCATTGACTCAGTGGATATGAATTTGAGCAAACTCCAGGAGATAGTGAAGAACAGGGAAGCCTGGTGTGCTGCAGTTCATGGGGTTACAAAGAGTCGGACACAACTTAGCGACTGAACATTTCTTATAAACTTTTTGTGGCTCCCATTTATTTCAGAATTGAATCAGAAATTCTTTAGACAGACAGTTAATGTCTGCTCTGTTTTTCTAGGCTTATCTTCAGCTCTTCTTATGCACATTCTTATGCACTCTGTGATTTCCTAATTGTGTTCTCTTGGACAAGTTATTTGACCTCTGGGCTTTGGTTTCCCCTTTTGTTAAATGAGGAGAGTGGATCAGCTTAGAAATCATATGGAATTAATGTTGAATAGTTTTTAAATGATCAGGTTTGAAAAATATATTATCTCAGGGTGTGTTTGCGTTTTGTGTGTGCACATGTTGTTCAGAATAAATGGGAAGCATTTAAAAATGATGGATTACAGTTCACCTTTTTTATTTTATCATTGTAATCCTAGTGAGTAACTAAATGAGAGTGTCAATATAGCCATCAAAGCAAATTTTAACACTTGAACATTGATAAGCGGAATCTTAATATTGTTTTCTCTTCTCTGTACTAAGCTAGAAAGTCTGATAACTTATGAATTGAGTCTGAGTTCTAATTTCATATAACCAGAAAGTTTTTGCTTAAAATAAATGTGGAATAAGCTTCAGTACTATTTATGTCATTGTCTGTGGATGGTAAAGTAGTGTAACCCCAGAAAGAAGGTGACTTTTAAGAAATTTATTGAGATATAATTGACATACAATGTAAGATGATTGTTAATATAAACAATGGGTACCAATTACTGAGCACCTGTTATGGGCCACTGTTGATCATATTCCTATCCTACTTACACGTTTTACTTTCTAAATATCTCCCATTCTCAGCAAATGGAATTACCATTCATCTATTACTTATGCCAAAACCCTAGGTGTCATCTTTAATATTTTTCCTTTATACCCTACTTCAAACCTTCAAGTAGTTTAGCATTATTTTTAAAATATTCCCTGAGTCTNATATCTCCCATTCTCAGCAAATGGAATTACCATTCATCTATTGCTTATGCCAAAACCCTAGGTGTCATCTTTAATATTTTTCCTTTATACCCTACTTCAAACCTTCAAGTAGTTTAGCATTATTTTTAAAATATTCCCTGAGTCTGACTACCACTTATTACCTCCATAGCCACCATCCTATTTCAACAGTCTTAGTTGATCTCCCAAATTCCCCTCTTGCTTCATGGTATCCAGTTTGAACTTGAAAAAGGTAAATCAGATCATACCATCCTCCTCTGCTGAATTTCCTTCTATGACTTTTTGTCACTCTGCAAATGAAGTCTAAACTCAGGGCTTTGATGTTGAGATGCGTGCATATAAGACCTTAAATGAGTTGACCTATCTGCTTCTCTGACCTTACTTTCTTCTTCTTTTTTTAAAATGTAGACCATTTTTAAGGTCTTTATTGAATTTGTTACAATATTGCTTCTGTTTTATGTTTTTTGGTTATAAAGGTTATATTTTTTGGCTACGAGGCATGGGGAATCTTAGCTCCCCGACCAGGGGTTGAACCTGCACCGCTTGCATTGGAAGGCAAAGTCTTAACCACTGGACCACTAGGGAAGTCCCTGGCCTTATTTCTGATCACTCTTTCCTAGCTTACACCATCCTAACCACCCTCACTGGCCTTTTTGTTTCTCAGATACACCAACCTCTTTCATACTTCAGGGTCTTTGTACTTTCTTCTCCCTTTTCCTATAATGTCTTTGTTCCAGAATCATTTAGCATGCTTCTTCTGAGATATCTCATCCTCAAAGAGACTTTTGTTGACTAGCCTGTCTAAAATAGCCATCCAGTATCACTCTTTACCCCCTCATTATTATGCTTTGTCTACTTCATTCTTATCATCTTTGAAAATATCTTGTTTATTTGTTTACTTATTGTTTATAGCCTTCAGATAGGGTGAGTTCCCTGAAGGTAGTGTCTATAGAGGCAGATGCTAGATTGAAGCAAGCCAGTTTGCATCACAGAAACCTACAAAACCTACAGTTCAGCTCTGGAACTGAAGGTGGATGTCAGGCTTGGGCTAAAAATAGGAGGACTATTGAAAGTCTTTTCAGGGGTAACTGGGCCTAAAAGTCTCCATTTATTGCAATTAATCGGTTAAGTCTCACCTACCTCAAACAAAAGGTGAATTTTTATTTTTGGAAAAAAATTGAACCATACATGCTTCATACTAGGTAAGCATCTAGTATGACAGCTGATGGAGAAGGAATGTTATCCTAAGAAGAGGGAAATGAAGGGACTGTCTGTGTACTGAATGGTGAGGCTCTTGAGACTTCTAGTCTTCTTCTATCCTTTGACTCTTAAGCAGGTAGGAATTATCCCCATCCTACCCTCACCTGCCAGGAAACTGGTGGATTTGGAGAAATTGAAGATCCCCAAGTAAAAGAAGAAAACTTAGAAGTGTAACCAGCAAAAAAAAATAATTATTATCTTCTAAATGTACTTCTTCTAGGAGAGGTTTGAGAAGGTGCTGCATCTATGAAATAAGAATAGTATACTGTAAAATAGGAGTAATTAACCATAAAGATTCTTGAGAATTTAAAAATATGATATATTTATATATAGTTTTATATGATTATTTATGGTTTTATTTAAAGTATTTGATTGGCCTGCCAAGGAGATAAAGAGGAAATCATCCATTAATGGTAAAAAACCAAAGATGGAAAATAAGAGAGAAAAGAATTAAAAAATAAAGGATCAATTTAGGAATTCTGTTTTTGACTAATACAAGAACATTTTCTACAACCAAGGGGCATGAACTTCCGAAGTGAAAGGGCATCCTAAGTGCCCAGCACAATGAATGAAAAAAAGGCCCATCCCAGAGCATATAGTTGTGAAATTTTAGAATATGGGTAATAAAAATAAGATTCTAAGTACTTCGACAGCATAGGGGTAGAGAGAACCAGAGGCCATATAAAGGACTGAAAATTCGAATGGTATCAGACTTCTCAAAACCAGCTCCGGGGGCTTCCCTGGTGGTCCATTGGTTAAGAATCCTCCTTGCAAAGCAAGGGTCACAGGTTTGATTCCCCTGTCTGGGAGGATCCCACATGCTTTGGAGCAGCTAAGCCCATGGGCCACAACTACTGAGCCCATATACTGCAACTGCTCAAGCCCTTGCACCTAGAGCCTGAGCTCCTCAACAAGAGAAGCCACCACGATGAGCAGCCTGCACACAATAGTGAAGAGTAGCCCTCACTCCTGGAAACTAGAGAAAGTCCACATGAAGCAACGAAGACTCACAGCCAAAAAATAAATAAATAAATCTTAAAAAACTCCGAAACCCAGCTCTGGAAGCTCTACCAGTAGAACAGTACTTTCTGAGAGAAAATTATTTCTTACTTAGAATTCTTTATCCAGTCAAACTACCAGTCAGGCATGAGAGTAAAGACATTTTCAGACATGCATGGTTTTGAAAATGTTACCTCTCGTGAGCTGTTTCTTATGAAGCTGCTGGACTATGTGTCCCATCAAAAGTAAGGGGGCAAACAAAACAACAGATAAAGATAAAAGGCATAAGATCTGGAAAGAAGGGTGATAGAAAGTTCCAGGGTGACTCCTGGGCAATAGTCTAGAGAATAAGCAGTCTAAACTGGAGTGGGAGGATCAAGAACTTCAGGAGAGATATTGGGCAGTGGAGTTTGAGGAAAGAATTTATAGATTCCCAGATGTGTTTGACAGGATGGACATTTGTGTTCAGAAACATTTTGCAGTTCTATTGGAGGCTTTGGGGAAGAATTGAGTTCAGTCAGCTCAGTCGCTCAGTCATGTCCGACACTTTGCGACCTGATGGATTGCAGCATGCCAGGCCTCCCTGTCCATCACCAACTTCCAGAGACTACCCAAACACATGTCCATTGAGTCAGTGATGCCATCCAACCATCTCATCCTCTGTCGTCCCCTTCTCCTCCTGCCCCCAATCCCTCCCAGCCTCAGGGTCTTTTCCAGTGAGTCAGCTCTTTGCATCAAGTGGCCAAAGTATTGGAGTTTCATCTTCAACATCAGTCCTTCCAATGAACTCCCAGGACTGATCTCTAGGATGGACTGGTTGGATCTCCTTGCAGTCCAAGGGACTCTCAAGAGTCTTCTCCAACACCACAGTTCAAAAGTATCAATTCTTTAGCACTCACCTTTCTTCACAGTCCAACTCTCACATCCATACATGACTACTGGAAAAACCATAGCCTTGACTAGATGGACCTTTGTTGGCAAAGCGAAGTCTCTGCTTTTCAATATGCTATCTAGGTTGGTCATAACTTTCCTTCTAAGGAGTAAGCGTCTTTTAATTTCATGGCTGCAGTCACCATCTGCAGTGATTTTGGAGCCCAACAAAATAAAGTCTGACACTGTTTCCACTGTTTCCCCATCTATTTCCCATGAAGTGATAGGACCGGATGCCATGATCTTAGTTTTCTGAATGTTGAGCTTTAAGCCAACTTTTTCACTCTCCTCTTTCACTTTCATCAAGGGAGTTCTGCCCGAGAGCGCTCGCCCAATAAAGACTTCTTAATACCAGCTGGCAGAGGCATCTTTTTGTTCGTGGCNAAACCATAGCCTTGACTAGACAGACCTTTGTTGACAAAGCAATGTCTTGCTTTTTAATATGCTGTCTAGGTTGGTCATAACTCTCCTTCCAAGGAGCAAGCGTCTTTTAATTTCATGGCTGCAACCACCATCTGCAGTGATCTTGGAGCCCAGAAAAATAAAGTCAGCCACTGTTTCCCCATCTATTTCCCATGAAGTGATAGGACCAGATGCCATGATCTTAGTTTTCTGAATGTTGAGCTTTAAGCCAACTTTTTCACTCTCCTCTTTCACTTTCATCAAGAAGCTCTTTAGTTCTTCACTTTCTGCCATAAGGGTGATGTCATCTGCATATCTGAGTTTATTGATAGTTCTCCTGGCAATTTTGATTCCAGCTTGTGCTTCCTCCAGCCTTATGAGGCATCCCTAACGAGGCATCAAACCTTTGGTCCCTGAAGTGGAAGGGTGAAGTCTTAACCACTGGATCACCACAGAAATCCCAAGACTGATCTTTGCAAAATTATCTTTCTACTCTATTTTCTCTGACCAGTTTTATAATAATTCTTTTCTCTTTCCCTTGTTCCACTCCCTCCCCACTCCTGCCAGCACTCTGCCCCCCTAACCCCTCTCCCTGCCCCAACAATGATCACATGAACAATGTATACAGTAGTTATGCATTGGTTTACTACTCATTCCAGTTAATAAGTTACCTGTAACTTTGCTCTTGACCCTGAAACTTTCTGAGGTCAGAAGTGGGGGAAAAGAATCTTCTCTCATGTTCTTTATCAGGTACACTCTGGCTTGAGCTGTCTTAAGTGATTAAGGTGTACTAGAGTGAATCTTGGACTTCCCTGGTAGCTCAGATGGTAAAGCATCTGCCTGCAATACAGGAGACCCAGGTTTGATCCCCGGGTTAGGAAGATCTCCTGGAGAAGGAAATGGCAACCCATTCCAGTATTCCTGCTTGGAGAATCCCAGGGATCGAGGAGCCTGGTAGGCTACAGTCTGTGGGGTCGCAAAGAGTTGGACATGACTGAGCCACTTCACTTCAGAGTGAATTTTAACAACTCAGGAAGAGGGGTTTGCAGCCAGCTCCCAATGAGAGAGGAAGTTTACACAGTTTACAATATGTCTCATGTTTAAAAAGCATACCTGTATCTAGACTTAGGTATATTTTGATATTTATTGAGATTTCATGGGATACCTAGAAAGCCATTAGGAGATCTTAACATTTGTAAATAAGTAGAAGCATGTGCTATAA
The DNA here is from genome assembly GCA_006410875.1 of Neotragus pygmaeus. Classification (NCBI taxonomy): domain Eukaryota; kingdom Metazoa; phylum Chordata; class Mammalia; order Artiodactyla; family Bovidae; genus Neotragus; species Neotragus pygmaeus. The sequence goes on from SJYV01035768.1 coordinate 938,290, forward strand.
AAGTATTTTTAATGCAAGAGGAATGTTAGGAAAATTTAAGCAGTGAACATTGGTGTTCATTGTTGTTTTAAGGGTGAATTGGAAGGAGGCAGGAGAAGAAAGGGTGGATCACTGTGTTAAACTTAAAGACTCAACAGTAGAAAGCCCAGTGATGGACATTAGGGGGTTAATTTAAGAGACAGATGGTAGAATTGAAGTAATGTAAATTGGGGGTTGACTTTTTTAAATTTTATTTTCTTGGATTAGAGTTGATTTACAATGATGTATTTCAGATGTATAGCAAAGTGATTCAGTTTTATATATATATATATATATATATATATATTTATATTAATTCTATTTCAGATTTTTTTCTCATAGAATATTGAATAGAGTTCTCTGTGCTATACAGTAGGTCCTTGTTGGTTTTTTTTGTTGTTTAGATGCTAAGTCACGTCCAATTCTTTTGAGACTCCATGGACTGTATGTAGCCTACCAGGCTCCACTGTCCATAGGATTTCCCCAACAAGAATACTGGAGTGGGTTGCCATTTCCTTCTCCAGGGGCTCTTCCTGACCCAGGGATTGAATCAGAGTGTCCTGCACTGCAGGCAGATGCTTTAGTGCTAGGGCACGTTTCTGCTTTGGTAACCATAAGTTTGCTTTCAATGTCTGTAACTCTGTTTCTGTTCTGTAAACTTTTATTTGTATTATTAAAAAAAAATTAGATTCCACCTATGAGTGATATCATATGATATATGTCTTTCTACCTGACTTATTTCACTTAGTATGATAGTCCTTAGGTCCAGCCATGTTGCAACATATTGCCTTTATTTCACCTTTTTTTTTAAGACTGAGTAATATTCCACTGTATATAGATACCACGTCTTTATACATTCATCTGTTGATGGACATGATACATTCATCTGTTGATGGACATTTACATTGTTTCCGTGTCTTGGCGATTGTAAATAGTGCTGAAGTAAACATTGAGATACATGTATCTTTACAAATCATGGGTTTTTCTGTGTATATGCCCAGGAGTGGAATTGCTGGAGCACGTGGTAGCTGTATTTTTAATTTTTTGAGGAGCCTCCGTAGTGTTCTCCATAATGGCTGTTCCAATTTACATTCCCACCAACTGTAGGAGGGGTCCCTTTGCGCCACATCATCTCCAGCAATCATTGTTTGTCGACTTTTGATGATGGCCATTCTGAGTAGTGTGAGGTGATATCTCACTGTATTTTTTTTTAATTTCGTTATTTATTATTGAAGGATAATTGCTTTACAGAATTTTGTTGTTTGCTGTTAAACCTCAACATGAATCAGCCATAGGTATACATATACCCCTCCCTTTTTGAACCTCCCTCCCAAATCCCTCCCCATCCTACCTCTCTAGCTTGATACAGAACTCCTGTTTGAGTTTCCTGAACCATACAGCAAGTACGGCTATCTAATTTACATATGGTAATGTAAGTTTCCATGTTACTCTTTCCATACATCTCACCCTCTCCTCCCATCTCCTCATGTCCATAAATCTACTCTCTATATCTGTTTCTCCATTGTTGCCCTGTAAATAAATTCTTCAATACCATATTTCTAGATTCTGTATATATGCATTAGAATATGATATTTATCTTTCTCTTTCTGACTCACTTCACTCTGTATAATAGGTTCTAGGTTCATGTACCTCATTAGAACTGACTCAAATGCATTCCTTTTTATGGCTGAGTCATATTCCATTCTGTATATGTACCACAACTTCTTTATCCATTCATCTGTTGATGGACATCTAGGTTGCTTCCATGTTCTGGCTATTGTAAATAGTGCTGCAGTGAACAGTGGGATACACCTGTCTCTTTCAGTTTTGGTTTCCTCAGGGTATATGTCTAGGAATTGGATTGCTGAGTCATATGGTGGTTTTATTTCTACTTTTTAAAGGAATTTCCATACCATCTTCCATAGTGGCTGTATCAATTTACATTCCCACCAAGATTGCAAGAGCATTCCCTTTTCTCCACATCATCTTCAGGATTTATTATTTGTAAACTTTCTGATGATGGCCATTCTGACTGGTGTGAGGTTATATCTCATTGTAGTTTTGATTTTATTTCTCTAATAATGAGCAATGTTGAGCATCTTTTCATATGTTAGCCATCTGTATGTCTTCTTTGGAGAAATGTCTGTTTAGGTCTTTTTCCCATTTTTTGATTGGATTGTTTGTTTTTCTGGTATTGAGTTGTGTGAGCTGCTTATGTATTTTGGAAATTGACCATTTGTCCATTGTTTCCTTTGCTATTTTCTCCCATTCTGAGGGTCGTCTTTTTTCACATTGCTTATAGTTTCCTTTGCTTTGCAAAAGCTTTTAAGTTTAATCAGGTCCCAATTGTTTACTTTTGTTTTTATTTCTGTTACTCTAGGAGGTGGGTCATAGAGGATCTTGCTTTGTATGTCATTGAATGTTATGCCTATGTTTTCCTCTAAGAGTTTTATAGTTTCTGGTCTTACATTTAGGTCTTTCATCCATTTTGAGTTTATCTTTGTGTATGGTGTTAGAAAGTGTTCTAATTCCATTCTCTTATATGTAGCTGTCCAGTTTTCCCAGCACTATTTATTGAAGAGGCTGTCTTTGCCCCATTGTATATTCTTGCCTCCTTTGTAAAAAATAAGGCACCCATGTTTATCTCTGGGCTTTCTATCTTGTTCCATTGGTCTATATTTCTGTTTTTGTGCCAGTACTGTGATGCCTTGACGACTGTAGCTTTGTAGTCTAATCTGAAGTCAGGAGGGTTGATTCCTCCAGCTCCATTCTTCTTTCTCAAGACTGCTGTGGCTATTCGGGATCTTTTGTGTTTCCATATGAACTGTGAAATTTTTTGTTCTAATTCTGTGAAAAATGCCCTTGTAATTTGATAGGGATCACATTGAATCTGTAGATTGTATTTGGTAGTATAGTCATTTTCACAATATTGATTCTTCCTACCCAGGAACAAGGAATATCTCTCCATCTGTTTATGTCATCTTTGATTTCATTCATTAGTGCCTTATAATTTTCTGTGTACAGTTCTTTTGTCTCCTTAGGTAAGTTATTCCTAGATATTTAATTATTTTTGTTGCAATGGTGAATGGGATTGATTCCTTAAGATCTCTTTCTGATTTTCATTATTAGTATATAGAAATGCAAGTGATTTCTGTGTAATGATTTTGTATCCTGCAACTTTGCTAAATTCACTGATTAGCTCTGGCAATTTTCTGATACTATCTTTAGGGTGTTCTATGTACAGTATCACGTCATCTACAAACAGTGAGAACTTTACTTCTTTTCTGATCTGGATTCCTTTTATTTCTTTTTCTTCTCTGATTGCTATAGCTAGAACTTCCAGAACTATGTTGAATAATAATGGTGAAAGTGGACACCCTTGGCGTGTTCCTGATCTTGGGGGAATGCTTTCAGTTTTCACCTTTGAGAATAATGTTTGCTGTAGCCTTATCATATATGGCCTTTACTTTGTTGAGGTAGGTTCCTTCTATGCCCATTTTTTGAAGATTTTTGACTATAAATGGGTGCTGAATTTTGTCAAAGGTTTTTTTTTTTTTCTGCAACTATAATCTCTTCAAAAAATTCTCATACCCTTTCTTTTTCTCTTCTTCTGGGACCACTATAATTCTAGTGTCAGTGCATTTGATATTGTCCCAGAGGTCTCTTAGACTATCTTCAGTTCTTTTCATTCTTTTTACTTTATTCTGCTCTTCAGAAGTTATTTCCACCATTTATCTTCCAGCTCACTAATTCATTCTTCTGCTCCAGATATTCTGCTATTAATTCCTTCTAGAATATTTTTAATTACAGTAATTGTGTTGTTTCTGTATGTTTATTCTTTAATCCTTTAGGTCTTTGTTAATCGATTCTTGCATTTTCTCCATTTTGTTTTCAAGGTTTTTGATCATTTTTTCTATCATTGTTCTGAATTTGTTTTCAAGTAGTTTGCCCATTTCCTCTTCATTTATTTGGACTTCTGTGTTTGTAATTTGTTCCTTCATTTGTGTAGTATGTCTCTGCCTTTTCTTTTTTTTTTTTTAACTTATTGTGTTTGAGGTCTCCTTTTCCCAGGCTTCAAGAAAAGTTGAATTTTTTCCTTGAAGAAGGTTGATTTCTTTCTCTCTTTTTGTTTTTGCCCTCCTGAGGTTGGTCCAGTGGTTTGTGTAACCTTTGTATAGGGTGAGATTTATGCTGAGTTTTTGTTCATTTGTTTGTTTTTCCTCTTATGGGGAAGGATGAGTGAGGTGGTAGTCCTGTCTGCTGATGATTTGGTTTGGATTTTTGTTTTGTTTGTTGTTTAGATGATGCATCCTGCACAGGGTGCTACTGGTGGTTGGGTGATGCAGGGTCTTGTTTCAAGTGGTTTTGTTTGTGTGAGTTCTTGCTATTTGATACTCCCTAGGCTTAATCTCTGCTAGTTCAGGGTCTTGGTGTCAGTGGTCCCACTTCAAAGATTCAGGGCTTGATCTCTGGTCAGGAACGAAGATTTCACAAGTGGTTTGTTATGGCATTAAGTGAGATTAAAACAAATATCCATAAATGAGAAATCAGAGAGTAACCCCAGACAAATGGCAGTTACAAGGTCAAGCAAATAATAATTAAAATACTGGAATGTACACATATATGTATACACTCATGAGCAAAGTCAGAGTAGTTCAACAAAAATGAGGTACCATAGATTGACCTGGCAAACAAAGAAAATAAAAAATGATATTTACCAGTTAAGAAGAAAAACTAACTAAAGCATAAACTGGAAAACAAAAGTAAAGCAAGTTGCCAATTGGGGAATAAAGCAATGAAAACAAAACTAACAAATATGTTGCAAGGACAGAAAAGAAAGAATAGATATGCCAAGTTAAACAAATGTAGATAAAGAAAATTTATGTACATTGAAGATTAACTGCAAGGGGAAAGGAACAGTAGGAAAGGCAAGCAAAGGATTAAATGTAGAAAAATATAATAGGTTTAAAAAATTAAAATTATAAAAAAGAGAGAAGAAATAAAATGGAAGAAGAAAGAAAAAAGGGAGAAAAAAGGGAAACCTAGAGCTGCATAAGTACAAGTTATAAGTACATCAGTACAGTTATAAACCTGTAGAGGTACCTGTACAGGTTTATAACAACAATAAAGTGTGTGACTGAATATACACATATACATATACACCCATAAGCAAAATCAAAACAGTCCAACAAAAATAAACTACAATATTGATTGACCTGGCGAAAAAAGGAAACCAAACTATATCTACCAGAACAAAATTAACTAAAGCACAACCTGGAAAACAGAACTAAAGCAAGGTGCCAATTGGGGAATAAAGCAATGAAGATAAAACTAACAAATATGTAGAGAGGGTAGTAGAGAAAGAAAAGGAAGATAGAATAGATATGCAAAGTTAAATCAAGGTAGATAAAGAAGATTTATATACAGTAAAGATTAACTGCAAGGGGAAAAGAACAGTAGGAAAAACAAACAAAGGAGTAAACGTAGAAAAAAATAACAGGTTTAAATAATTAAAATTTTATAAAGAGAGAGAGGAAAAAAAGAAAAAGAAAACACCTCAGAACTACAAAAGCTCAATATAGAGGCAGAGGTTTATAACAACAATAAAAAATGTGACTGAGGGAAAAAAAGAAAAATCAAAAGCTTAATTGGATTTCATAGTCCCATGGATGGAGGAGCCTGGTGGGCTGCAGTCCATGGGGTCTCGAAGAGTTGAACACAACTGAACGACTTCACTTCCACTTTTCACTTTCCTGCATTGGAGAAGGAAATGGCAGCCCACTCCAGTGTTCTTGCCTGGAGAATCCCAGGGATGGGGGAGCCTGGTGGGCTCCCGTCTATGGGGTCGCACAGAGTTGGACACGACTGAAGTGACTTAGCAGCAGCAGCAGCAGTGCCAATAAAATTGACAACTTCAACAGAGGCGGGAAAAAAAAGGAAAAAAAAAATACTAAAGAATCTACAGAACAAGTCAAAACATAAGAATAATAAATGTTCTTCTTGAGTCACTGCTGTCAGAGTCCTTTCCCTCACTGGGAGTCATAGCCCACCTTATCTCTCTAGGATGCCCTCCAACTGATCTCTGGATCCACTGTGGGCGTAGCTCAGATTCTGACCTGGTCCTACTCCTGTGTATTCTTGCCTCCAATGTCCACAGCTGTTAGAACTAGTGAGTTTTCTTTTGTGGGAGCTCTCAATGATCTTTTATCTATTCTATAGACACAGAGTCTGCCCAGTTGATCGTGTGGATTTAATCTGCAGTTTGTACAGCTGGTGGAAGGTGTTGGGTCTTCTTCCTTAGCCACACTGCCCCTGGGTTTCAACTGTAGTTTTGTTTCCACCTCTGCATGTGTGTCGTCCACTGGGGTTTGCCCCTGAGGCTGCCCTGCAGGACTTGCCCCTGTGAGGGGCCAGGTGTGGAGGTGGTGTAGCTGCCTGGGTCGCAGGTGTGTTGGCAGCACCAGGTACTCAGGGAAGTTGGTGGCTAGGGCAGCAGGAAATACAGTGCTCTAAAAGGGTATGGCAACCAATATTGGCCAATACGCTCCAATATTCTTGCCTGGAGAACCTTCCTCCCTGACAGAGAAGCCTGGCAGGCCACAGTCTATAGAGTCGCAAAGAGTTGGACACTACTAAAGCAACCCTGTGTGCATAGATGCAAGATTTTTTTTGCCTGTGCCAGCTCTGTCCCAGTGAGAGTTGAGTGTGAAAGTGGCACAACTGCTTGGTTTGTGGGGACCCTCGCAGCGCCAAGTGTGCAGGGACACAGACTGCCTCTACCACAGGAGTTATTGTGCTATCGGAGTCTTTATTTGAGCCTCTTGTAGCTGGCTATCAGAAGGCCTCTTTGGCCAGTCTTTCTCCGTAGCTCCGCCCATTCAGGCACTTACAGGGCTCCCTTGCCTGGGGTCATTCTCTATTGTTGAGTGCCTCAGGCATATAGAGGGGCTCCCCTGGCTGGGGTCCTACTCTGCAGATTGGCTTGTCAGGCACTTAAAGGGGCACACTGGATGGGGTCCTACTTGGTAGTCGCCACATCAGTCACTTAAAGGAGAACCCTGGGCGGGGTCCTGCTCTGTAGTTCAGTGCGTCAGGCGTTTGATGGGCCAGCTGCTGAAGCTGGCATGTGGGGAGAGAGAGGCTATGGTGATGGCTCTACTCTACTTGTGACTCAGCATTATCAACTTGCTGCTTATGGCTTCATTGCTGTGCAGGAGCTTTTACGTTTAGCTAGGTCCAGGATTGGGGGTAGATTCTAATAACATCTCTACTTTGTATAGACTCCTCTTTACGTCATTTGAGGAGTATTATGGAAATGGCACCCCACTCCAGTACTCTTGCCTGGAAAATCCCATGGGCGGAGGAGCCTGGTAGGCTGCAGTCCATGGGGTCGCTGAGGGTTGGACATGACTGAGCGACTTCCCTTTCACTTTTCACTTTCATGCATTGGAGAAGGAAATGGCAACCCACTCCAGTGTTTTTGCCTGAAGAATCCCAGGGACGGGGGAACCTGGTGGGCTGTGGTCTATGGGATCACACAGAGTGGGACACAACTGAAGCGACTTAGCAGAAGCAGCATGGAAAGTTTCTGCCTTTTGGCCACAGAGAAAGGAATTCCCCATTCTTTGTAGAACCGTAAGGTCTCAGTGGCCATATCTCCTCATCAGCTACTTGAGACAGGGGCCATATTTCTCTGTAGCCTCTAACCAAATGCTTTACACAGAGTAGGCTCTCAACAAGAATTTGTCAAATGTATGAATGTGTAGGGTTTCTCTAAGCATGTGGTTACAAGGCTGTTCAGGTGGTTCGTACTCCATTTTTATTGCCAATCAGAACTTACTGCTCCCATAGCAACAATAACTTGTACCCCTCGAGCATATACAGTATTTAGTATTTCTGTATGTGGTGTCAACTTTCATGTCATAATATACTATATATGTAACTGGTTAAGTTACAGTTGCGTAGGGAACCACAGGCTTTTTCTATCGAAAATAGACATCTTGCTAGCCGTCCTAGTCTACACAGAGGTAACATTTGTTGTTGGTAGACACATCTAGTCATAAGCTTAATTGCTGATTATAAAGACAATTCTGTGTTAAATAGTCTTTTTGCTGGTCAACATCATCACATTAATATTTCCAAAGGCCACTTTTATAATTGTTACTGTATTATCAGAGGTACTTTATATTATAGCTATACTTCGAAAAAGGGGATTGACTCGAGTTCGTCTGGCTGTTTGAGATTTTCCTAGAGACAATGACATAGAACGCACACATTCCTCATCCTGCCTCCTAGAGCCCAAGAGGAAATGTAATGACTTTGTTTTCCTAAAGTAGATCCTGTAAGTTTTACTTTTTTGCTCATAATTATAGATTTTCAAAAATTGGAATAATTAATTTACAATGTTTTGTTAGTTTCAGATGTACAGCAAAGTGATTCAGTTACTGCTGCTGCTACTGCTAAGTCGCTTCAGTCGTGTCCAACTCTGTGCGACTCCATAGACGGCAGCCCACCAGGCTCCCCCATCTCTGGAATTCTCCAGGCAAGAACACTGGAGTGGGTTGCCATTTCCTTCTCCAATGCACGAAAGTGAAAAGTGAAAGGGAAGTTGCTCAGTCGTATCTGACTCTTAGCGACCCCATGGACCGCAGCCTACCAGCCTCCTTCATTCATAGGATTTTCCAGGCAAGAGTACTGGAGATTCAGTTACACACATATGTATTATATATATATATATGTATGTATGTATGTATATATACTTTTCAAATCGTTTTCCATTGTAGGCTATTACAAGATACTGAATATAGTTCCCTGAGTTATACATTAGGTCCCTGTTGTTTACCTATTTTATATTTAGTACATATAGTAGTGTGTATGCTGCTAAGTCTGCTAAGTCACTTCAGTCGTGTCCGACTCTGTGCGANCAGGCGTTTGATGGGCCAGCTGCTGAAGCTGGCATGTGGGGAGAGAGAGGCTATGGTGATGGCTCTACTCTACTTGTGACTCAGCATTATCAACTTGCTGCTTATGGCTTCATTGCTGTGCAGGAGCTTTTACGTTTAGCTAGGTCCAGGATTGGGGGTAGATTCTAATAACATCTCTACTTTGTATAGACTCCTCTTTACGTCATTTGAGGAGTATTATGGAAATGGCACCCCACTCCAGTACTCTTGCCTGGAAAATCCCATGGGCGGAGGAGCCTGGTAGGCTGCAGTCCATGGGGTCGCTGAGGGTTGGACATGACTGAGCGACTTCCCTTTCACTTTTCACTTTCATGCATTGGAGAAGGAAATGGCAACCCACTCCAGTGTTTTTGCCTGAAGAATCCCAGGGACGGGGGAGCCTGGTGGGCTGTGGTCTATGGGATCACACAGAGTGGGACACAACTGAAGCGACTTAGCAGAAGCAGCATGGAAAGTTTCTGCCTTTTGGCCACAGAGAAAGGAATTCCCCATTCTTTGTAGAACCGTAAGGTCTCAGTGGCCATATCTCCTCATCAGCTACTTGAGACAGGGGCCATATTTCTCTGTAGCCTCTAACCAAATGCTTTACACAGAGTAGGCTCTCAACAAGAATTTGTCAAATGTATGAATGTGTAGGGTTTCTCTAAGCATGTGGTTACAAGGCTGTTCAGGTGGTTCGTACTCCATTTTTATTGCCAATCAGAACTTACTGCTCCCATAGCAACAATAACTTGTACCCCTCGAGCATATACAGTATTTAGTATTTCTGTATGTGGTGTCAACTTTCATGTCATAATATACTATATATGTAACTGGTTAAGTTACAGTTGCGTAGGGAACCACAGGCTTTTTCTATCGAAAATAGACATCTTGCTAGCCGTCCTAGTCTACACAGAGGTAACATTTGTTGTTGGTAGACACATCTAGTCATAAGCTTAATTGCTGATTATAAAGACAATTCTGTGTTAAATAGTCTTTTTGCTGGTCAACATCATCACATTAATATTTCCAAAGGCCACTTTTATAATTGTTACTGTATTATCAGAGGTACTTTATATTATAGCTATACTTCGAAAAAGGGGATTGACTCGAGTTCGTCTGGCTGTTTGAGATTTTCCTAGAGACAATGACATAGAACGCACACATTCCTCATCCTGCCTCCTAGAGCCCAAGAGGAAATGTAATGACTTTGTTTTCCTAAAGTAGATCCTGTAAGTTTTACTTTTTTGCTCATAATTATAGATTTTCAAAAATTGGAATAATTAATTTACAATGTTTTGTTAGTTTCAGATGTACAGCAAAGTGATTCAGTTACTGCTGCTGCTACTGCTAAGTCATTTCAGTCGTGTCCAACTCTGTGCGACTCCATAGACGGCAGCCCACCAGGCTCCCCCATCTCTGGGATTCTCCAGGCAAGAACACTGGAGTGGGTTGCCATTTCCTTCTCCAATGCACGAAAGTGAAAAGTGAAAGGGAAGTTGCTCAGTCATATCTGACTCTTAGCGACCCCATGGACCGCAGCCTACCAGCCTCCTTCATTCATAGGATTTTCCAGGCAAGAGTACTGGAGATTCAGTTACACACATATGTATTATATATATATATATGTATGTATGTATGTATATATACTTTTCAAATCGTTTTCCATTGTAGGCTATTACAAGATACTGAATATAGTTCCCTGAGTTATACATTAGGTCCCTGTTGTTTACCTATTTTATATATAGTACATATAGTAGTGTGTATGCTGCTAAGTCTGCTAAGTCACTTCAGTCGTGTCCGACTCTGTGCGACCCCACAAATGGCAGCCCACCAGGCTCCCCCGTCCCTGGGATTCTCCAGGCAAGAACACTGGAGTGGGTTGCCATTTCCTTCTCCAATGCATGAAAGTGAAAAGTGAAAAGTGAAAGTGAAGTCACTCAGTCGTGTCCGACCCTCAGCGACCCCATGGACTGCAGCCCACCAGGCTCCTCCATCCATGGGATTTTCCAGGCAAGAGTACTGGAGTGGGGTGCCATTCCCTTCTCTGAGTAGTGTGTATATGTTAATCCAAAACTCCTAATTTACCTCCCCCATCCACTTTGGTAACCATAAGTTTGTTTTCTGTGTCTGTGGGTCTATTTCTGTTTTGTGAATAAGTTCATCTGCATCTTTCTATTTTAGATTCCACACGTAAGTGATATCACATGATATTTGTCTTTCTCTGTTTGACATTTGTTGTTGTTCAGTTGCTCATTTGTGTCTGACTTTTTGTGACCCAATGGACTGCAGCACGCCAGGCTTCCTTGTCCTTCACCATCTCCTAGAGTTTGCTCAAACTCATGTCCACAGAGTCGATGATGCCATCCAACCATCTTGTCCTCTGTCCTCCTCTTCTTCTCCTGCCTTCAATCTTTCCCAGCCTCAGGGTCTTTTCCAATGAATCACCTCTTCACATCAGGTGGCCGAAGTATTGAACCGTCTGATATACTTCATTTAATATGATAATCTCTAGGCACATCTACCAAATTATAAGGAGTCTTGCTTAACTTGGAGGAATAACTAAGCCTTACCTTAGTTCTTCTTGTAATTCACCTGTGGGTAGAAAGCAAAGGAAAGGGGGCAGTGCTCCTGTGAGGGGCAGTTGAGGAAAGTCCAGTGGAGTAGAGTGCTCTTTTCCAGGTCCCAGTGGCTCACTTGGGAGAATCCTGGGCCACACTGTTTAAGCCAATTGGCCCTTAGCCAGCAGATATTTCTGTTTGTGTTACTAGAGGCTTAGAGATCTGTGTCTTGTACTCATTCAGGGAAAACCAGAGCCTATCTGTGTCTTTGTAAATTGAGAGCATCTTATTGTTAAGACTGATTTACTTATAAAGATTTTACCTTTCTAGTGATGCCTTAAACCATTACTGAAGCAAAGGTGATGTTTCACCAATGTTTATCACACTTAGGTAACTAGCCTCAGATTCCTCTTCACTGTATTTCTTCTGCTAAAGGTTCCCTTAATCCCTTTTAATCTCTCACCTTTCCACTCTCTCTACACACACACAGGCACACACACACACCCCTCCCTCCTCAGCTTACAACAGTAGATCCTATATCTTTTACATTTAGACCTCTGGCCTCAAGACTGAACATATTTAAGATCTTTGTTTCTCCTTCGTAAGTCATAAGTGGGTTCACTCAAACACATTTGTCGAAATAAAAAATTTTACTTATAGAATATCTGGCAAAGACTGGAGTTAAATGAGGCGTTTTACCCACTCTTTTCTGTTGGTGTCTTCTTGGCCTCTGAGCATGGGGACACCTGGCCCAGTGTCTATTCATCTTTATAAAAAATGTAATCTCTCCTTTCGCTATATCTTCCAACACCTTTCCCTGTCCTTGGCAAGTCAAAAGCCACCTGTTGAGTGTTCTTTGTTCAAACAATCTGATAAATGATTTCATACCTAAGTGTAACTATGTGAAGTACTGTGTAGTATTCATATTTTCAAAGGAGTTTCTTGGCATTACAGGATATTAACCTTTAATAAAGATTAATATAATTTGGAGGACTTCTCATTGGGCAGGTGAGAGAGATATTTCTAAGTGGATCACTTACTCAGCCTCTCAATGACTTATTATGGGTATAATAGCACTAAAGTCCATAGTGACAGGCTTCCCTTATAGCTTAGTCAGTAAAGAGTCTGCCCACAATGCAGGAGACTTAGGTTTGATCCCTGGATCAGGAAGATCCCCTGCAGAAGGAAATGGCAACCTACTTCAGTATTCGTGTCTAGAGAATCCCATTGATAGAGGAGCCTGGCAGCCTATAGTCCATAGGGTTGCAAGATTTGAACACGACTTAGCGACTAAACCACCACCACCATACTGAGACAAAATAACTAGAAAAGTCATGTTGCATCACAGTCAATTTGTGTATGTGTGTTAGGTTAGAGTTAAGGACAGGTGTTTATAATTGATTATTTAAATCATATGCTTTGTACTGAGTGCCTGCCATAGGCCAGGCACTGTATAATATCATGAGGCTAGAATGGTGACCAAGAAAATTGTGGCAATTGTCTGAAGCTAGATTGCCGGATGGATAAGGAAAAAGATGAAAAATAAGTAAAAGTAATACAAAGAAAATACTGATTTTTGATAAATACTAGAAAAGACATAAAAAATATTGCCAAGATGGTGAATTATGATTGAGGGTTGGAAACCTGCTTCCAATGGAGGATACAGGAGAAGGCCATGTTTAAGCTAAGTCTTGAAGGTTGAATGGTCAGCTTGTGGAGAATGGGGCTGGTGATGGGATGGGAGAGATGATGATGATGGTGGTGATGGGATAGATGGTGGCGGTGGTGATGATGGTGGTGGTAATGGCAGTGGTAAAAATGATGGATGCAAGTGGTAATAGTAATGCTGGTGGTGATGGTGGTGATGATGATGGTGATCATGAAGCGCAATGAGATTTAAAACAACTCTCTGGTAAAAATAACAGCTACATCAAATGTTAGTCCTTGATATTTTATCTAAGGAGATCTGGAAATTATTAGGATAATATTAAATAACTTGTTTAATCTTATCTGTGAACAATTTACCCTTAAAAGTACACTTAGTACCAAAGAAGTAAACTATACTTCTATAGTTTATGTGGTTCCTTTTGTAGATTATGAATTCTAGGAAAAAACAAACTTGACTGGTATTACTTTATTCTTCTTTAGGCCAAATTCAGGATTTTTGAAACCGATTTTTTAATATAGTACTGGTTTTGCCTTGAGGTCAATGATTTACAGGTATCATGGAGAAAAATAACATTTAAGAGCAATAAACTGATTACTAACCTGCTGTTTTGGTAATTTATTGATTTGATCAATTTCTTCAAACCCCTAAGCTTGTTTTTCTCTTCAGGAGGAGTTTCTAAATATTTTCCGATGGTTATGTCCTCCATTCCTGCCATCTTTTTTCCTTCCTTTTTCTCTCTTGCCTGCCAAAGTAACCTCTCATCTCCTGCCTAGCACAGAAATATAAGGATATCATTAAGGATCAGGCATTAATGTTAAGCAATGAACAGAGATAGTGTTTTCAAAGTTTCTGAGTTGCTATTCATTATAGTCAGTGTTATTCATTATCTATGGAGAAACACAATTTGGTTACTTTTTTGTTTTTGAATTTGAAAGATTTAATGACATAGAATCTCAGTTATTTCGTAAACCAGAAAAAACAAGTTATAATACATTATGTACTACATGCTTCAATTTTATAAATAATAGAAAAATATGAAATGCATATGTAAATATTTATATATACCTGTAAAAGCCATCAAAGATATACTAAGACATCTGTCTCTTACTAGTGGGATATTTTGAGAAAATATTATGTTTTTTCCTACCCTAAGTTCTAAAATTTCATCAGTGAAAGGTATACTTTGAAATAAACCACAAATAAAACAATAGGTTGTCTTAGCTTTTGACCTGGTAATTCTAGTAATTTAGAAAATAACCAGAGATCTGGGTGAACAAATTGTGTCCCTTTTGTCACTTATATCAGCTCTCACGTGTGTAAAGGAAAGATCTGATGTCTAAAAAGAGGGGAGTGGCTGAATGTATGAAGTTAAATCCATAGATCATGTGACATTAAAGTTGTGTTTTCAAAGAAGTTGAGTAACACAGGTGTGTGCTTACCATAGTAATGTTAAGTGAAAAAATTGTTTATGTAGTAAGATGCTAATTATATATGTAAGAAAAAAAAGAAGCATAAATAAATAACCAAATTTTTGTCAGTAGTAATTTCTAAGTTTGAGGAATCATGTTTCTTAATTTTTCGATTAATGGGCATTCCCTTTCAAATGAGATACATAAACATTATTATAAAAAAGATCAGAACAAGATGACAGAAAGGAATTTATTTAGATGTTTGGGTGAAAATAATTAGGCCTAGAAAATGTTCCATTTCTCTACATTCCTTTAGTGGCTGAAGTAAACAATAGCAAATGATATCCTTGAATTTCTTGGACATGTAGTGTAGACTGTCTGAAGTCTAGAGAACTGCAAAGAAGTACCAAGTTTTAGGACTGGATTATTGGATTGTCTGAGTGGGTGTAAGTTCAGACATGTTATTACTAACATGATTATTAGAGACACTATCAAGTCTTGTCAATTGATTAGGAGACTTCAGTCAGATTAAGAAGCAACAGAAGGGCTTCTTAAAGGTTTTCTTGCATATTGGACATATGGGCTAAGAATGGACTGTATTAACCTCAGAGTCCCCTTTAAGCTACATGACAAACCTGGTATAGGAACCAACCTAATTGCTTAGGGGTCTCTTAACCTCTGGCTCAGGGAAAGAAAGTCTGTAGATTTGCAATGCCCTGTGCAGAAGAGACTCTCAATAAATAAATGAATGATCAGAGCACAACTAACACACATTTGATCCTGTTTATATCCCCCTCCACAGTTTTAACCAGAAAGCAAATTCTTCATATATGATAGTTATACAAAGGGTAACTGTCTGGGGTAAAAAAGTCCAAACAATAGGAGTAACGGTATAGATAGTAATAAAAAGGTGCTGAAAATTACGGCTGCCAATTACTGTGTCCCTGCAGAGTGCCAGGCCCTGCAAGTGCTACTGGCATGTTTCTGCTCCTTAATCACTGATGCCCGCCCCAGTACGCTCTGGGACTTGGCCTTCACTGATGCTTATAACTGTACAAAGACACAGTGACCAGGCTCTCAGTTCAGAGGGTGTCTGACAGTCCTCATCCCCTGTCCACCCCTGGATCTTGGTCTGCGTTCTGATGGTGTTCCATCTCTGTCTGAAGCGGATGGCATTCAAGGTGAGAGAAAGAACAAATCCTGTAAGGTAATCCTGTCACTCACCTCATCTTCATAATCTTCCCTGAGCTTCCTCCACCGCTCACCCCCGTATTGATCGTGTCACAGGCTATAGCCGATGGAGGCAGGGGGCTTGAAAACCTTTCCTCGCCAGCCCCGCCGGTGTGCCTGTTTCAGCTCCAAGAAGAAAAGCCTGCTGTGAAAACAATCAGTGCATTTGCTTTAGATCTAAGTGATTCCAACTAGGTCGATGCTTCATGCTGATGTGTTGAAAACATTTTAAAATTTTCTCAGAGTTTGCTTTCCACGGGAACATTGTGGCATGTGTCTGAGTGTCTGCTGCTGTTATTTTTCACGGACGCAGCTGACAACTGCTTCCTGCCACTGCATACAAAAGCAAGACAGAAATCAAGGCTTTTGTCTGCATGGGTATTTACCACGAGGGCTTTTTGGAAAAAAGGGAGGAACATGTGTGCAAGTTTGGTTGATGGTTGCATGTTAGCTTGACCTACAGTGGTAGGGTTCCGCTTTTATTTGTTTCACTCCAGAAGTGAATATGATCCAACATTGCTTAAGTCCAGAGAAGAGAGAATGGGCAATCCTCTGGTTTGGTTTTGAATATTGAGATTTTCTTTGTTTGGGGACAGGCTTTCCTAAGGCCAATCTTGTATAATAATACCAAGAGTGTCTCTTCTTCTAAAAGATACATCAGATCTCTGCCAGTGCAGGTTTATACTCAGAAGCCGTTGGAACTCTTCATTGCATATTGGCATCAAGTGGCAAAAATAGGCATTATTTTGAAAGGAGTTCAAAAAAAATGAAAGGAGTTATCCTCACCCCAGTTGATAGTTACTTAATCTCTGTCACCAGGACAGTATTTGTGAATTAAATCAACAATATAATCTACTAAATTTATTAATATAAAGATATTATAATTTGGAGCTTCCCAGGTGGCTCTGTGGTAAAGAATCTGCCTGCAATGCAGGAGACACTAGAGCCAGGTATTCAATCCCTGGGTTGAGAAGTTCCCCTGAAATAAGAAGTGGCAACCCACTTCCTGGAAGTGCCTGGAAAACCCCATGGACAGAGAAGCGTGGTGAGCTATCGTCCATGGGGTTGCAAAGAGTCAGACACGACTGAACAACTGAGCAGACATGCACACGCACGTGCAGGCACACGTGCATTATAATTGTAAAATGTACAGTCACAAATTTCCCCGTGAAAAATAATCCCTACAGGAAGGGAATGCTACACCAGTATTTATGTGGTATTGGTGGCATAAGATGGGGTAAGGGTCTTGTTTTTAGAAATGGAGGTCAAAGGCATTTGGAAACTTATTATACTTGATCACATTTCTAGGCTCCTCATCCTGGTTATTAATAGTAGAGCCCAGGGTTGTTATTAATAAAATCAAAACAAAAGCAGTCTACAAGCCAGACCTTCAAAATGACTTTTCCTTTATTTGGAAATGAAGTCAGAGGACTGACATTAGGGTGTTTTGTTTTTTCCATATTGTGCCTTGGGGGGGTCTATGGCTGAATCAAAATCAGAACTCAGTTGGTTACCATTTCATCTGCCAAGTCCTAGAAAAACTGTGTCAGTTCAGCTGAGTTTTCTTTGCAACACCATCATTTAAATTAAATGTTGGGGTTTTCTTCTAGGCATGAACTCTCTGGGGTTGTGTTACCCTGTTTGCTGTTTACTGTCAAGAGGCTGAGAGAATGTTCTTATAAAGATCCGAGTGTTTGTGTGTGTGTGCTTGGTTGCTCAGTCATGTCCGACTCTTTGAGACCCCATGGACTGAAGCCCGCCAGGCTCCCCTGTCCGTGGGGATTCTCCAGGCAAGAATACTGGAGTGTGTTGCCATGCCCTCCTTCAGTGGATCTTCCCAACTCAGAAATCAAACCCGTCTCCTGCATTGCAGGCAGATTCTTTACCATCTGAGCCACCAGGGAAGCCCAAAGATCCAAGAGGAAGTGGCAAACGAGTGCTCCTCATTTTGTTGATTTTTGTTATTTTGTTGATTTCTCAGAATGCCTACTGATAGGAAAATTTCCACAAAACTAAAATCTGTGAGTTTGTTGTATGAAATCCAAGGGAAAGAATTGCCAAATGAACCCCTGTGCTCTGATCTGTTGCTAACCAAATGTTAGGTTTATTTTGTGTCAGAAGTTTTCCTTAATGCCTTACAATAAGTCCCCTACCTTCAAAAGAGTTCCATTCTGAGAGCATATTTGTAAATCCAATTAGTTCGTAAGTCCAATAACATTAGCCTAAGTACCCAGCTAATACAGTTGGCTATGTATTGCTTTTATGCTTGCTTCTGGACATCCTGGGCTTGAAATAAAGGTACCGTACTACTGTACTCTGTACAGCACTATACAGTCAAGTACAGACAAACACAGCCACTTGTAGGGGACGCATGCACGTGAACAATGTACCGTCTCAGACATGAATTGCCTTACGTGATTGGACATGTGAATGTGTGTTTGCATGTTTGAAAGTCGGCAACTTGAAGGTTTGTGTGTAGGGGACTTAGTGTACCTGTTTCCCACCTGTGGTTAGTTCTGTATCTGTATTATGGTTTATTTTGCTGAACATCTACATTGAATACGTGTTGTTTGCATACTTAACTATAGAGCTTATATTCCAAATACAAACTGCTTATGGATCACCACTTATGGAATTTTTATTATTTTTATATATCATTAAAAATAAGATATGGAGTATGTGGCTTTTAGAAGGAAAGATACTATGGGTCTTGGTGTATTACCTTAGTCTTGTATTTTGATTGATCTGTTTATCTGGAAAGCCCAAAGTGTTTCCAGGGTATTAAGTCAATGATACTTAGAGCTTCCTTATGAAGAAGGGGGGAAGGACATTTCAAACTGAATGTACTTCCTTCCTCTTGAAGGCTCAAAAGACTTGTGTTCAGGGGAACCTAGTTCAGTGCTAGTGGATCTGGGAACAGAATTTGTCTCCAGCTTTCTAATTTTCTCTATCAGGTATTCGTTTCTCTAAAATGGGACAAGTCTTCCAAATGTCTTGATCTATAAAGTTTTAAAAGCTTGGGGATAATATACTCAACGGATTTAATCATGACAATGATTTTCACAGTGTTCCAAAACTTTAAAAAGGGAGCATTTATGTAAAACTGTGTCCCTTTTCTTGCTAATAGTAGCGTTTGAAAACATGGAGTGAGTGGAGCTGCTGCAAGTCAACAAGTGGGGAAATAATTCTAAAATGTCATCGTTCCAGCGTCATTTCATTCATTTTAAAAATACACTCTGTGGGTGTGCTGTAGAACTACTATTTGTGCTTTCAATATACTATCAAGAGCCCTATTTGTAAAGAATTTATGCACTTAATTTATGTACTCAGCTTGCTGAGTTACTTTGTTTCTAGAATTCCGCACCCCCATTCCACCCCAGAGCATCGGGAGAGTCTATATGAGTTGCAGAAAGAAAAACTGTAGGCTTATAATAAGCTTATACTGGCTCATGCATGGAGCTCAGACTATGTAGATTTTCCAGAAAATCAAATATGTATGTGGCAGAAATATCTTTTCTTGCCAGAGAAGTGACTCATTAGGGAACTGTTAACAGGGTATCTCTTGAGGGTGTCTTTAGGTGATTATTTGAAAGCCAATGTTTATCAGGAGAACTTTCAGAGAAGCAAAACCCAGTGCTGGCAGTTTAGTAAAGCTGCTTTAAATGAACATTTCCCCACAGGAGATTATTTCAGATGGGCTTGTGGAAATGGCAGGTGACACGGAGTTCTCTTTTAGCTAATTGGAAAAGCATGTTTTCATGAGAGTAGATTCTATATCTACCGAAACTGTTTTTGATAACGTCTTATAGAAAAACCCAAAGGAACTTTTTGGCCAACCCAATATAAAAATGAAGGTGAATGTACAGAGAAAATGAAAAAAAATTGTTTTAAGGAAATCATAAAATTGTAGACATTGTAATGTTAGGAAATCTTTCCTCTTTCTGTTGTTGTTCAGTGGGTAAGTCCTGTCTGACTCTTTTCTACCCCATGGACTGCAGCACACAGGGCTTGCCTGTTCTTCACTATCTCCCGGAGTTTACTCAAACTCATGTCCATTGAGTCGGTGATGCCATCTGACCATCTCATTCTCNCTTAATCACTGATGCCCGCCCCAGTACGCTCTGGGACTTGGCCTTCACTGATGCTTATAACTGTACAAAGACACAGTGACCAGGCTCTCAGTTCAGAGGGTGTCTGACAGTCCTCATCCCCTGTCCACCCCTGGATCTTGGTCTGCGTTCTGATGGTGTTCCATCTCTGTCTGAAGCGGATGGCATTCAAGGTGAGAGAAAGAACAAATCCTGTAAGGTAATCCTGTCACTCACCTCATCTTCATAATCTTCCCTGAGCTTCCTCCACCGCTCACCCCCGTATTGATCGTGTCACAGGCTATAGCCGATGGAGGCAGGGGGCTTGAAAACCTTTCCTCGCCAGCCCCGCCGGTGTGCCTGTTTCAGCTCCAAGAAGAAAAGCCTGCTGTGAAAACAATCAGTGCATTTGCTTTAGATCTAAGTGATTCCAACTAGGTCGATGCTTCATGCTGATGTGTTGAAAACATTTTAAAATTTTCTCAGAGTTTGCTTTCCACGGGAACATTGTGGCATGTGTCTGAGTGTCTGCTGCTGTTATTTTTCACGGACGCAGCTGACAACTGCTTCCTGCCACTGCATACAAAAGCAAGACAGAAATCAAGGCTTTTGTCTGCATGGGTATTTACCACGAGGGCTTTTTGGAAAAAAGGGAGGAACATGTGTGCAAGTTTGGTTGATGGTTGCATGTTAGCTTGACCTACAGTGGTAGGGTTCCGTTTTTATTTGTTTCACTCCAGAAGTGAATATGATCCAACATTGCTTAAGTCCAGAGAAGAGAGAATGGGCAATCCTCTGGTTTGGTTTTGAATATTGAGATTTTCTTTGTTTGGGGACAGGCTTTCCTAAGGCCAATCTTGTATAATAATACCAAGAGTGTCTCTTCTTCTAAAAGATACATCAGATCTCTGCCAGTGCAGGTTTATACTCAGAAGCCGTTGGAACTCTTCATTGCATATTGGCATCAAGTGGCAAAAATAGGCATTATTTTGAAAGGAGTTCAAAAAAAATGAAAGGAGTTATCCTCACCCTAGTTGATAGTTACTTAATCTCTGTCACCAGGACAGTATTTGTGAATTAAATCAACAATATAATCTACTAAATTTATTAATATAAAGATATTATAATTTGGAGCTTCCCAGGTGGCTCTGTGGTAAAGAATCTGCCTGCAATGCAGGAGACACTAGAGCCAGGTATTCAATCCCTGGGTTGAGAAGTTCCCCTGAAATAAGAAGTGGCAACCCACTTCCTGGAAGTGCCTGGAAAACCCCATGGACAGAGAAGCGTGGTGAGCTATCGTCCATGGGGTTGCAAAGAGTCAGACACGACTGAACAACTGAGCAGACATGCACACGCACGTGCAGGCACACGTGCATTATAATTGTAAAATGTACAGTCACAAATTTCCCCGTGAAAAATAATCCCTACAGGAAGGGAATGCTACACCAGTATTTATGTGGTATTGGTGGCATAAGATGGGGTAAGGGTCTTGTTTTTAGAAATGGAGGTCAAAGGCATTTGGAAACTTATTATACTTGATCACATTTCTAGGCTCCTCATCCTGGTTATTAATAGTAGAGCCCAGGGTTGTTATTAATAAAATCAAAACAAAAGCAGTCTACAAGCCAGACCTTCAAAATGACTTTTCCTTTATTTGGAAATGAAGTCAGAGGACTGACATTAGGGTGTTTTGTTTTTTCCATATTGTGCCTTGGGGGGGTCTATGGCTGAATCAAAATCAGAACTCAGTTGGTTACCATTTCATCTGCCAAGTCCTAGAAAAACTGTGTCAGTTCAGCTGAGTTTTCTTTGCAACACCATCATTTAAATTAAATGTTGGGGTTTTCTTCTAGGCATGAACTCTCTGGGGTTGTGTTACCCTGTTTGCTGTTTACTGTCAAGAGGCTGAGAGAATGTTCTTATAAAGATCCGAGTGTTTGTGTGTGTGTGCTTGGTTGCTCAGTCATGTCCGACTCTTTGAGACCCCATGGACTGAAGCCCGCCAGGCTCCCCTGTCCGTGGGGATTCTCCAGGCAAGAATACTGGAGTGTGTTGCCATGCCCTCCTTCAGTGGATCTTCCCAACTCAGAAATCAAACCCAAGTCTCCTGCATTGCAGGCAGATTCTTTACCATCTGAGCCACCAGGGAAGCCCAAAGATCCAAGAGGAAGTGGCAAACGAGTGCTCCTCATTTTGTTGATTTTTGTTATTTTGTTGATTTCTCAGAATGCCTACTGATAGGAAAATTTCCACAAAACTAAAATCTGTGAGTTTGTTGTATGAAATCCAAGGGAAAGAATTGCCAAATGAACCCCTGTGCTCTGATCTGTTGCTAACCAAATGTTAGGTTTATTTTGTGTCAGAAGTTTTCCTTAATGCCTTACAATAAGTCCCCTACCTTCAAAAGAGTTCCATTCTGAGAGCATATTTGTAAATCCAATTAGTTCGTAAGTCCAATAACATTAGCCTAAGTACCCAGCTAATACAGTTGGCTATGTATTGCTTTTATGCTTGCTTCTGGACATCCTGGGCTTGAAATAAAGGTACCGTACTACTGTACTCTGTACAGCACTATATAGTCAAGTACAGACAAACACAGCCACTTGTAGGGGACGCATGCACGTGAACAATGTACCGTCTCAGACATGAATTGCCTTACGTGATTGGACATGTGAATGTGTGTTTGCATGTTTGAAAGTCGGCAACTTGAAGGTTTGTGTGTAGGGGACTTAGTGTACCTGTTTCCCACCTGTGGTTAGTTCTGTATCTGTATTATGGTTTATTTTGCTGAACATCTACATTGAATACGTGTTGTTTGCATACTTAACTATAGAGCTTATATTCCAAATACAAACTGCTTATGGATCACCACTTATGGAATTTTTATTATTTTTATATATCATTAAAAATAAGATATGGAGTATGTGGCTTTTAGAAGGAAAGATACTATGGGTCTTGGTGTATTACCTTAGTCTTGTATTTTGATTGATCTGTTTATCTGGAAAGCCCAAAGTGTTTCCAGGGTATTAAGTCAATGATACTTAGAGCTTCCTTATGAAGAAGGGGGGAAGGACATTTCAAACTGAATGTACTTCCTTCCTCTTGAAGGCTCAAAAGACTTGTGTTCAGGGGAACCTAGTTCAGTGCTAGTGGATCTGGGAACAGAATTTGTCTCCAGCTTTCTAATTTTCTCTATCAGGTATTCGTTTCTCTAAAATGGGACAAGTCTTCCAAATGTCTTGATCTATAAAGTTTTAAAAGCTTGGGGATAATATACTCAACGGATTTAATCATGACAATGATTTTCACAGTGTTCCAAAACTTTAAAAAGGGAGCATTTATGTAAAACTGTGTCCCTTTTCTTGCTAATAGTAGCGTTTGTTTGAAAACATGGAGTGAGTGGAGCTGCTGCAAGTCAACAAGTGGGGAAATAATTCTAAAATGTCATCGTTCCAGCGTCATTTCATTCATTTTAAAAATACACTCTGTGGGTGTGCTGTAGAACTACTATTTGTGCTTTCAATATACTATCAAGAGCCCTATTTGTAAAGAATTTATGCACTTAATTTATGTACTCAGCTTGCTGAGTTACTTTGTTTCTAGAATTCCGCACCCCCATTCCACCCCAGAGCATCGGGAGAGTCTATATGAGTTGCAGAAAGAAAAACTGTAGGCTTATAATAAGCTTATACTGGCTCATGCATGGAGCTCAGACTATGTAGATTTTCCAGAAAATCAAATATGTATGTGGCAGAAATATCTTTTCTTGCCAGAGAAGTGACTCATTAGGGAACTGTTAACAGGGTATCTCTTGAGGGTGTCTTTAGGTGATTATTTGAAAGCCAATGTTTATCAGGAGAACTTTCAGAGAAGCAAAACCCAGTGCTGGCAGTTTAGTAAAGCTGCTTTAAATGAACATTTCCCCACAGGAGATTATTTCAGATGGGCTTGTGGAAATGGCAGGTGACACGGAGTTCTCTTTTAGCTAATTGGAAAAGCATGTTTTCATGAGAGTAGATTCTATATCTACCGAAACTGTTTTTGATAACGTCTTATAGAAAAACCCAAAGGAACTTTTTGGCCAACCCAATATAAAAATGAAGGTGAATGTACAGAAAAAATGAAAAAAAAATTGTTTTAAGGAAATCATAAAATTGTAGACATTGTAATGTTAGGAAATCTTTCCTCTTTCTGTTGTTGTTCAGTGGGTAAGTCCTGTCTGACTCTTTTCTACCCCATGGACTGCAGCACACAGGGCTTGCCTGTTCTTCACTATCTCCTGGAGTTTACTCAAACTCATGTCCATTGAGTCGGTGATGCCATCTGACCATCTCATTCTCTGTTGCCCCCTTCTCCTGCCTTCAATCTTCAATCTTACCCTGCATCAGGGTCTTTTCCAATGAGTAGGCTCGTCGCATCAGGTGGCCAAAGTTTTGGCGCTTCAGCTTCAGGATCAGTCCTTCCAATGAATATTCAGTGTTGATTTCCTTTAGGATTGACTGCTTTGATCTCTTTCCTGTCCAAGGGACTCTCAAGAGTCTTCTCTAGTACCACAGTTTGAAAGCATTAGTTCTTCGGCACTCAACCTTCTTTATGGTCCAACTCTTACATCAGTACATGACTACTGGAAAAACCATCAGTTCAGTTCAGTTCAGTCANTAAAAAAAAAACAATGCTATGTATTATTTAAAATACATAAATCTGTATCATAAAATATAAAGACACACAGGAATGATTTTAAAAATCAGGAATAGTGACTATCACTGGGGCAGAGGACGGGAAATGCAACCTGGCGGGGTTAACCCAGGGGCTTCTAGACCATGCTGGGAATGGAATGGTTCGTTTCTCAGTTTGGGAGGAAAATATACAGAGATCTTGTTTTCAGCCTCAAGTATTTCAGATGCACACACACACTCGGGCGTGTGTGCACACTTACGTACCACAGACACTTTGACAGGAGAACAAGCAATGGGGTTGGAGGAGCTCCGAGAACTGCCCGAAGGCGCCCGCCCTGTCCGCCAGGCGGGCCAGCTCTTCCTCAGACCCCCTGGAACCAAGCCGGTGGGAAGGAGGATCGCCTTTCTGGAGCGCAAGCTTCTAAAGTGTTACTCTAGACAGGAGGAAAATCTATTAAACCACAGAATCAGTGAGAGAAAAGATAAAGCAAGACCAGGATCCAAGGAGTGGAATTACTAGCAGCAAACCATGGAAAGCTCTCTAGAATTTACTTTTGCCAGAATGAAACCGAAACTATCATCTTTAAAAATTAAAAAAAGTAACAGAATCTTTGTATTTCTCTGAAGGAAGAGTCAATAACTACTCCAAGCAACGCATTTCAGTGTCTTATAAATCACTAGGATGTTAAATTCAGTGGAAATTTTCAGTCAGTATATTATGACTGCATATGGTCCGAGGCTGCACAGAAAGGAGATAATCTATATTATTTCCTGATCTCTTGGCTAAACTAGACCCTCTGAATCGTCACCTTAATAATAGAACAGAGTCGGCAAATCTGTGCTACTTCACTGAAGAGAATGCATCTTCTTTTTTAAAACTTTCATATATTTTATTAAGTTGTTAATTATTAACAACTGCCTTCCTCCAGAAAATAGGTATTCAAATGATAAACTCTCTTTGGCCTGGTGCACAAGCTGGCCTCAAAATCATTTTTTCTTGTCTTTTGTCTCCAATGAAGAGGAACTAATTAATGAAGAACATGCTAACATTACAAATGACTGACATTTAGACGAGGTATTCAGTCCTTACTGCATGCTACGATTTGTAACCTAGGGATGAATAAGATGTTGGAAGGTAAATGAGAGGTCGGTGATCAGCGATCGAAATAACAGATACGATGCAGGCAAGCTGCTTCCCAGTGAAAGCTGGCCACACTTGCTGCTGCACCCATCTGTACCTGCCCAGTGGCCTCCTCAGGTTCTCGTGCCCAGCACGGATTCAGAAAGAACCTGCCCAACTGTGTTCACCTGACAATTAAAAGAAACACCGGAAGACGGTGAGGATCCAGCAAAGGATACTACACCACAGAAGCACGGCGACTTCACACCCGGGGGATGCTCAGACACCGGGACGTCCTGAGGACGCCACCGACTTTCTCTAGCCCGTGTCTCCCTGTTTACAACATACAGAAACCTAAGTAGACAGCACGCGGAGACGCAGAGAACCAGCGTGCGGAGAGCAGGGAGGGGGCGTGGGTGGAGGGAACTGGGAGACCGGGCCGGACGCACAGGTGCTGAGCGCGCAGTAGGCGGCTGGAGGGGCCTGCTGCGCGGCTCAGGGAGCTCTGCCCGGGGCTCTGCCATCACCTGCCCGGGAAGGGCACCCAGAGCAGAGCGGACANCTGCTTTTTAATACATTGTCTAGGTTTGTCATAGCTTTTCTTTCAAGGAGCAAGTGTCTTTTAATTTCATGGCTGTAGTCACCAGCTGCAGTGATTTTTGGAGCCCAAGAAAAGAAAATCTGTAACTGTTTCCACTATTTCCCCATTATTTGCCATGAAGTGATGAGACCAGATGCCATGATCTTACTTTTTTTGTATGTTCAGTTTTAAGCCAGCTTTTCCACTCTCCTTATTCACCTTCATCAAAATCTCTTTAGCTCCTCTTCACCTTCTGCCATTAAAGTGGCATCATCTGCATATTGAGGTTGTTGATGTTTTTCTCAACAATCTTGACTTCAGCTTGTGAGTCATCTAGCCCAGCATTTCACATGATGTACTCTGCACATAAGTTAAATCAGCAGGGTGACAGTATACAGCCTGTTGTACTCCCTTTCCAATTTTGAACCAGCCCATTTTCCCATGTCTGGTTCTGTGGCTTCTTGTCCGGAATATAGGTTTCTCAGAAGACAGGTAAGGTGGTCTGGTATTCCCATCTCTTTAAGAATTTCTCACAGTTTGTTGTGATCCATGAAGTCAAAGGCTTGATGTTTTTCTGAAATTCCCCTTCTCTGTGATCCAGTGAATATTGGCAATTTGATCCCTTGTTCCTTTGCCTTTTCTAAATCCAGCTTGTATATCTGAAAGTTCTCAGTTCACATCCAGCTGAAGCCTAGCTTGAAGGATTTTGAATATTACCTTGCTAGCATGGAAATGAGCACAATTATATGGTTGTTTGAACATTCTTTGGAATCGTCCTTCTTTGGGATTGGAATGAAAACTGATCTTTTCTTTTTTTTTTTCCTTTTATTTTATTATTTTTTTTACTTCATTTTACTTTACAATACTCTATTGGCTTTGCCATACATCGACATGAATCCACCACAGGTGTACACGAGCTCCCAATCCTGAATCTCCCTCCCACCTCCCACCCCACATTGTCTCTCTGGATCATCCCTGTGCACCAGCCCCAAGCATCCTGCATCCTGCATCGAACATAGACCAGCGCCTCGTTTCTTACATGATAGTATACATGCTTCAATGCCATTCT
>SJYV01035768.1:967618-1003333 GCA_006410875.1 Neotragus pygmaeus
AAAGACAGAAATATAGATCAGTGGAACAAAATAGAAAGCCCAGAGATTAATCCACACACCTATGGACACCTTATCTTCGACAAAGGAGGCAAGACTATACAATGGAGTAAAGACAATCTCTTTAATAAGTGGTGCTGGGAAAACTGGTCAACCACTTGTAAAAAAAATGAAACTAGATCACTTTCTAACACCACACACAAAAATAAACTCAAAATGGATTAAAGACCTAAATGTAAGACCAGAAACTATAAAACTCCTAGAAGAGAACATAGGCAAAACACTCTCTGACATAAATCACAGTAGGATCCTCTATGATCCACCTCCCAGAATACTGGAAATAAAAGCAAAAATAAACAAATGGGATCTAATTAAAGTTAAAAGCTTCTGCACAACAAAGGAAACTATAAGTAAGGTGAAAAGAAAACTGGTCTTTTCAAGTCCTGTGGCCATGGCTGAGTTTTTCAAATTTGCTGACATATTGAGTGCATTACTTTAACAGCATCATCTTGTAGTCTTTTAAACAGCTCAGCTGGAATTCCATCATCTCCACTAGCTTTGTTCATGGTAATGCTTCCTAAGGTCCATTTGACTTCACACTCCAGGATATCTGGCTGTAGGTGAGTGATCACACCATTATCGTAATCCAGGTCATTAAAACCTTTTTTTGTATAATTCTGTGTATTCTTGCCACCTCTTCTTAATCTCATCTGCTTCTGTTAGGTCCTCGCTGTTTCTGTCCTTTCTTGTACCCATCTTTGCAAGAAATGTTCCCTTGGTATCTCCAATATTCTTGAGGAGATCTCTATTCTTTCTCATTCCATTGTTTTCCTTTATTTGTTGGCATTGTTCACTTAAGAAGGCTTTCTTATCTTTCCTTGCTATTCTCCAGAACTCTGCATGCATTTGGATTTATCTTTCCCTTTCTTCTTTGCCTTTCATGTCTCATCGTTTCTTAGCTATTTGTAAGGCCTCCTCAGACAACCACTTTGCCTTCCTGCTTTTCTTTTTCTTGGGGACAGTTTTGTACAATGTTGTGAACCTCTGTCCATAGTTCTTCAGGTACTCTGTCTACCAGATTTAATCCCTTGAATCTATTCATCACTTCCATTGTATAATCTTAAGGGATATGATTTAGGTCATACTTGAATGGACTTGTGGTTTTCCCCAGTTTCTTCAAATTAAGCCTGAATTTTGCAGTAAGGAGTTACGATGATCAGAGCCACACAGTCAGCTCCAGGTCTTGTTTTTGCTGCCTCTATACAGCATCTCCATCTTTGGCTGCAAGAATATAATCAATCTGATTTCGGAATTGAGCATGTAGTGACGTCCATGTGTAGAGCTGTCTCTTGTGTTGTTGGAAGACGGTATTTGCTATGACCAGTATGTTCCTTTGGCACAATTCTGTTAGTGCTTGCTCTGCTTCATTTTTTACTCCAAGGACGAACTTTCGCATTTCTTTGCCTTAGGTAATGTGAAAGCAACATTATTCATTAATTTTAGGGAAATTTTTTTAAAGGCAGCATTTTATTTTATATTTGAGTGTAACCAATTAACAATGTTGTGATAGTTTCACACAGCAGAGTGACTGAGCCATGCATATACATGTATCCATTCTCCAGGGGAAATAGTGCGTGTGTGTGTTTAGTTGCTAAGTTACTCTTTTGTGACATCTTTTAGGACATGGACTGTAGCCTGCCAGTCCTCTGCCCATGTGATTTCTCATGTAAGATTACTGGAGTGGGTCGTCATCTCCTTCTCCAGGGGATCTTTCCAACCAAGGGATTGTGGCAAGTCTTAATTCCCTTTATGAGCCCCATTAAAATATTGTGTTCAGTCTTATGGGTTCAGACAAAATTGAACGATATAGTATCTGTACTTTACCAATTTGTTTTTATTCTGTAGTAACCTTCTACTTGTCACTAGTGCTTAGTCTTGGAAAGGAAACGGCAGGCTTCTGTTTTATTTATTTATTTTTTTGGTTCTTTTCCTGGCCTTCTCTGAACTTCGAGGGTCATGTGCAACATTCTCTCACAAACGTTGGAAAGATCTTTTTCACAGTAGGCAATAAAAATATATCCCTGGTTTAATAAATGACAGGCCTTCCCCAGTTCTTAGTTTCCTTTTGGCAAACGCTGAATTATTTCCACAAAGATGTTGCTTTTTCCTTTCTAGTGCTATTTGCTCTTCTTTGCTGTTAGTGAGGTTCAAAAGCCTTTTGGCAAAAGGATGGTATATGAGAATAAATTATTGTTTTCCTCCTCATCATGTCCATTCAAATGACCACTGAGAATATTTAACTATTTACCTCAGCATAAAAAAACCATACTGATTAAAAAAAATCTTGTTAGTATTGGGGTTATTATTTTGTCAACAAACAGAATTTTAAAGATATTTAGATACCTAATCTAAATTTTGTTCTTCAAATCTATTTCCTCCTTTTAAAAAAAAATTATGATGACTCATAATCATACCTGTGGGTCTGATTATATCTCTTTTCTCATGACATAAAGTAGAAAGAGATTTCTTTCAGAATTGGAAGTTAGTTTTAGGAAAAAGATTTATTTGCTTATTCATGTATGCATTCATTTTGTTTATTCGTTTCATTATTCACCAATCAAACGTGAGATATGTGTTTGGCTTTAGTAAATGGTGTGCATTTTGTTGAATGCTGAAGATAAAGTACAAATATACATGATTTCCGTTCTCAAGGAGTTTATGGCTTATTGTTTAAAAAAAAGTCAGCAAATAATCATAGGGTAATGAGAATGGCTTTCATCCATCCAGCTAACAAATTCTTATTGAATCCCTACTGCAAGACAAGCACAAACCTAGGAGCTGGGGTATGATGAATAGGTTCTCTTCTCCTTATAGTCCGGTAGACCACATCTCCTACCACGTGGCCCTCATCATCCCCAGTGTAGCCACACTAGGCATTCTTGTAATTCCCAATGCCAAGTATGCTCTCAGCTCAGAGAACTTCCTGTTCTGGATGACCTGCCCCCAAATAGCTGCATGGCTCCTTCTTGTTATAAGACATTCAAAAGTTATATTAAGCCTATTCCTACATATTGTGTGTGTGAGAGTTGAATGGATTTTTTTAAAGAATTATTCTCTTAACATTAAATAATTATCCTGGATTTTTATATTATTGCAAATTATGTTAATTTATATTCTTTTTATAATAGTTAAACCTCATAATTCTTTTTCATATCTTGCTGCATTGTCTATTACTTGCATGTTAACATACGAAACTCTTGGCAAAAGCAAGCATCTTCGTTTGGTCCTGCCTTCTCCAAGTCTTTGTGATTGGTATAAATATAAAACCGGTCTGAACTCTTTCAGCTGCAAATGACAGAAACTCAAATCAAGCTGTTAAGCAAGCTGGCTCACCTAACTCATTGAGAAGCCCAGGGACAGGACTGTCTTTGGGCAGAGGCAGACTTTTGAAGTTCAAATAATTTTATCAGGACTATATCTCTGTCTCTATCTCTCATCATTATTTTCTTTTGTATCAGTTTATACTTGGCCACCTGATGTGAAGAACTGACTCATTAGAAAGGACCCTGTTTCTGGGAAAGATTGAAGGCAGTAGGAGAAAGGGATGACAGAGGAAGAGATGGTTGGATGGCAACACTGACTCGATGGACTTGAGTTTGAGCAAGCTCTGGGAGTTGGTGATGGACAGGGAAGTCTGGAGGGCTGCAGTCCTTGGGGGTCACAAAGAGTTGGATATGACTGAGTGACTGAACTGAGCTGAATAATTAGAAATACCTTCTCCCTGTAGTAGGGGATATGGATGCTCCTGCTGGTCTTTCTGAGGTTACAAGTCCACCTTTCTGTTAAACTTCTGTGTGAGATGGCAGGGTTAACCATGTGGGTACATATGTGTGTCTACATGTGTGTGCTAAGTAGCTTCAGTTATATCCGACTCTTTGTGACCCCATGGACAGTAGCCTGCCAGGCTACTCTGTCCATGGGATTCTTCAGTCAAGAATGCTGGAGTGGGTTGCTATGCCCTCCTCCAGAGGATCTTCCTGACCCAGGGTTCAAACCTGAGTCTCTTATGTCTCCTGCATTGGCAGGCGAATTCTTTACCACTAGCACCATTGCTTAAGGCAATGGTCTGAATTCACTTGTTTACAAAATCTGATCTGAACTGACATGTCAGATATTTCCCCTGCATAAATGTATAATGTTCCAGAATGTGCTAGGAATGTTACTTAATATATAGTCTTAAGTATTGTATTATCCTTATAAAATCTCTAAAATTCTGAGTTCTGATTTTTATCTTGTTGCAGTGAAATCATACAGTGAATACGACTCTGTATAATTAACTTTTCTATATTTATCTGTGAGTTGAATCTTAAAATGGGGAATATTCCAGTATTTGAAATATGCATTATAAAATGAAATAGAGTGTCTCATAGGTTAATATATAGACTTATGTTTTGAAAGCTGCTGCTGCTGCTGCTGCTAAGTCACTTCAGTCATGTTCCAACTCTGTGGGACTCCATAGATGGCAGCCCGCCAGGCTCCTCTGTCACTGGGATTCTCAAGGCAAGAATACTGGAGTGGGTTGCCATTTCCTTCTCTGATGTTTTGAAAGCAGTGTCACTAAAAGAGGAAATCAGTCAGTCAGTTCAGTCACTCAGTCGTGTCCAACTCTTTGCGACCCCACGAACAGCAGCATGCCAGGCCTCCCTGTCCATCACCAGCTCCCAGAATCCACCTAAACCCATGTCCATCGAGTCGGTGATGCCATCAACATTCTCATCCTCTGTTGTCCCCTTCTCCTCCTGCCCTCAATCTTTCCCAGCATCAGAATCTTTTCAAATGAGTTAGCTCTTCTCATCAGGTGGCCAAATTATTGGAGTTTAGCTTCAACATCAGCCCTACCAATGAACACCTAGGACTGATCTTTAGGATGGACTGGTTGGATCTCTTTGCAGTCCAAGGGACTCTCAAGAGTCTTCTCCAGCACCCTGGTTCAAAACCATCAATTCTTTGGTGCTCAGCTTTCCTTATAGTCCAACTCTCACATCCATACATGACCACTGGAAAAACCATAGCCTTGACTACTGCTGTTGCTGCTGCTGCAAAGTTGCTTCAGTCATGTCCGACTCTGCAACCCCATAGACGGAAGCCCACCAGGCTCCGTCATCCCTGGGATTCTCCAAATTGACANTGAGCCTGTCATGTTGAGACTTTGCTTTGTTTTATCCTGGTCACAGGACACAGGATGTTTAGCATGCTCTGAGGCCCCTGAAATACCTTGCTAGCACACAGGCCGTCTTTTTTAATAACCACTTTTACACAGTACAGGGGAAATCTCAGCCACACATAGCTCAGGATGCTGTAAGCAGGGCAACTCCTGGGAGCCGTTGATCCACTCCTCGGCTTGTTTTCTCATGACACACATCTTCAGTTTAAATTCTTTGGTGAGGATACTTGGCTCCCAGAGTGAGAAGGAGCATGGACACCCGCTTATGAAACAAATGGGGAATGTGGAAGTGGGGAGAGCTATAACCACATCAGTTCAGTGTCATAGAACATGTGTGATAAAGTCAGTGTCTGAGGTTTCCTTGGTCTTTGCCTGGAGAGAGAAAGAGATATTCCTGAAAAAAAGAGTAGCATCCCAGGATTAGAAGCACATTACACCCCTGCTATTTTTAGGCATTGGGAGAATACACATTCTCTATTGATGAACAGGTACCTAAAAACTGCACAGACATATTTGGCTGAGGAATTCTGAAAGCATATCCTGTGGCTCCCCAGAAAACTGATGTGGTTAGAAACATACGTGTGTGTATGGCTGTAATGACATTTCCTTGTATCACATCTATCAGGTTACAAGCAGCTTATAATTTTCTTTTTCTAGTCACAGCCAAACATTATAATGGCACAAACCGTAAATCAACATCGACACAGAACATTGCTTAGCACGTATAAATGTATGTGCATTGCAGAGTGATCTGAGATTACAAAAATATATCAGAAGTCAAAAGGAGCTGGTGGAGAGATGCTATGTCTTTACTTTATTGAAATTGTTTGGAGGATCCTAATGTACTGTCACTGAAAGAATAATTTTTCCTTTACAATCTACTTAGCAAAGATTTATCGATCCTTCCCCCTTCATAGAGAATTACTGATCCATTTTAGAAAATCAGATTTTCACACCTTTCATGAGAATGTACCCAGCGTGGTTCTCAGGGGACCTGCCAGGGAAGTTGACTTTGACACGCGGTCCCTTGAAACTTACACACCGCAGCCTAGAGTCTCATCACTGATTTGTTGCACCAGGCAGTAAAATACTTCCATACATTTATAGAGAAATGATTGTACTGCAAGGACTTATTTTTCCATGCCCGTGGATGTATTCAGAGTACTGTTATTTGTGTAAATAGCATTTTTCAGATGCGGTGCTTTTTATTTTTTCTCACTGTCTTCTCAGCTGTGATGTGATGAACAGTAAGGTAAGATAAAAGTTGCTGAAATTCATGCTGCAAGGCCATGGGATGCTGTAGAATTTCTCAGTGTGTGTGTGTAAATAACTTTGTTAGTGACATACACATCTGCTCTCCCCTCATTATGGGATCAGCCGTGGTAGTGAGGCAGCCTGCTATATTGAAGTATGCATCATAATGAAGATGATTTATTATAATTAAAACAGCATGGTGGGGAGCTTTGTATCAGACATACTGTTTCACAGAAGAGCTTAATAAAGAGCATTATTATTAGTTATGGATTTGGGTGAAGGATGTTGTTTCCTGGGAGTTATATGGGTATTAGCTAAAGTCTGAAGTTGCTTTTTTTGAGTTGTTCTGCATTGAGAGGTAAGAAAGACTCAGTAAATGAAGAATATTCATACCAGTGGGAGGCTAGTGTGGATGTGTTTGCGTGTAAGTAGAAGAGAGATGGGAGAGAGAGAGAGAAGAAAATGATGTGCACCTGAACTGTTCTTGGCAGGCGCGGTTCTAGAATACTTTATTATATATCTATGGAGACAATGGCATGGATTATAAGTAGCTCCTGTCTTTTGATATAATAATGCACATAAAGTCGGGGTCAGACTGGGTTCGCTCTGGGCTTTGATGCTGCAGAAGGTCGCTAGGGGAATCAATGGACCAAAATGAGCCCTGAGTTTCATGCAATCGATGTGATTTTTCTGTTTAAAGTGGACACTGCTGGGTGTGAGCCTCAAGCTTCAGATGCGGTTTGGCTCAGCTTTTTTTAGATCATGAGTAGATGGCAATGCAAATAGGTGGTTTATTATCATGACTGAGATGAGATGCTGAATGCAGGACTGGAGAGGCAGTCTGCAAACATTGCTTTCAAGTTTGGCGCCCTTGTTCTTTGCACAGCCCAACTAATAGCCACTTGATTGCTAGGAGATACCTTGTTCTCTGTTTATTTTGTGATTTTCTAATGAGTCAAGAATTAAGGGAATCGTATAAAAATGAAAAAAAAAAGAATTGTTACGAAAATCAAACTATTTCTAAATCTTTTCTGTATTCTAACCACCCACCCACCCATCTATTAGCCATCCATAATCTTTCCATCATCATGATCTATCACTACCATTCATAATGTTTGCTGATTGGACGGTATTTAGAAGAATTCTCTCATGTATTTTCATCGCTACCATTTCTAAAATAAATTTTCTGAAAGTTTGGCCCTGTCAGATGTGAATGGAAGAATTTGATTGTCTGAAAACCTAGACTTCTGATTTTGCATTAATTCTTTAAGTTCTCTGATTCTCTGCGGGGGCAAGCAGCTTCCTGTTTCAAAGGACAAATTATAAATGCAGTTTTCCCACCAAAATGAAAGTTCTGGAGCTACTGAAGGATCTTTTATGGGTTTCTCTTCATCATGTCACACCGCCACTGAGATACACTGTATGTCATTTAGGCAAACAGATTACAGGAGGATGGTACTGTCATTTCTATTTGGGGGAGAAGGCATATGAGAAAAGACTGGAATTTATAAAAATATTCTGAGTAAGTTTATTTTTATGAAGGATATCTCTTTTGCTCTATCCTGTAGGAGGACTGCAGTGACTGAGACAAACGTAACTGATAGATCCTACGTTTTACTTTGGGCAAAACTTTGCATCTTCCTGTGAATCAGGACTCTAATCCACTGAGAGAAATGCCAGTCTCCCAGTTACTGAAGGGCCAGGAAGCTGGAGGAATTAAGGAAAATTAACCTTCTGTCACACTGAAGCACCTTTGCCACTGAATGGCCACTTGATGTTTTTCTTCCACTCTAAAAGACAACGTTGCTGCCTGGCTTTTAATTTAAACTTAATTTAATTGAAACTTCCAGGGTTTTAATTTAGTAAAAAGAAGGTGAGAGAGGAAATAGTTGACACCTCTGTTGACTTGAGGCAGAAAACCAAGTTCACACTCTTTCACATAGGCCCTGGCTCCCTTTCACATTCAAATAAATATTTCCCCCCTTCCCATCCCCTTACCCCCCACTGCAAAGAGCCTATAAGGGCTGCTTCCCATATGGCGCTAGTGGTAAACAATCCACTTGCCAATACAAGAGATACAGCCTCCATCCCTGGGTTCAGAAGATCCCCTGGAGTAGGAAATGGCAACCTACTCCAGTGTTCTTCCCTGAAGAAATCCACGGACAGAGGAGCCTGGTGGATGATAGTCCATGGAACAGCAGAGAGCCTGGCAGGCTACAGTCCATGGGGCACAGAGAGTCGGACACAGCTGCACGACTGAACACACACAGTTGACTATACTTGTAATAGTATTGGCCAAGTACAAAGAGGCCTAAATTTATTTGCTGAAACTGGAAAAATGTGCTCAGGGAATAGCAGGTGATGAGAAAAGGAGGAGGGGAGGTGTGCATATAACAAGTGAAGAATTTTGCCTGTAGGACCTTGTTGCTGGGCTTCTGTGGTTGGGGCAGGGTGTCATTATGCCTACAGTTTTGGGTCTTTATGTGTAGGGTCCAGTCGGAGTAGTTTGCTTTGCATTAGTATCCTTATCCTTCAAAAAAAAAATCTTCTTTTAATGATCTCTAGAATTTGAGGCCGAAAGAATGATTAGTGTTCTTAGTCAAACCATTTTGAGTTTGTGTGTTTAATTATCATAATCTCAGAACAACTCAGAAATATATTATTGAAAATAACATTTTTAAGTATGTTTTCAATGAAGTAGAACCTTAAATCTTAAGAATTTGTAATATGCACTTTGTAAAATACCTGAAAGATAGGAAAAGAATGATTAAATCATTATCAATTGTCATGAATGATGCTGCACTGTTCACGTCTAGTCACTAAGTTATTTTCTGAAGTGAGGCATCAACATTTACTCTACATAATATTAAATCCAAAATTTAACTTGTGATTTTTTTCCCCTTTGTTTTACTAGTGATTCTATAAGACAGATGCCCTTTAAAAGTGAGAGGGAGGGAGAACTCTGAGATTTGTAGTGGTGATTCGTATTTTCCAGAATATGTTTATTTGTGAAAATAATAAGCTGCTTAAACTTTCTCTGCCATAGGTTTATTTTATTTTATTTTTTTGTCCATGAGGTGTAGCTTTTGGGATCCTAGTTTCCTGGCCAGGGATCGAACCCACATTCCTGGCATTGAAAGGTCAGAGTCCTAGCCACTGGGCTGCCAGGGAAGTCCCTTTCTCTGCCATAGATTTTAAAAATATCATAGGCTTTACATTCCAGGAAAATTTGAGAAATGGAAAAAAGGAAATGTACTTTTCATGTGAACTTGGAACATATGTCATTTAATATTTTTCTATATATTATATATTATTTTATTTTTATATTTATTATATATATTGTTCCATTTAACTCATAGAGTCCTAGTATTTTAACTTACAGAGTCCATGGGAAAATTAAAGCATACCCCTCATGGATTATGATTTTTAAATCTTTCTTGAATTGTCCTTCTTTGAAAAATGGATTTGAGTGACTCAGTCACTGCTTAGAGATCCTGTAGATCCTGAACCCTTTAGGGGAAGGTGAATTAAGATTGCCACTGAGATGCTTCTTCCAACAAAATCACTTCCCTTCAGATGAGGATACTGGAATAATAGAAAAATCCTTAATCTCAAAAGCATCCCTGAATGTGCCACCCTGAAAATTAACCTCATTCATCCCCTTCCCCCACCTTCATTTTTTCCTCTTTTTTGAGATCTCAGAAGAATTGATCATATAAATTAAAGTGTCCCTCTAGCTGCCCTAACTTATGCAACCAGCGTTAACTCAACAGAACCCCGGGTTACAGAGACCTTGACAACATCACAGAGGTCATATTTTCACCCAGATGAACTGCTCGGGAGGAATTTTTTTTCAATGTCTTACAGCCAAACAGGCCTTTTTGTTTTGTTTTGCTTTATTTCAGAGACAAAGGCTGCCTTCTTTTTTGTCTTAATTTTTTTTGAAAAGACATTTATTGTGGCTATTTCTGGGGAAAATCCCACTTTCCTGTTTGGTTCGCTTTCTACTTGAGTATCTCCAGCAATAGATCAGGTGAGTAAAGAGGTAGAGGCTCTTATCCTGCACTTACGTGAATTCTTTTTCTTTTTCTGCTTGGTGGCACCTCTTTTCCTGTTTCCAGTGTTATAGTCCAGCAGGCCATGTTTATTGATCTTTCTCAAAAATCTAATCTTTGAGTCTAGTTCGGGGGAAATGTTTTGACTGATGGTGCCCTCTGGAGAGATACTTTTCCCCATCACCTTGTTTAGAAGTTCTAGCCCAAGAGGTTAGAATATCTTTCTAGTTTTCTGGAGGCCAAGAGTAAATAAAATCTCTCTCTACTCATTAAATCCCCCAAATTAGGTTTAGCAAAGAGGAAAGTGTAGTAAACAGTTCCCCATAAATCTCCCATAATTCAAATATATAGTAGGTTTATGTCGATGATCTTAAAAGGCGGGCCCTTGTTGAAATTGTTAGCTCTGCTGGGTAATCCATTGAAGGGACCTGAAAGTGTGTGGTCCACAGACCTGTGATGATAGAAACTGTAGCTGATTGAGAAATCATAAATTAAGGAAGAGAGTGGCTTAGCAATGTTGGGGAGGAAGAAATTTTCCTTTACCCTTCAAGGTTCTTCAGGATGGTCTAAGAATTAAATTGACATAAGACAGATTAACAGGAGAAAATCAAACAGAGGTTTACTAACATGTCCTTACAAGGAAGACTCCCAGGAAAACTGAGCAACTCTTCAAAATGGCTGAAATATACCATCTTCAGCTAAAGACAAAAGAAGATATTAGGGGTAGTGGTTTGGAACCTCAAATGGGAGGAAGGCAATTGGTGTGGAGATGGAAAGCAGATGTTTGGTAAATAAATGTTTGCTGGACCATGCACAGAAATGGGACACGGAGAGGAATTTTAACAAATAGCCTTTCTAGGTTCTTCCATGTCTATACACTCTGCTCTTAACAGTGATAGTTCCCTTCCTGGAAGAAGTCCTGTATCTAAATTTTTGAGGCATTTAGGGGAAGATCAAATATTCTTCCTGAGTCTTTGGGGCTTTGATTGTTTTCAGTTTGAAATAATTCATATGCCAAAGATACCTTTTGACGTGGCAAATTTCACCCATCTACATCAGTTCTGGAACCGTCTCTTTTGTAACATGATTATTCCTTTCTACACTTGTAAGAACTGTGTGCCGGTCTTACTCTGTTTCACTAAGATGTACATACAGTTCACTTTTTTTTTTTTTGCCATGTTCACCTGCTCCTTATACTATCCTTTTCCTTCTTTTAGATCATCTGGTCCCTCTGGACACTGCAAAATTTGCATTCGTTTTTGAGGAAAATGAAGCTATTTCTAAGGAATTTGAATACTTCTGTGAAGCCTCTAGTTTTCACAGGAAATGGTGTTTTCAAGGAAAATGCATTTGAATCCCAAAAGGCTTAAATTAGTTTCAAAGAAGGGGAAAGTGAAAGTCACTTTGTATCTGACTCTTTGCGACCCCATGGACTATATAGTCCATGAATTTTCCAGGTCAGAGTACTGGAGTGGGAAGCCCCTTCTCCAGGGGATCTTCCCAATCAGGGATCAAGCCCAGGTCTCCTGCATTGCGGGTGGATTCTTTACCAGCCGAGCCACACGGAAAACCCAAAGAAGCCTATCTATCAAAGAAGATAGCCAATAACAAAGGTCTCACACAAAAAAATTGCGTCTCTAAAACATAGTCGTCAGGCATTTTGAATCTTGGAAAAATCTCTTCACATTTTTCAATATGGCTCCAGTTTGTGATAACCTTGGAATTAAGAGCAGTATTTATTCTTTCTTGTAGATCCCTTTGAAAAATCTCTTTAGTAATGCTGCTAAACTCCTAAGAACCTTGTCTTATTACACATATTCACTTTGTTTTTTTGTGTTACCTTAACTTTCAGTTCTCTATTTAAATCTTGACTGGAATAGAGTGGGCCCCATGAAAATAACACTTCTTTGGGGTGACTTTAGTTAAACTTTACTGATTTGTCTTGAGAGAATTTTTCTTACCACAGTTTCACCTTCTGTGGGCAGAGAATATTATGTTACTACAGAGACATCAGAGGGGGAAATGTGGGTGCTTAATAAGGATGGTAGAAAGAAGTACTTATAAAATGCTTCTGGGTCCTTGGGAGGAAGTAATATATAAATACATGGATTAAGGGCATAGATTCCAGACAGTTTGAATTCACATAACTTTTGTTGGACAATTGTATCACAATATTGACTCAAGTCCAGGTTAAGGCCTCTGGGGTGTCTGTTTCTCTACTGATTTGCAGTTTATTGGTTCTGTGATTCCATTACTCTCTCTGATTTCCTCAACATTTCCCTTGCTGTTTTACTGTGGTCAAAAGCTCTGTTTGGGAACGGCAGATACAAGAGTTTACTCTTGTATGGAACATTGGCACCACATTTAATTTTCTAGATTCTGGGACATTCACTTTGTTCTCAGTAATTTATTAGAAGAAGAATCGATAGTTAAGAAAGCCTGTTAGTTAATTTCCATTGAAATCTGACTTTTTTTTTGGTCATCTCTATCCTTGGATGTCTACATCTTTAATTTTGTGAAGTATAGATGAGCCCTTTTATGGATGCATCAACTAATTGCTTCACTTAAAGTAAAAAAAAAAGAGACTATTTTTTTTTCTTTACTCACTCATGGTAGACATTCTCCATAATTGAAAAAAGAAAAGAAAGGTACAAAAGCCATCCCAAGTAATCCTAATTAGCTCAATAGATATTTGAGCTCTATCAATTACTTAAATAACTTAGGGAGTGGGGGTATGCTGGTAAAGAACCATCAGCCTATGGGTCAGTAGAACCAAGTAAAACAAATGGCTTGAAGCACAGATAATGTCCCAGACTCTCATCTTGAGACTTGAGACTCTCATCTTTAAGCATCTGGCATGCTTAATTATTTGCATTTCTAGTTTTTGAACAATGAGCAAAGGTTAGATGAAGGGTGAATTTAGAAATGAGGCTGTGAAACCAGAAGTTTGATTGGAGATGTAATTGGTGAGGTACCAGATTAAGTACAGAGCTCAATTCGATGACTTCAAATCCATGGTGAATACACGTGTCTGGGATCCTGGGCTTCAGCCTGTTGTACTGAATTCCGTCACCTGCTTTTTATCAGCTGCTTTTTATTGACAGGATTTTCATTACTTCCTAAAAGTCTGCACTGGTTTGCTTTATTTTTCTTGTTAAAGTTTGATATGAATATCTATGTATATATGTCGCTACCATGTGAGTCACTACTAATGTCATCATCCTTCCCATTTATTAATGGTCTTAGTTGCGCTCAAATAATTCTTTCTTTCTTGAAATATCTGTGAAATCCTTCTTCCCCGTGAACTCCATTATCTGGAATTAACCCAGTCATCTTCCACTGTTTTCTGTTTGTGCGGCAAACATAACCATTTTCTCCTTATAAAGTAATGCATATGAAGTGATATATATACACGTAACTGTATATACATAACATGTATGCTGGCATCTGCCTGCAGTGCAGGAGATCTAGATTTGATCCCTGGGTCGGGAAGATCCTCTGGAGGTGGGCATGGCAACCCACTCTAGTATTCTTATCTGGAGAATTCTATGGACAGAGGAACCTGGCAGGCTACAGTCTATGGGGTTGCAAAGAATTGGACACAACTGAGCAACTGACACTTTCACTTTCACATTTATATAAGTATATATATATGTGTGTGTACATGTGTTTATCAATGTATATATGTATATAACAAATCAATAGCATTTTTTTAATCTCTACTGCCATAAAAATGTNACTGAGCAACTGACACTTTCACTTTCACATTTATATAAGTATATATATATGTGTGTGTACATGTGTTTATCAATGTATATATGTATATAACAAATCAATAGCATTTTTTTAATCTCTACTGCCATAAAAATGTATCTATGTTTTTAGTACATTTTAAAATAAAATTTGGTGACTTGGTATTAGCATGAATTGCATGTAATAAAATAGTCATTCTAGTCATTCTATCTTTAGTATCTATTTTGTAGTTTTACTT
The DNA here is from genome assembly GCA_006410875.1 of Neotragus pygmaeus. NCBI lineage: Eukaryota > Metazoa > Chordata > Mammalia > Artiodactyla > Bovidae > Neotragus > Neotragus pygmaeus. Next base: position 982,140 of record SJYV01035768.1, read on the forward strand.
TTAATCATTAATGAATGCCACTTTTAAATAATAAACATTATTTCTTAAAGAAATAATCAGAAATGGACTCAAAATTTATATACAGCGAACAGTTGCTCACAAAATGTAAACTTGTTTGAAAAATCCCAAACCTAGGTTTTTCTAGGAAAAACAACTAGAAGAAAATACACCAAACTTTGTGGTTTTCCTGAAGTAGAAGAATTAGGAGTAATTTATATTTTCTCCTTTATCCTCTTTTGTATTTTGCAGTTTTTCTGTGGTAATGATGTATTATTTTTGTAAGAAAATACTTAAATCTTAATTTAAGGAAACTAATAAAGCAAGACATGTTCAATGGAACAAATCCAAACAATAATACCAAAGTATGAGAAGTACAAGGTCCTACTTTTATCTCATTGGGGCTCTGCTCCAGTTTCTGTTTACCTTTTCTGATATTTTGTCTGTGCCTCTACCATCATACCAAATACATGCTTGCATAATTACATACATATGTCTTTAAAAACTGAAAATTGTCCCATATACTGATCTGTGGAATTTTGTAAGCAGATTTTTAAACTTTTGGTAGTTTGAATGTAACCATGGCAAGTGAGTTTACCTCATGGAAATCAGCAACCAAAAATCAAAGCTTCCTTTAAAAATGAGAGCTGGTTTCCCAGCACACCATGGACCCATACTATTTGTTTCATTCTGTAATTTCTTTTTTGTTTAGCAACGTAGACCATGTTCCATATCAGGACTTATTTATAAGTCTTATCTAATTCTTTTTATGGTTGTGTGATCTTCTATATAATGATGTCATGATCTTTCTTTTTTTAATATAAATTCATTTATTTTAATTGGAGGCTACTTTACAATATTGTATTGGTTTCGCCATACATCAACATGAATCTGCCACAGGTATACACGTGTTCCCCATNCTTCTATATAATGATGTCATGATCTTTCTTTTTTTAATATAAATTCATTTATTTTAATTGGAGGCTACTTTACAATATTGTATTGGTTTCGCCATACATCAACATGAATCTGCCACAGGTATACACGTGTTCCCCATCCTGAACCTCCCTCCCAACTCCCTCCCCGTACCTTCCCTCTGGGTCATCTCAGTGCACCAGCCCTATGCTTTGAAAACTTTTTGATATTACAAAAGAAATATTATGCTCATATCTCTTGATGTATTTGTACAAGTCACTCTGTAGGACAAGAGTCCAAGAAGTAGGGTTTTTTTGGTCATATAAATTTTGACTGCTACTGGCAAATTGCTGTCCAAAATCATTATTCTCATTTGCACATCAACCAATTCTTTATCTCTAGTCACTACTTGAGATAATCAATCCTCTAATCTTTTAATTAAAAACACTTTTTTGGGTGTACCTCGTGTCATATGAGATCTTAGTTCCCCAACCAGAGATCAAACCTGTACCTCCTGCGTTGGAATTGTGGAGTCTTAACCACTGGACAACCAGCCAATCTTTTAAACATTTTAAATTTTACAGACAAAATAATTGGTACTTTGTTTAATTATCTGTAAAGCTAATCCAATTTTTATAAGTTTATTGTCCATATATATATTTCTCTTTAATCTTTTGTTATTGATTTNGACAGTTCAGTGTTCTTCCATTTGTGTGATTGGTATCTTTGCTGTCTTTTGTAAGATGGGAAATTCAGGTGCAATTCATTGGAAAATTTCTTTTAAATTTTTTATTTTATATTGGAGTATAAGATTAACAGTGCTGTATTAGTTTTAAGTGTGCAGCAGTGATTCCAATATACATCCATCTATTCCTTTTCAAGTTCTTTTCCCATTTAGGTTATGACAGAGTATAGAACAGAGCTTCCTCTGTACAGTAGGTCATTGTTGGATATCTGCTTTAAATATGGCAGTTTGTATATGTCAATCCCAACCTCCCAGACTACCCCCTGCCACACCTGTCCCCTCTGTAACCATAAGTTCTTAAGTCTGTGAATCTGTTTCTGCTTTGTAAATAAGTTCATTTGTATCATTTTTTAAGATTCTGCATATAAACAATCTCATATGATATTTGCCTTTGTCTGTCTGACTTACTTCACCTAGTATGATAATGTCTAGGTGCATGTATGTTGCTGAAAATGGCATTATTTCATTCTTTTTTATTGCTGAGTGATATTCCATTGTGTATATGTACCACATCTTTTATCCATTCATCAGTTGACAGATATTTGGGTTGTTTCCATATCTTGGCTGTTATAGATTAACTGTGAACATTGGGGTACATGTATCTTTTAAAATTTGGTTTTCATCTTCTCTGGATATATGCCCAGGAGTAGAATTGCTGGATAATATGGTTACTCTATTTTTAGTTCTTTAAAAGAGCTTCTATTCTATAGAAGCAACCATTTCTGATTAAAAAAATCAGAAATGACTTTCGAGTTTCCTCCATGACAAAGCTGGTCTTTAAACCAACACCAAAAATCCTGCACATACACCAGAAACATTGAGATCTCAAAGCACTATTGTTATGAACTATTTTTTTTTACAGTGTTGTAACATATGAAATAATCATAAATACAAAGGAGGAGACATCTATTTTTATTTGTGAAAAATATGCATATATATGTAAAGTCTTAATAAATCAACTGAAAACTGAATAGCTTTTCTAAATAAGAACAATAATCATATAGAACTTGATCCTAGAAAGGGAAATTGATTTTATTTACAATAGGAACAAACCAAAAAATATTTGGAAATTTTAAAGCAAAACATCTGTAATAGACATAAAAAATAACCTCACGTCACTGATAACAATATGAGAAAATTTAAATAAATGAAGAAAAGGACCAAGTTTCCCGATGTTGACATGGAATATTTTAGACTTTCATCTGTTTAATTTTGAAATTAGACAAAATGATTCTAAAGTTCTTCTGGTAAAACAGCAGAGAATATGTAAAAAAAATTTTTTTAAGAGAAATAGAACATAAAAAAGATTTTTGCTCTGTTATATGAGAAATAAAGTTTTGAGAAAAAAGGAAGCATAATATATCATTGGGTTCATAATACATTCATTGGGCTCAACTAGTTGTGTTCTAAAAATTGACTGTTTGGAAAACTGTATGATTTTCAGTTAATGCCATATACTTACATAAATTCTAGATGGATTCTAAAATTACATTAAAAGTAAAATCAGAAAAAAAATTGGTGACTTTGTGCTTTCACGGATGATTTCTCATAATAAAAGCAATAGAATAAGACATAAGGGAAAAGATTGATAAATATGACTGGGTAGAGCTTTTAAGATATATTTATTAACCAACATTAATAACAATCAAAGGGATAACAAATTCTAAAGAAAAAAAAAAGAAACTCTTGCGGTTTGGAATCAGGGAGACTCTGCTCTGTTACATGTTATTTAACTACATTCATCTGAATTTCATAGTCAATGAAATGGGATAATAATATGCTCGGTTGTTTAAAGGACTAGAAACAAAGTCTAGTCTATTTACAGCATAGTCCGTGTTCAACACAGCGTGTCAGCCATTGTTTTTTATGAGTAGTGCTATTTTTATACGTCTATATGAAGTTCCATATAAAAATAACTCAGACCTCAATAGAAAGACAGACAAAGGATGTAATTTATGAAAGAAGAAACTTAATACTTATTAAGCTTAAAAATTTTTGTCCTGCTGCTTCTGCTAAGTCACTTCAGTTGTGTCCGACTCTGTGCGACCCCATAGACGGCAGCCCACCAGGCGCCCCCATCCCTGGGATTCTCCAGGCAAGAACACTGGAGTGGGTTGCCATTTCCTTCTCCAGTACATGAAAGTGAAAAGTGAAAGTGAAGTCACTCAGTCGTATCCGACCCTTAGTGATCCCATGGACTGCAGCCTTCCAGGCTCCTCCATCCATGGGATTTTCCAGGAAGGAGTACTGGAGTGGGGTGCCATTGCCTTCTCTGTTTGTCTTGCTAATGAGATGCAAATTGAAACATTAATAAAATGTCAATTTCTGTGTAATAAATAAGAACAACTTTAAATATAATATGAAAGAGAAGCTTTCTCAAACACTGGGAGCATAAATTTTCCACCAACTGACCTAGAAGGCAATTTGGCAATGATCCATCCTCTTTTACTTGTAATTTCACTCCTGAGAATGTGTTTAAAACTGTCAGAATTTTATTTTTGTGTGGATAATTGAATATATCATAAATCAAAGAGCTGCAGGGTTTTGTAATAACTCAGATTTGTCAATGAAAATAATTTTTACTATGTACTATTAATATATGTAAGTTTATTTAGTGCTTTTTTGATATTATCCATTTTTACTGCTAAAAATCATCCACAAAATAAAACTGAGAAAACTGGAGTAAAAAGTAAAATCCTCATACTTTCTTCCTGAACCTCAATGCATTACATGTACCCCTACCCCATTTCAAAGATCACTGCCCAGACTGTTCTGTAATTAGGAAAGATTTCAATAAGCCATGGCACATCCATTACTGTAAATATTATTTAGTTGCTTGAGATCACAATTTTGGATAGTAATTCATTTGCAGAACATGGTTACACTATAATAATATCTGTGATGGCATATATAATGCTCATCTGGCTTAACATGTGGTAGCTGATAGAGATTGTTAGAGCTCTAACAAATATTTATTGAATGAAAAATGAACTATAAAAGCAGGATCTTAGCAGGAGAGATAAATTATGAGGTGGGGATTAACATACACACTTCTACGTATAAAATCGATAACCAACAAGGACCTACTCTGTAGCACAGGGAACTCTACTCAGTATTCTGTAACAACCTATAAGGGAAAATAATATGAAAATGAATATATATATATATAAAACACTGAATCACTGTGCTGACACTTGTAACTAACACAACATTTTATATCAAGTATATTTCAATTTTTAAAAATGTTTGGCAGAAAAAAATACTTTATTGCCAAAGAATGATAGCTATCAAAAAGATCAGGATACTAACTTGTATATGCAGCATGGATCTATAAACATTAACAAAGATAACAAAGATTGTATATAGACATACTATATGTATGTGTGTATATATATAGATGCATGCACACATATAGATAAACAACTTTCAAAGATCTCTACAATGAGATTCATATTTCCAAAGTTCAAGGTAGACATAGATGAAAAAATAGAGTTTAAAATATAATATGACTCAAAATGAATGATGATATTGAAAGGATAGAAGATAAAAGTTGGAAATATAGAGAATATGCAATAATGGTTCAATACCCCAAACTTTACAACTCAGAGGACAGAATAGGAGGGAGTTATAAAATGTTCTCTCACTTTAAAGTTATGAATCTATGCATTGCTGTGGCATGTGGCATGCTTTCTTCTGAAATGTTGAGAAAATCTGGTAAACTTTCGTATTCCTCAGAACACACCTTTAAGGTAAGGCTTCCTCTAGTGTTCATAAGAATTTTCTGAAGAACTTGTTCCAAATATATGTTTCTGAGCCATGCCCTCTGAGATTCTGATTTGGCAGGTTTGAGGAAAGAACCAGGAATCTATACTGAATCCCTCTACCCCATCACCCCTCAAATGGTTCTAATCCATGGAATTTGAGAATCACAGTTAGCAGCTGTAGAGCAGGACCAAGCATTTGCCCTGAGTCCGACAGAAGGTTTAGGTGAAGGAGACTTTGAATGAATTTAAAGTGACTTCTTTAAAGCTGAATTGAAAGTGAAAAGTGCAAGTGGCTCAGTCGTGTCCAACTTTTTGTGACCCCACGGACTATACAGTCCAGGGAATTCTCCAGGCCAGAATACTGGAGTGGATAGCCTTTCCCTTCTCTAGGGGATCTTCCCAACCCAGGGATTGAACCCATGTCTCCCACATTGTGGGCCGATTCTTTATCAGCTGAGTTATCAAGGAAACCAGCTAGTCAAATGTCAATAAGAATGAACTTCAGTGATGTTAGGGACCCCCTTCCTTCCATACCTGGCTGCATATCTGCCCAATTGGACTTGAGTAATAGTTTAATCAGTCCTCAAAAACAAGAAGGAAGCAGTCAGGGCAGCTTCTGGAAAAGCAGGTAGGGCTGAGAGATCGTTCATTTAATTAATTTCTTAAAAGAAGTTAAGTTGATGCAAAGGCTATTGGGAATAAGACAGCAAGAAAAAAATGCGGCTAGAATTTGGGGTTTTATAAGATTTAAGTTACTGAAATGTTTTCTGGTTTCATAGAAATAATACCTTTTAGGTGGTACAATAGACATTTTATTCTAATAAAATAAACTTTTATTTTAATAAAATTTTATCGTAAAAGGGGGAAACTTTTAGAGGTGATGGAATATATTCTTATGATGGTTTTGCACATGTTTGCATATGTCCAAACTCACCATATTGTATACATTACATATATACAGTTTTTGTGTATTAGTCACAGCTCAATAAAGCTGTTAAAAATGTTTTTACTCTAGTAACCAAACTATAAGGCATTTCTCTCTAGGCTTCACTGCCTCCCACAAAGCAATCTTTTGAAAGACAAGGGAGATCCTGTTGCATCTTGCTCAAAATGGTTTCCACTCATACTTGGAATTAAATCCCAAATCCCCCAATGGCCCAGAAGACCTCACTCGATTATGCCCATTGATCATGCCCATTGGCCATGCCCATTTCTCTGGCACCCAATTTTCTGACCTCCCGTGCACCACCCACTCGTTCCCTCTCAGCCACCTCAGCCTCTTGGTCTTTGAAGACTCCATAAAGGCTCCCAGGCCAGACTCTTTCTCAGAGTCCCCTTATGATGTTCACATGGCCTTCCCCTTGTCATGGTGGCCTTTGCTCAAGGGTCCCTTATTTGTGCCACTTCTCTGATCATCTTATAGGTTACATACCCACACTTTCCCCACACTTCCCTCTGTTTTCTCTCTCTCTTTTAAGTTTCTTTCTTTCTTTCTTTCTTTTTAAATTGTGGAATAGTTGCTTTGCAATATATTAGTTTCTGCAGTACAATGAAGTGAATCAGCCACGTATATACATATATCCCCTCCTTCTTGGACCTCCTTCCTATCCCCTCTCTGCATCCCACCCATCTAGGTCATCATAGAGCACTGAGCTGAGCTTCCGGTGCTATACCACAGGTTCCTACTAGCTATCTGTTTTACACATTGTAGTTTTTATATGTCAGTCCCATTCTCCCAATTCAGCCCATCCCCTCCCCGCCCTGTGTCCTCACATCTATTCTCTACGTCTACATCTCTATTCCTGCCCTGCAAATTGGTTCATCTGTGCCATTTTTCTAGATTTTATCTTTATGTGTTATATAAACATATATATATGTTTATATATATAAACATATATAAACATATATATATGTTTATATATATAAACATATATAAACATATATCATATATAAACATATGATATATGTTTTTCTCTTTCTGACTTAGTTCACTCTGTATGACAGTTTTTACATCCATCCACGTCTCTGCAAATGACCCATTTTCCCCTTTTTATGGCTGTGTAACATTCCACTGTGTATCTAGATACAGGTTCCACATCTTCATCCATTTATCTGTCAGTGGACATTCAGGTTACTTCCATGTCCTGGCTAAATAGTGCTGCAATGAACACTTGGGTGCATGTGAGTTATGATTTTTATTCATAGCACTTTTTGAATTATGGTTTTTATTCATAGCACTCATCACCACCCAGTATCATGATGGTTCCTTATTTATTAAATTTGCTATTGTCAGTCTCCCCAAGCTATTGCAATTGCAGGGTGGCCTGCACTTGACCTGTCTTGCTCAATGATGTGTTCCCAAAACCATGACGAGTGATGGCATGGCACACAGTACTCACTCAATACATATTTCTTGAATAAATAAATAGCATTAAAAAGCCACTCCCGATATCTAAGTTAAATGAAGAGTAAAGAATCTCTAATAATCCTTCAGTTCAGTTCAGTTCAGTCGCTTAGTCATGTCCAACTCTTTGCAACCCCATGGACTGCAGCACGCCAGGCCTCCCTGTCCATCACCAACTCCCAGAGTTTACTCAAACTCAAGTCCATTGAGTCGGTGATGCCATCCAACCGTCTCATTCTCTGTCATCCCTTTCTCCTCCCACCCTCAATCTTTCCTANCCAATGTGAACCATTATCAAGAGGATACTGTGGCCAGGCCTGAGAGCAGAGAAAAATAAGCCACTTGTGACAGATATAGCCCGTCAGTTTTAGGGCTTTTAGGTTGGCCAGCAGGTACTCTAGGGGAGTGCACTAATTGGATTCGGGTTTGGAGGCCATTGAGCCCATGGCGACCACGTGGAGGCGATCCCTGGCGCCCAAACGTCTTTGAGTGTATCAGGGGGCCGGAAGGGGCCTCAGGAGAGGCCGAGGTCCACCTAGTCGATTGGGACGTCTCCCTCATGAGCTAGGGGCCGGATAAGGCTTCTGCCAGAAGGTTATTCAGCGACCCGAGACGTCTCTCATGTGCACTGAAAACCGGAGACCCGACAAAATTTGTCGGGTGAGAGCCCGTAAGTGCGCACTGGTTTATGGGACCCTAGGAGGTGTTCGCCCAGGGCGGCGGGACCCAAAGCCGAGGGGACTTACCCCATATCCTGCCATCCGGGGGGCCGGTCTGCCGTTAGGGTCCGAAGGCTGTCGCGGCGAAGGAGCTNGTGAGAGCCCGTAAGTGCGCACTGGTTTATGGGACCCTAGGAGGTGTTCGCCCAGGGCGGCGGGACCCAAAGCCGAGGGGACTTACCCCATATCCTGCCATCCGGGGGGCCGGTCTGCCGTTAGGGTCCGAAGGCTGTCGCGGCGAAGGAGCTCGAGGGGGCCGCAATGGCGATGGCCGGTGGCCCTCACCTCGAGCCCCACGTTGGGTGCCAAATGTAAGGTTGCCGCGAACAGAAAGATGCCTCTGCCAGCTGATATTAAGAAGTCTTTATTGGGCAATCGCTCTCGGGCAGAACCCCCTGGGGACTGCGGGCGGGAGTCTGCGAGGAAGGGCGGGCCGATCAAGGGTTTTTTTAGCAGGGGGTAGTCTGCTGACCGGGTTTTTGCCAAAAAAGGTAGTTGCTTAGGATTATCTCAGGGATTGGCCTACATAGGGTCGTGTGTCGGCGTCTGATTGGCTTTAGTAGCGACGCCGATGCTCGGGAAATGGGCTGGCCCCAGGTTCCTGTCAGGACCTGAACTACGCTTTCGGGACTTTCCGCCAGGGCGTGCCCAACCTCACAATTTGGAGTAGGAAGATGCAATGACAGGCCCTTGCTGGTGCTGCTAAGTCGCTTCAGTCGTGTCCTACTCTTAGCGACCCCATAGCAATGATTACTTACTGATTTTTTTGGTAGGGGGAGGGGCAGAGGAGATGAGGAGGTAGATCATGAATCCTTTTGAAAATGAGATGAAGGTTAAGGACTTTTCCAAGATAAAATGTTCACATATTCATACTTTGTTAGGAGAGTCATAGACCTCAAGCAATATATATATATCTTATGATTCGTATGCATTTCACCTATTGTAAGCATTCTTTGTGAATTATTTATTTAACCTGCAAAGCTATCCCATGAGGCATATACTGTTATTATTCCCATTTCCTCTCAGGGAAACTGAGGCTCAGAGAGGGTAGAAAGATCCTTGCCCCAGGCTCTAGCACGGGCTCTCTGTCTCCAGTGCCCAAGTTCTCATCCTAGCACTGGAGCATGGGCGTGTACAAGATCCTGGTGAGGCTGGCTACAGGAGGCCTATGTACACCAAAGGGAAGGCATCTCTGGGCAAATTAGACCAGACAGGGACTTCCCTGGTGGTCCAGTGGCTGAGACTATGTGCTCCCAGTGCGGGGGACCAGAATCCATCCCTGGTCAAAAGATCCCACATGCTACAACTAAGACCTGGTGTAGCCAAACAGACAATTAAATAGATAAATATTAAAAAAAAAATTAGACAGTCCTGGACACTTTACTGACACCTGCCAGAAAATCGTCTTAGTATGTTTACAAATCTTTACAAAAATGTGAACAGCACTTTCTATGGCCATACATTGCCTAGCTGTACTCAGCCAGAGAAAAGCAAGACTTAGTCGGAGAGGGAGGGTCTGGCATGTTAAGTAAGATTTGGGCCCAACTTAGAAGGTACTGCTAAAACTTCAGATTTTAAACTGGGTTTTTAGGAATGTTAGTCTGACAGCAGGGGGCAGAATGGATTTTTCTATTTATTTATGGAAATTTGAAACTATAAGGAACTCGATACTTTCTGAATAAAAAGTTTTCCTCCTCCACTGGCCATCTTTGGCTACTCAGAATGGAAGGACAGAATTAGATGTGTCCAATATTTAATGGATTATTCATTTCGTTCATTTCTTGGAATATTTGCTTCTGATAAAAATGATAGAGTTAGAACATTTGTAATAAAATATTTCTAATGTGCTGTGTGTTTGATGATACTACTCCTGAATGACCATGACCATGGGGGAACGAGAGGGAATTGTGTAGGAGTAGCATCAGAGGGAGAATCTTCTAGGCTTAATGAGAGGGATGGACAGAGCTATGAGGCTGAGGCCCATGGTAGGCCAGCCAGGCCCTCATCTGGGACCACCTGAGTCCAGCGTTGATGCCTTTGCTTGGTCAAGCTTATGCCCTGGACTAGAGGTAGCTTTGCTTCCAGTCAGCCTCAGTCTTAAGGAGAAAAATAGGACTTTCCTTTTCTTCTTCAAGCATTACTATTAAATTCCTCCATTCTTGTCTTATTGTAAACAAAGTAATAGAATCACATAAAACCAAACTCACATTTCTGGAGGTAGAATATGGGTCAGTGTGTATATATGCGTTCAATGCCAGATGAGTAAGACAGTCAAGTGAGACCTTTATCATTGTTCAGTCACTCAGTCGTGTCTGACTCTTTTTGAACCCATGGATTGCAGCACACCAGGCTTCCCTGTCCTTTACCATCTCCCGGAGCTTGCTCAAACTCATGTCCATTGAGTTGGTGATGCCATCCAACCATCTCATCCTCTGTTGTCCCCTTCTCCTTCTGCCTTCAATCTTTTCCAGCATCAGGATCTTTTCTAATGAATCAGCTCTTTGCATCAGGTGGCCAAAGTATTGGAGCTTCAGCTTCAGCATCAGTCCTTCTAATGGATATTCAGAATTGATTTCCTTTAGGATGGACTGGTTGGATCTCCTTGCAGTCCAAGGGACTCTCAAGAGTCTTCTCCAACACCACAGATCAAAAGCATTGATTCTTCAGCACTCACCCTTCTTTATGGTCCAAATTTCACATCTATATATGACTATTGGAAAAACCATAGCTTTGACTAGACGGACCTTTGCTGGCAAAGTGAGGCCTTAGTTCCATATTGTGTAATTTCAGACATGGTTAAATGTATGTGTAAAATATTAAAAATATCAACCCAGAACAATTCTTACTGTTAACTTTCCTTCCTCCCTTTCTCCCTCCCTTCTTTCATTCTTTCCTTCCTTCATTCTCACAATCAATCAATCAATCAATCAATCACAACATATTTTTTGAGAGGCTTTTTTTGCATTAGACATGGTACTGGGGATTCAGAGACAGATCTGTCTGCGAAAGATTCAACCATCTCAGCTGTAGAGTCTATCACTTAAGTCTTTAGAAAAAGAAAGTGATTAACCAACCGAAAAACTGTCATGATTTTATTGCATCTGTGATGCATTGCAAATATGTAACATGGGGAAACTTGTGAAACCCTTTCTTCAAGTACACTGAAGACTCCATACAGAATAGATGAGAGAAGCCAGAATGGTGTTAAAAACTGAGAGCAGTCACTCTGGTCCTCCCCTGCCTCATTTGAGGTCCTAGAGGTACCTCCCTAAAAACTATAGCGTTTCTGAGATCAATTGTCAGTTTGAGAACTCTGAAACTAGAGACCAAATCTTTCCATTCTGTGAATCAACTATATCATCCACATTTGCAAAAAGTTGCTATAAAAATATAAAGTACTTCTTAAAATTTTTAATGCTAGAAAGTAAGTTTTGTGGCATAGAGATTACGTGTTTTTCCTTTGTAACTCCTGTACATTCAAATCTCTAAATGCAAGTCCTTTTTAATCTGTGTAGTTTTCTGATTAAATTCTGATACCTAGTTGAAGCCATCAGATTATAAAGAATGTATGAATATAGGGTATGTGTATGCAATGTCGATACTGCTATATAACCCCATTACCAAAAGACCAGATCGAGATGAGCCTGGATTGAACTCTTATTGATGCTTTTTCACAAAGGCAGCAGGAAATTGAATTGATGGTGCTATTAGGTTGTCAATATCAGTGTCTCCCTTTCTTCCTAGATAAGTATACATGAAGCATCACCCATACAGTCATTTTAACCTCTTGGGAGCAAAGGAACTATGGAGGTTCAAGGTGATGAGCTAGATGAGCTATGTCTATCTGCATATAGATGCTTTGCAGAAGTCCAGAACTAGCAGACAACTGATTATGCTGTTGTTATTTCATCCTACATTGATGGGCTGTTTAGCTTGTTTGTGTTTAAATACAGTTGTGTCTGATGCTCTGACTTTTATTGGAGTTGTCTCTAGACAATTAGCAGAGTAAAGAAGATGTGGCACTCATGGTTGAACATGGAGAAAGATAGAAACTCTGATAGCAAGTGAGAGGGAAGGAGGAGATTGAACACTTAGCTGAAGTTCCACAAACCTCAACAAAAAGACAAGACTCTTAAACTCTGCCTGTATGTATGAAATAAAATATCATCCTTTGACACCACAGCAAATCAGATATTTTGTAATTTTATTTTATCCTTCCAAAAGATTCTGGACATTCATCCTAACTAACTATCCCCTAGATAAAATATTGGGAATTGGCGGAGGCAACAAACAGTTTAAGTTTCCTGGGCCATTTTTTGAAAATGAGTTCTGGACTGTTTTTCACTCTGTAAATGACCTTACTTGCCCTCTAAGACACTGTGGGTCATCACCCAATGTAATGGGTTATGTTACAATAGCCTAAGACAGATTTCATTTGCACGATTAGTGGGCTCTTTTTGGTAGATGATTGCAATCTGTAATGATTTGATATAGGAGAGACTGTAATTCATCCCCAAAGCATTGTTACCTGGTTACAATGAAAACAAGTTCTGAGTCCAAAGCTGCCATACATAATATATTTATTAAATATCACCCAGTATTATTATTATCCCCCAAATTATTAATCATCCCCAAATAGTTTGTTCAACCTGTCTGTAAGCTTGATAAATTCATAGCTCTTTGTCATTTTAGGTGAACAGTGTACACCTGGAATGGAAAGTTCATTAAAGCAGATATGGCAAGATTCTAGAAGCAGGATGAGTTGCCTGCATGGTCAACATTAGGCAACTAGAACTCTCTGACCCAAAGACTGGATATGGGACAGTTTGAGTATCAAACCTTAGGCCACTAGCCCCAAGAGTATAGGTGACAGGACTTGCTGGATTCTTAATATTCTCTGGTGCCCTGCAAGGATGGGAAATGGCTTAAAAATATTTTAGCCAAAACATATATCTTGAATATGACTAATTTAACCAAATGAGAACTCCATTCTAACCTCCATTCATGTTGATAAGCAATTTCACTCAAAATTACTATCAGTTTAGTTAGTTGCTCAGTCATGTCCAACTCTCTGAGACCCCATGGACTGCAGCAAGCCAGGCTTCCCTGTCCATCACCAACTCCCCAGAGCCTACTCAAACTTATGTCCATTGAGTCAGTGATGCCGTCCAACCATCTCATCCTCTGTCATCCCCTTATCCTCCTGCCTTCAATCTTTCCCAGCATCAGTGTCTTTTCCAATGAGTCAGTTCTTTGCATTAGGTGGCCAAAATATTGGAGCTTCAGCTTCAGCATCAATCCTTCCAATAAATATTCAGGACTGATTTCCTTTAGGATAGACTGGTTGAATCTCCTTGCAGTCCAATGGACTCTCAAGAGTCTTCTCCAACACCACAGTTCAAAAGCGTCAATTCTTTGGTGCTCAGCTTTCTTTTTAGTCCAACTCTCACACCCATACATGACTACTGGAAAAACCATAGCTTTGACTAGACAGACATTTGTTGATAAAGTAGTGTCTCTGCTTTTTGATATGCTGTCTAAGCTTGTCATAGCTTTTCTTCCAAGGAGCAAACATCTTTTAATTTCATGGGTGCAGTCACCATCTACAGTAATTTTGGAGCCCCCCAAATAAAGTCTGTCTCTGTTTCCATCGTTTCCCCATCTATTTGCTATGAAATGATGGGACCGGATGCAATGATCTTAGTTTTTTGAATGTTGAATTTTAAGCCAGCTTTTTGACTCTCCTCTTTCACCTTCATCAAGAGGCTCTTTAGTTCCTCTTTGCTTTCTGCTATAAAGGTGGTGTCATCTGCATATCTGAGGTTACTGATATTTTTCCCAGCAATCTTGATTCCAGCTTGTGCTTCTTCCAGCCCAGCGTTTCTCATGATGTACTCTGCATAGCAGTTAAATAAGCAGGGTGACAATATACAGCCTTGATGTATTCCTTTCCCAATTTGGAACCAGTCCATTGTTCCATGCCTGGTTCTAACTGTTATTTCTTGACCTGCATACAGATTTCTCAGGAGGCAGGTAAGGTAGTCTGGTATTCCCATCTCTTTCAGAATTTTCCACAGTTTGTTGTGATCCACAAAGTCAAAGACTTTAGTGTAATCAGTGAAGCAGAAGTAGATATTTTTCTGGAGTTCTTTTGCTTTTTCTGTGATCCAATCAATGTTGGCAATTTGATTTCTGGTTCCTCTGCCCTTTATGAATCCACCTTGAACATCTGGGAGTTCTCAGTTCACGTACTGTTGAAGCCTAGCTTGGAGAATTTTGAGCATTATTTTGCTAGTGTGTGAGAAGAGTGCAATTGTGTGGTAGTTTGAACATTCTTTGGCATTGCCTTTCTTTGGGATTGGAATGAAAACTGACTTTTTCCAGTCCTGTGGCCACTGCTGAGTATTCCAAATTTGCTGGCATATTGAGTACAGCACTTTAACAGTATTGTCATTTTGGATTTGAAATAGCTCAGCTGGAATTCCATCACCTCCACTAGCTTTGTACTAATTAGCAAAAGGTAGGTTGAGAGAGTGGTCAACAGAGAATTGATATAGCTGTGGGATTGTGGTGGCCGTGCCTGGAGTGGGGACTCTCTGATTAAATACCAGCTCTGGATCATGAATATCGATTAAAGCAACTGACCAAACTCAGAGTTGACCTCAGGGGTCTGAAAACCTTTTCTGTTACAGGGGCAGAGAATAAATCTGGCCTTTGAAGGCCATAAGGCAGAATCTAGGCTTCCCTGAAAGAAGGGACATGACCTTGGAAGAAGCTCCATTTAGGCAAGGTGGCTGCTGGGAAGGACATCCTTGGCCATCATCTCTGGCAGCTGGGAAATGAGTTTGTTGGTCCTGAATCAAGGATCTGTGTAGCACATCACAGCATCCACTACAGCTTACCTTCCTGGTCCAGTTGAAGGTATGGAGAGAAAAGTAACCCACAGTTCACTGGATGCCTTAACAAGGGAAGAGGTGTGGTGAAAAATGGTCTTTCTGTGTAACACTTTCTACCTTTCAAAACGTATTCCTATGCCACTATCTATCGAGGACCTTGCTCAGGTCTCATATTTTTTCTTTGAAATAAATAAAGCCATGTTGGCCCAGAATCCAAGATGGAAGAGACAGTCATGCAGATGCTAAATCAGGGGACATCCATGAAGTGTCCTGAAGTCTCCTGAGTACTTTACTCCCAAAGTCCAGCGTTCTTTTTATGTTTTGAATGCCCTGCTTAATTTTCATAAAACATGCACCTTCTTTATTATGGGATAGGATTAACTAAAAGTAGAGAGACAGGAAAGAAATAACAGTTGGGAGTATCAGATTGAAGAAGGCAACCTGGGTTGGGATTGATGTGTGGCTATGAAAATCTGATGTGGGGTGATTTTACTGAGGATGTATACATGTTTGAGCTTTATNAGGAGGCAGGTAAGGTAGTCTGGTATTCCCATCTCTTTCAGAATTTTCCACAGTTTGTTGTGATCCACAAAGTCAAAGACTTTAGTGTAATCAGTGAAGCAGAAGTAGATATTTTTCTGGAGTTCTTTTGCTTTTTCTGTGATCCAATCAATGTTGGCAATTTGATTTCTGGTTCCTCTGCCCTTTATGAATCCACCTTGAACATCTGGGAGTTCTCAGTTCACGTACTGTTGAAGCCTAGCTTGGAGAATTTTGAGCATTATTTTGCTAGTGTGTGAGAAGAGTNTGCTTTTTCTGTGATCCAATCAATGTTGGCAATTTGATTTCTGGTTCCTCTGCCCTTTATGAATCCACCTTGAACATCTGGGAGTTCTCAGTTCACGTACTGTTGAAGCCTAGCTTGGAGAATTTTGAGCATTATTTTGCTAGTGTGTGAGAAGAGTGCAATTGTGTGGTAGTTTGAACATTCTTTGGCATTGCCTTTCTTTGGGATTGGAATGAAAACTGACTTTTTCCAGTCCTGTGGCCACTGCTGAGTAATCCAAATTTGCTGGCATATTGAGTACAGCACTTTAACAGTATTGTCATTTTGGATTTGAAATAGCTCAGCTGGAATTCCATCACCTCCACTAGCTTTGTACTAATTAGCAAAAGGTAGGTTGAGAGAGTGGTCAACAGAGAATTGATATAGCTGTGGGATTGTGGTGGCCGTGCCTGGAGTGGGGACTCTCTGATTAAATACCAGCTCTGGATCATGAATATCGATTAAAGCAACTGACCAAACTCAGAGTTGACCTCAGGGGTCTGAAAACCTTTTCTGTTACAGGGGCAGAGAATAAATCTGGCCTTTGAAGGCCATAAGGCAGAATCTAGGCTTCCCTGAAAGAAGGGACATGACCTTGGAAGAAGCTCCATTTAGGCAAGGTGGCTGCTGGGAAGGACATCCTTGGCCATCATCTCTGGCAGCTGGGAAATGAGTTTGTTGGTCCTGAATCAAGGATCTGTGTAGCACATCACAGCATCCACTACAGCTTACCTTCCTGGTCCAGTTGAAGGTATGGAGAGAAAAGTAACCCACAGTTCACTGGATGCCTTAACAAGGGAAGAGGTGTGGTGAAAAATGGTCTTTCTGTGTAACACTTTCTACCTTTCAAAACGTATTCCTATGCCACTATCTATCGAGGACCTTGCTCAGGTCTCATATTTTTTCTTTGAAATAAATAAAGCCATGTTGGCCCAGAATCCAAGATGGAAGAGACAGTCATGCAGATGCTAAATCAGGGGACATCCATGAAGTGTCCTGAAGTCTCCTGAGTACTTTACTCCCAAAGTCCAGCGTTCTTTTTATGTTTTGAATGCCCTGCTTAATTTTCATAAAACATGCACCTTCTTTATTATGGGATAGGATTAACTAAAAGTAGAGAGACAGGAAAGAAATAACAGTTGGGAGTGTCAGATTGAAGAAGGCAACCTGGGTTGGGATTGATGTGTGGCTATGAAAATCTGATGTGGGGTGATTTTACTGAGGGTGTATACATGTTTGAGCTTTATAATCAAATTTACTGTAATGCAAATTTTGTCTGTCGAGTATTTGCTAAAAATGTGGAATTTCCTGCTTTTCTCAAAAACAGTTTTAGTTTGCAGTCAAGGAAGTGATATTTAAAATAATCAGTGGTGGGTAAATTTATGGTATTTTTATTGTCTTGTGATCTTCATCAATTTTCAGAATTTTCAACTGTATGTATGTTAGATATAGGTATATAGATATGGATATATAGATACATATATAAAGGAAAAACATAAAAATGAACTATGGTCTTATATTCAAAAGTCAAATAGAATGTCTTCTTAAAATGTATTGCTAGAAGGAAGAAGTGTTGAATGGTAAAATATTAAATTAGAAACTCTGTGACTTTTGGGGGAAAACATTCTTTAGTACATTAAATTTTATATCGAGAACTAACTTTATTAACCTTATTAATACTTGGTAATTAGTTAAAGAAAGAGAAAAACAAAATTCTTTTCATGACTAAGGTAACAAAAGCCACACTTGAAGTTTCCTTCTCCCCAGACCCACTATGGTCTGCTTCTTCCTCTTCATGCATTTGTGATTTTGATTTTTACTTCTTCGCAGTAGGGGAAATTAAATACAAAATATGATGCTGTCTTTGCATCTTAAATTGGCTGTAGGTAATTTGTTTCTACTGTTTTCTAAATTGAAACATGGCATTTTAAGGGGTGGGGGAAGAGAAATCCAATATAGTTCTTTTTCTTTATAATGGATGTAATTTTTCTATTGAGTTCTAGAAATAGCTCTGTTGAGTATAACTTTGCCCTACTCTGGCACTTTGTGTCCAAATGAATTGTTTCCTTGGATTTTTAAAGCCTGCCTGTCTATCTAATTTACATTTTCCTCAAAGCTGTTCTGATTGCCTGCTTCATAGTTGGTTTGTGTGTACATAAAAATATGCTGGACTGAGTTCAAGCTCAGTTTAGAGGGGCGAGGGTATTTCCAACGCGTGGCTGCCACCGGACACGGATGCTTTGCTGAGTTAATAATCTCGCTATCTTTAGTTTTCTCCGACTATAAAATGAGAATGATTATGCTTGCGAAAACTCAGTTGGTTAAGTTATTGAAGCCTTAGCTGAATTATATCTTTGTCTGTTTGGTACTGTTTTTAACAGCCTGGTGAAAGTCCAAGTTGAATCTTCCCTTTTCACAGTGCCCTGTGTCTGCTCTTCACATAAAGGTTTTATGACAGAAATACATGGGGACACCCTTATTTAAAAATTGAAGGGAATCAGAAATTAGCATACGAAGAGAGTATTTACAGTTAGTATATACTAAGCTGTGTATAATTGTATGTGAATCAACTGTAGGGAATATTAATTGGGTAAAAGAGCATGAGAAGCACTGGATTATGTACTTGCTGAAGGCTTCTAGCCTGTTATTATAGGATGGTTAAAAATTAGAACTGTAATTTACGTTAGCTGTAATCTAAGCAGGCACATTCTAAAATGCTTCAAGAAGCACTAGGTCTGTTAGATAATATAATGCAGATTATAAGGAAAAGGTCTTCCATGGTCAGATAATTTGGGGAAATGCTAGCTTAGTCAGAGTTGAATTGGTTTCTTTCCCGGTAGACTTTTCTGGTGTATTTTCTATGTGTGTATGATTGCAAAACTCCTTTATTGTAGAGTCGTTTTTAGGACAAGTGTTCTGTGGAATACGCTTTGGAAAATACTGTTTTATTTCAACACCTTCATTTTCCAGATGAGAAACCCGAGGGTGAAGTAGTTAAGTGATTTCTGAGTTTATGTTGGGTGTGACACTGTCTGACGTCCTACATACCACACCCTGTCACCCCACGGATTGTACTCAGGAAGCATCAGATAGAGAGGTGTTTTGTTTCTAGAGACTGAAGCAAATAAGACAGTATACACAACATGCTGTGGGAATCAGTTCTCCAGGATTTAAAGCCTTTCCTGGTCCATAATTGATGTTCTGGGAAACACTGTGGATTACCTAATCCATGATCCTCGGGTTTTTTTTTTTTTTCACCCAGTAGAGGGTGCTGTATAAAAAATGCTGATTTTTGGAAATGAATTTCCTAGGGTTCAGAATACAGGTTTGCCTTACTAGCTCTGTGGCTTTGGGATAAGTCACCTAACTTCTCTGCGTCTCAGTCCTTCATCCCTTAAATGAGGTAAACACCTTGCATACTTTGAGTGACATTAAATATAGCTGAGTTGCCCGTTTGGTAAAGGCAGTCAATATATGTGATCTATTTTTATTTCTTTAACAATACCCAAAGGAGATTTAAATAATTATTTGTGGTTCTGTTGTCGACCGCAGTCCCTTCATTGTAGGATGTGAAAATTTTTGTTGACATTTTGTTAATGGAAACTGAATCTCTCATTTCATCTTTTTTTTACTGTCTGGCTCTTGGATCTCTTATGACCCTTGTGAGTGCCCTATATTGGCACATGCATGTCCTGTTCTTGCTCATACTTGGGAAGTATGAGATCCATCTTGGACAAGTCCCTTTCTTTAATTGGGGCCGATGAATGAACTGCAGAGAAATCCCAACTTCTACAACTCCAGTTGTGACAGTTTCAAATTTTCAAGTAAGAAGTCTTCACCAACTGTATTTTTGGCTTGCAGTAGTTCTTTCTCTCCCTATCTGCTGCTTCAGAGATCCTTGTACATGTGGAGGTTGTACACGTACCCAGGTCAGTGCATGTTGGAAATCCTTTCCTTACTTTGGCAAGAAGTATTTTACACACTGCCATCTCTTTGGGCAGGGAAAAAAAAACTTCCAAGTCAAATGCTACTTGAAAAAGGTAACCACACACCACCCCTCCTTCCCCGCCCATCCCTTGTAAGACTGTACTCTGTGGTTACTGCTTATGACACATTTTCAAATGGACCCCCCAGTGCCTGCAGCTGTGATTAAAAGCTGTCTGCTCTCTACCTCGCTGGGGGTTTGCTGTTTAACCATGTCAAGCACATATATATGTGGGCTACAGCTGCATCATGGAAAAGGTAAAGGACTTTGTAACATGAAAAATCAAATGAGTATATAAATGACAAACTCCTGAATTTTCGAAGCTCAAGTCACTGAGACACTAGTTGGAAACCTAGCCATGGATGAGGTACATAAAAGTAATTTAAAGAAGAAGAGCTAATGGTCAGGAATATACACCATCTGCCAGTACATGTTTTGCACACATCAGCTAGACCGAAACATCTTAAAGATTTAAGTGCACTTGAACTTAGCAGCTGCATTTCAGTTCCTCTACGGCATTCAGGATTCAGTTTGACCATTCACAAATAAAGAAGGAATAGAATATTCTTTTCTGAAGTCTGCCCAGATACATAAATAACTATGTTTGGCTTATCACGAGGGTAGTGAATGTCATTCTCAACACGAGTTTTCTTTTAACACCATCTTCAAAAATGCTCAAATGAGCAGTGTGGCCACAGAGACTGAATGTCTCAAATGAGTCACACCTACTTCTTTGGATCAGAGAGACTAAGGATTCAATGTTTCATAAAGTAAAATGAATGTCCTAGAATTTAAACCTGGGCACTCTCCTTCATGTGGAGCTAGGAGGTAAGATAATGTTCCCTTTCCTGCCTTACCCTTCCCTACTCACCAAATCAGAAGAATCCAAACAATTGTGTCTCCTTTCCCCTCTGCCTGTCCCATCCCCCCACCCCACCACCCC